>CM052714.1:69721429-69753936 GCA_028551405.1 Uromys caudimaculatus
AGGCCCATTGATGCTCTTGCTCCCTCCATGGGGCTGCAAATTCCCTCAGCTCCTTCAGACCTTTCTCCAACTCCTCCATCTGGGACCTCACTCTCAGTCCAGCGGTTACTGTTAAGTGAAACTTGGGCATTCTGAACTTTTGGGCTAATATCCGCTTATCAGTGAGTACATACCCTGTTCGTTCTTTTGTGACTGAGTTACCTCGCTCAGGATGATATTTTCGAGTTCCATCCATTTGCCTGCATCTTACTATGTAGCACAGGGTTGTTGCAGGATTTTCCCTGTCCAATTACATTAGGGCAATAGGAGCCCTGTGATTGGACAGGGAACTGGGAGGCGGAGCTAAGAGTTGCACAGGTGAGATTGTCTTGGGGGAGAGAAGAGAAGGAAGATGGCAGCAGACGTGAACTGGCATAGCGTGCCACCGATGGTTATGTTATCATAAAGGTTAGAATTTTGGGATAATTTGTCTAATCTAGGTGGGAAGCTTTTATCATTATCAATTGGCTGTGAAATTAGTGCATTGGCATCTTGTAAATTGTGTTTTTATTGATACATAAATCTGATTGGTTAACTGTATGCTTAATAGTTTTAATTCTACTGGGTAATTGGGTGTTGAGATGGCTGATCCCGGGGGGCATGGGGTGTTGCTTGGTAGCAAGAGGAACTTGGGGGGGGGTGTACCGGGGAGATCGTGGCAGAGGGACCACCAGGTGAGGCACACTGGGCAGGAGTCCCGTGGCCCTGCCTGAGCTCTCTGGCCTGCCGGTTGCCAGCCGAGCGAGGGAACGTGCCAACTCTATTGTTTTTTAATATTTCATGCAACACAGGGTGGCCTTGAACTCCCTACCTTCCTGTTGTAGCTTAGGTCTTGGGTTATAGGTATGGGCTACCGTGCCTAGCTCTGATTTATTTTGAAGTGGATGGTTCTGCTGATTTTTCTTCTATGCTGCTACAAATGTCAGTTGGTTGGCATGTATGTGGTAGGACGAAGTGTCCGTTAATAATTGCCATTTTGCCTAATTTGCATTTTCTCGGAGATATATTTTTCCTCTACTAATTCTTCAGTCTGAATGAATAACAAGCATATTGGTTAAAATCAGTTTCTAGACAAAAAATGATGTTTATTTTCAGTTTTATATTTTTAGATTTTTTTTGCCATTTATTATTTATTTATTTATTATCTATCTCAATAATTCAGTCAAGAACACCACAAGAAGACCCACAGAGTCAACTGACCTGGGCCCAGGGGTGCTTACAGAGAGTGAATCACCAACCAAAGAGCATGCATGGACTGGACCTAGGCCCCTACACATTTGGAGCAGATGTGCAGCTTGGTCTTCATGTGGGCCCCCTAACAATTGGAGCACAGGGGTGTGGGTTCTGACTCTATTACCTCCCACCGTATCCCCTTCCCCTACGTGGACTGTGTGGTTGGACCACAGTGGGAGAGGACATGCCTAGTTTTTATTGTTATTACATACCAGGGCACTTGTGATAACATACTGAGTTGTTTCTCTCCTTCCACGATGTAAGTTCCAGGGATACACTTGGGTTGTCATGCTTGGTGGCAAGTGCTTTTATCTGCTCAGTCATCTGAAGGACTTGGGCTCTCTAACAGATTTGAAATGTGCTAAAATGAGTCCAGGAATCCAGGAGGTATCTCTAGAGAGAGCTCCAAGAGTTCTGTTGTCTGGTTCACACTGCTTTTACTCCCTCCAGATCCCATTCTGAACAGAGCTACAGAGAAACTTCAACACTCCCTAAACGTCTTCCAGAGACCCAAGAGCTCCACAAGTCCAATGCAGTAATTCGAGAAAAAAAAGAGAGATAGGCTTATATTACAGGATAGTGGTTCAAGATCCGGAGACACAAGATGGACACAGCTATCATGTGACCATGAGGTAATAAAGTTAGAGCCAAAAATAGAAACTTGTTTCAGGGTGGGCAGCAGCTTCTTCATTAACACTGGTGGTTTGAAAAGGTGTGGCCACCATAGACTCATGTGTTTGAATGCTTGGCCCACAGGGAGTGGCACTATTTGGAGGTGTGGCCTTGTTGGAGTAGGCGTGGCCTTGTTGGAGGAAATGTGTCCCTGTGAAGGTGAGCTTTGAGGTCTCCTATGCCTGAATTCCACCCAGTGTGAAATCAGAGCCTCCTCCTGTCTGACTGTGATAGACAGTCTCCTTCTGCCTGCCTTCTAAAGAGATGTAGAGCTCTCAGCTCCTTCTCCACCACCATGTCTGCCTGCATGCTGCCATGCTTCCTGCCATGATGATAATAGACTGAACCTCTGAACCTGTAAGCCAGCCCCAGTTAAATGTTGTCCTTTATAAGAGTTGCCTTGGTCATGGTGTCTCTTCACAGCAATAAAGCCCCAAATAAGACAACCATCACCAAATATTTGCAGAGTTGGGCACCCTGCTAAAAAACTCCTGGAGGTTCATAAATTCAAGGTGAATATGGCAACCATCCTAGAGTAGGAGACTCTCCCTCCTGCTTGCCCAGGAACAGGAAGAGGTAAAATCAACCTGGCAAAAACATGAGTGAAGGAATGGAGTGAGACTACCTGCAACCCTGGATGGGATCCCAGAAAAGAGGGGAGATGGCTGATAGGACCTCTCATTGTCCCTTACATGCAGAAGGAAGTATTTTTAGGGATTTCCTCTAACACCACCAGTCACAGGGAAACAGACTGGCAGCTTGAGTAGACAGTCCAAGATGAGTGCAGATGCTTGATCTGGCTTTCAAAGCATTCCGTTAGGTTGGAGTGTGCTGTGATTCAACAGGTCTCAGGGCATTGCTGGTCCTTGGGAGGAGGTGACTAATTGGCTTTTAGAACAGAACAAGACACAGACACATTGCCCTTGCGAGCAAGTCTTTCCTCCTTAACCCCCACCAATATATCTATTTTTCTATCTGTGTGTCCCCCACAGCGCCTCAAGCTATGGGGGAAAACCCCAGTTTTCATACTTCTAGTGGAAAAAATATCTTGTATGAGAGATGCAGGCAAGGGCCAGAGAGATGGCTCAGTGGTAAGGGCAGTTGTCAGCAAGCCTAATGACCCCAATTTCATCTCTGTATCCTGCAAGGTAGGAGAGAACTGACTCCCCCAAGGTGTCCTCTGACTTCCACAGGAGTGAGCTATAGTACTCGCCCTACCCCTAAATAAATAAATTACAATGTAATAAAAATTTTAAAGAGATAAGGGTGAAAAGTGGGCTTTAGGATATAAGGAAAGATACCTGCTTTTTAAATTTTATTTTTAAAAGTTAAACAAATTACACACTCATGTTTTCATTTCTATTAAATGCTGCTTCTAAGACACAAGAAAGTAAAGACCGATGGCCATATGATCTAAGATGGTTTCAACCACAAGGCACACTATCATTAAGCAAATCACAGAGAATGGAAGCATGTCACTATGACAAAGTGTCGTTGTATTCCATTTCTGGGATATATGAGGTGCTGTCACAAACAAGCAGACAAAACAAGTTCTTCCGGTATAAGGAAATCACTCACTACTGTTCAGACTACTTCCTTCCATGTTGGTAGCATCAGAATCCTCTCTGTCCCCACTAAGGCGCCTTTGGAACTGTCCTTGGGAAGAACCTCTTACTTTTAGACATACCCAGCAGCAATACCATATATAGAATGGCTCACTTTCATGTTCTTTATCTTGTAGTCATTTTTTTATGGTGCTTAGTTTTTATATGTGCCATGAAGTATTTATGCTAAAGCAATTTTATCTTAATTTTTAACCAGAAGTTTAAAAAATACTTAAGCGGATAAAAAAAAAAATAAAAGAAAGCCAAAATGTAAAATTTGAGAGTAGTTCCCAAGTTGTCATGAAATGCAGACTGTCACTGAAGTTACAAAGTTAATTTTATCCCCAGTAAGGCACACTTAAAAATAGACTCTTGTGCCTGTTCTGATAGGTACCTCTCAGGGTCCTCTAAGCGGAGGCATTTTTGGTGAGGATTCTCTATGGCACAGCACACAATCTGGCCCCCAGTTACTTCCACCAGTGCCAGATGAAACAGACAGGAAGGGCATCCTTGAAAGCTGCAATGGTTAATACCGGCTGTCAGTCTGACAAAGTCTAAAATCACCTCGGAGACAACCTTCTGGGCCTGTTTGTAAGAGAATTTCTAGATTGGGTTAAGAGGTGTGAGAAGATTGCCCCGAATGTGAACCATTCCACAGGCTCCTTACCCAGACTGCGAACGAAGGGGAAAGCCCTGTTGAGCTCCGTCTGCCATGATTTCCCTATTGTGACAGACTGTATCCTCTTAAACCGTAAGCCAAGTAAACATTCTTAAGTTGCTTCTTTTCAGATATTTGAACTCGGAGATGAGGAAGTAATCAAGGGCAAGTGGTAAAATGGCCACAGTGAGGGAGCTTGGCGCTGGAGTGGGGCCGGTGTGCGCCACGTTGGCAGGATGTGCTGTGCTCCACGCCCAAGGACTCCGCCCGCTGTGTGTGTAGGTGTTCTGGTTACAATGCTGTTGCTGTGGTAAAACAAAACAAAACAATTTTGGAATGTAAGCGAGTTATTTGGCTTAACTTCTTGATCGTAATCTATTATTGAGGGGCATCATGGCAGGAACTCAAAGCAGGACCCATGGAGAGATGTTGCCTGCGGTCTAATTTCCTGGCTCTTCAATGACTCAAGCTCAGCCAGCTGCCTTGTGCTTCATCCAGGACCATCTGCCTAAAAATGGTGCTGCCCATAGTATACTGGGCCTTCCCACATCAGTCAAAGATCAAGAAAAATGCCACAGACACGCCCACAGGCCAATCTGATTAAGCAGTTCCTCGGTTGAGGTTCACTTTCCCCAATAACTCTGTTGGGATCCAGGAGATGTCTCAGTTGAAAAGGAGCTTGCCTTGAAGTGTGAGAACTTGAGTTCAGAGGCCTACAAAGAGTAGGGAGTGGTAGTGCACGCCTGTAACTCCAGCCCTAGGGAGGAGGAGACAGGTCTGTTTATCACATCTGCTGGAAGCAGAAGGCTGCTAGAGACTTTAAAAAACAGTGGGGGAGTAAAGAAAATTGTGAACAAAAAGATAAAATCATCAACCAAAGAATTGATTGGGGGGGGGGGGTGTTTGTATACCTGTATACAAAATCCACATGCACAGAGAGGCCAAAAAGGCCATTCACTTTGGCTTTTAAGACAAGTTTTTCTTATTGTCCTGGAAACTCACCAAGGCTAGCCGACCAGTGGACCCCAGAGTTCCTTCTGTCTCTGCCTCTAGCAGAAGCTGCATGTGGACAATACTTGGCTCTTTTTACCTGGCTTTTACAGAGGGGATATTACGGCCTTGTGCTCACACAGCAAACAGCAAGGAGTTATCAACGGGGTTGTCTCCCCAGACCCAATAAAAGGATTTTTTTTTTTTTTTAAAAAAAAACCAAAATTATTTGTTTGCTTGGTTTGGAGTTTTGTTTTGGCATAGTAGTGATGCGCAGGTGGATACTCCC
Source organism: Uromys caudimaculatus (assembly GCA_028551405.1). Classification (NCBI taxonomy): domain Eukaryota; kingdom Metazoa; phylum Chordata; class Mammalia; order Rodentia; family Muridae; genus Uromys; species Uromys caudimaculatus. The sequence goes on from CM052714.1 coordinate 69,726,915, forward strand.
ACACTTAGGAGGTGTAGGGAGGTGGACCAGGAGTTCAAGACTAGCTTTGACTTCTATATTGAATTCAAGGATAGCTTGAGCTACTGAAATCCTACCTTAAAAAACAGAAGCAAAAGCATGGCAGTGGTGGCGCACACCTTTAATCCCAGCACTTGGGAGGCAGAGGCAGGCGAATTTCTGAGTTCAAGGCCAGCCTGGTCTACAGAGTGAGTTCCAGGACAGCCAGGGCTACACAGAGAAACCCTGTCTCGAAAAACCAAACCAAAACAAACCAAAACAAAACAAAAAAAAAAAATCAGAAGCAAAGCAAAACAAAACCCTTCAAATTCTGCCCTTCAGTTAGAAGCACTTATGTCTCGGTTCCAGTACCAGCATAGAAGTGTATTTACTAGCTCAAAAACATCAGACTTACTGTGTAAGGTTGGTTTATCAAACAGTCATACAACTAACATGTATAGGCATATATGCCTATAGCCATAGCAGGTCAGATCTGTGTGTTAATACAGTCAATGATCATTTTTCTTTATCTTTAGTTTTGGACGGTGCCGGGGATTGAACAGAGGACCTTGCACTTGCTGGACAGATGGTCTACCACTGAGTTATATGTCTAGTCTCCATTTCATCCTTGGGTGGAGTTTATGCTTGCATTTCCACATAACAGATAACACTTTCTTTTAGGAAAAAAAGATGCTTTTTAGAAACGTCAGTAGATAGGGCTGGGGAGGTGGATCGCCTAGTAGTTAAGAACACTTACTGCTCTTCAGAGGACCTGCATTCAATTTCCCAGCACACACATGTGATCATAACCTCCTATAAATCCAGTTTGATCGGATCTGACATGCTCTCCTGGCCTCTGTGGGAAACAGAAGTGTGTTTGGGTTCACAGACATACATGCAGACAAAACACCCAAGCATATGAAATAAGTAAAAATATTTTTTAAAAAAGAAGTTAGTAGTAATCCCCACTTTTGTAAGGGAAATGAAGGGCTGAGTCAAATAGCCTCTGACATAGAGCCTGGGTCTTAAACTGGAGGAAGACCTTCAGAATTCTGCTTTCCCTCAGTGTCTCAGTCCATTAACCTTATATGTAATTACATTACACTTCAATCTGTGCTAAGTGTTCACGATGTTTACATAAAATAATGCTGACCTTTAGTAGTTTCTTTTTTTCTTGTATATGGTCTTCATTTTTAAAAATATTATCCTTAAGTCTGTCTGACTCGGGAATAAGTTATCGAACAGCTTTTATTCCAAATTAACACTTCAAAAGGGGGCAGGGGACAGGGATGGGGGACAGAAAAGAGCTATCAGACTTCGTGTATCAGATGAAAAAAAATACAATTATCTCTTCAAAAACAACAAGGAATAATATTTTATGGAATAAACCAGATGTGGTGACACGGGCCTACAATCCTGGTGCCTGGGAATCAGAGGCGAGAGGATCAGGAGTTCACAGCTATCCTTGGCTATGTCAAGAGTTTATAGCAAGTCTGGATTTGAAACTGTCTCAAAAAACAAAACAGGGGCTAAGAAGATGGCCCAGTGGGCAAAGTGCTTGCACAGAAACAACAGGAGCAGAGCGTGGACATCTAGAGCCCAAGGGAACTCTGGGAGGGTATGCAGCGTTCTTATAATCCTGTCACTCGGTGAGCAGAGGGCATTCCCAGAACAAACTGGCTAGCTAGACCAGCTCACTTGGCAAGTTCTGGGTTCAATACACAAGATGGAAAGCCATTGAGGAGGACACCCAAGGCCAGCCTTTGGCTGGCACACATGCACCCAAGTGTGCACACAGATCTGCATGCACACCACACATATACAGACACACACTCTCAAATGACCAACGTTTGCAATAATCAAAGGGTAATAAAAAATTAAAAGCCAAAAGAGAACAAAATAAATCAAATACATGAACCAAGAACTTTACTTGACTTAGGTTTAGAAAAGGGGAAAATTCATTCTTTTTATTGATATTTTAACATGGGGCCTCACTATGTGGCCCTGGCTGCTCTAGAGCTTGCTGTGTATCTCAGGCTGGCCTTGAACTAGCTTTTAACTGAGGATCACCTCGAAATCCTCATCACTTGCCTCCACCTTCTGAGTGCTAGGAAAGCAGGTGAGCGGCTCCACAGCTGGCTTCAATTAACCTTTGACACAAAGCAATCATGCATATTGACATACAATTTGGTTGTCAACACATGTATAATGATAAATCAGATTAGGGTGACTGGTGTATCTGCCATCTAAATATGTATCATTTATTTGTATTGAGAATGTTCAACATCCCATCAGCTATTTAGAAATATTCAGTTAACATTTACAACAGTTATTCAGCTGTACCTCTATTATCTGTGAACCACCAGCCTCCCTGTCCCCTCCCCTTCCTGAGTTCCGGAGTCACGATTCAGATCAACTTTCCAGTTTCCGTTTCAGGTGACAACATTTGATAGTTATCTCTCTGTGCCTTACTATTTGTGATACACTTTTAAGCAGCTATGTGCTCCAAGCCTCACTTTACCCTGCTGTTCTGTGTAGAGGCTTTATGGTTCTAGGTTTCGGTGACCGTTGTAAATGGACTTTGTGGTCTTGTTTCCCATTTCCCTGGAGTGGAGATGGGGCTGCAGGATCAGTCCGTGCTTCCTGCTTTCACTGTATGCTTCCTGGCATAATGACCTTGTGGGTCCTCGTGATAGCCTGTCTCTCATCCCGGCTGCCTTTATGAACTCCCCAAAGCACCAGAGTCCGTTATTTTATTCTAAAGCACAGACACAGTTGAAAAACTGGCTTTCTATAATTTCTGTAGGTCTAGTTTGGTTTAGGACAAGGGACAAGAGACTAAGGTGCGTATTTTACATACCAAAGCCGATCTGGCCTCCAGGTTCTCCCAGCATCCCTCAGTTCTTACCTTGTAGACCCTGCCCCCAACCCTGAACTTTCTAGCCCAGGGGCTGGGTTGCTCTTCCCCCAGAGGCTCCTCAGTGTATAATCCAGACATTTTGGTCTCCTTGCTCTCTGCCCCCCCCCCCCCCCCGCACCCTGACCCTTCCCCCTCCCCCCTTTTCTCCCCATGGTGAGTTCCCTGGCCTAGGTCCTTGGGGCCAGTGAACTCATATGCCTGCCTCCCAATAAACCTGCATTTAGTATAATCTAATCTAGTTTGAATTGGCTCATTTCCCCGGCAGGGAGATCCCTGGGGCTCACTGGCTAGCCAGCTTGGTGAGTTTCCGGGGGGGGGGGGGGGGGGGTGTGGAGCGCTGTTCTTACAATCTGGGATCACAGTCTGAGTTTTCTCCCCAGAACCCGTGTTGTAGAAAGAGAGAGCCAACTGTTACAAATTGTCTTCTGACTTCCACACATGTGCTATGGCATCCATTTGCTCTCCCCTCCTTATATGTAAGTAAATAAATAAATAAATGTAATTTTTTAAATGGTGATTGATTAACACCTGAGGAATAAGAGCTTTAGGCTGTGTTCTGTACACAAACACATACACATACATCAGGCACACATGAACATGCACACACATACAGAAAATAACAAAGAAGTCTCTTGGACTTCTGGGACATGCTAGTTACGTTTGTGTTGCTGTGAAAGACCACCTAATAGGAATAGCATGAGGTGTGAGAGATTATTCTGGTTGCTGTTTTCAGTTCGTCGTGGTGTAGGAGGTGAGTGTGGTGTGTCAGCAAGGCGGGAACTAGGATCCAGCTATGACCTAACACTAATGAGTCCAACTCCTGCTGTTCTATTTCTACCAACTAGACTCCACCATTTAAAGGTACCCTACCCCCCAAAACAGCGCTACCACCTGGAGGCCACCTGTCAGTAACATGAGTTTGTAGTAAGAGGCCAAAGTTTTTAAGTTCAGACTCCATTTTAGAGCACCTGGCCTAAGTTTGAACTCAGGTAAACTAACAGGCTGGTACCTAGCATAAATTTCCAAGTCCCCCCCCCCCCCCCAACAAGACCTGAGCCTAGCAAAACCTTAGTCTCTAGGCTAGTCCCTAACAAGACCAGAGTTTCCAGGTTACACCCTCAAAAAGACCAGTGTCTCCAGGTTATTCCCCCAGCAAACCAGCATCCCCAGGTTACGGGCCCACCCCCTGCCTAACGACCACCAGTGCAGAGGGGAGCAGAAGTTAGGTTTATGACGTGACTCCCAGCGCCAGCCAATTATGTTAAAGGCCACAGCAGCTTTCCAGTTAGATGCTTGCACACATACTCCCTGCTTGCTGCTTACTATAAAGCCTTGCCCCCAATAGACATTTGGGGCTCCCCCACCACCAAAACCATCCTGCATGACAGTGGTACATTGGGAGGGCCTGAGCTAGCTCAAATAGAATGAAGACCCTGCTGTGAGTTGCATCAGATCGGCTCCTGTGTGTATTTGGGGGATCACCAACATGTTCCTGGCACAACAGTAGAAGACATTTCAAATTAGAACCATAACACAACGCATGCGTGCTGAGCTTCAGGATCCCTGACTCCTGTGACTTGTGTTATTCTGCAACAGCACTTGAACTGAATGCTTGTCTCCTCCAGGGACAACTCTGATCCTGTCCAGCCTGGACTGGCTTACCAGTATCACAGCAGCCCCATCACACAAGCCAAAGCAACTGTGACAACCAAACTAACTGTGACAGCCAAACTCTTCTTTGTTTTGCCTCTGTATCTACAGTCTACATAATTTAGACAATAAATATTCAATGAATGCCTGAGCAGATGAACATGTGAATGAATATGGGTGAACGTTCTCTGACTCAGAGAACAGTCATCATCACGAGTCGGGAGAGAGACTCATCTTTGAGTCAGTGACTTTAGCAGGCCGTGTGGGAGGATCGTGGGTGCACTTAACCCAGGAGACAGGGCAGCTTCTATTCTGCTGCTGCCTCGAGGCATAGCTATCTGGAGTGTCCTCAGAAGCTGGGTCTTCAGGCATAGCTATCTGGAGTGTCCTCAGAAGCTGGGTCTTCAGGCATAGCTATCTGGAGTGTCCCCAAAAGCTGGGGCTAGGTTTGTCTCTTACAGTCTCCTAGAGCCTACTGTGCTGGCAGAGTGTTGCAAAGCAGTGTTTGCTACTGCATTGATTTCTCAGGAAGGCTTCTGATTCAGTTTGCATGCTTACAACAGTGTTGGCCAAGCATCCAGTTCCCATGTATGACGTCACTTTTTGGATACATTGTAAGTCAAAATATACCATCTTGACTAGAAGACTGGACACAGTCAATGTTTTTTTTTTTCCCCCCTGCAGTAACAGGAGGAAAAGTGAGGTAAAAATTCACACAGAAGTCCAAGAAATAAAAGGCTCAGAGTGTGGCAAGTGAGACTTCAGGCGGGCCAGCAGAGGTACATGATCTGGGTGAGGGAAGGAGACAGGGCAGGAATTCTGAAGCCCTGGGGTAAGGATGAGTTTAATGATCACTGCAAATGACTTCTGCAAATCTCTACCAGGGTTTTATTTGTAATCATTTTGACTGTTAGGAGACCTAAGGATTCGAAATGCTTGTTAGCTTCAAGCTAAATCATAGAGTGTGACCTTGAACTTCTCATTCTTCTGCCACTAGCAGTGCTGGGATTCCAGGCATGCACCACCATGCACAGTTGATGAGGTGCTGGGGTTTATTTAGTGCATACTAGTCAAGAACCTGCCAGCCAAGCCACATCCCTACGTATGAGCAGCTTATTTATGTTGCCAAGTGTGAGCTGATTTAGGTAGACTCTGAACTCAGACATCTGTAGTTGGATAGGTTTGGTTCAGAGCCCTAGGAAGAGTTGGCACAGAGCAGGTTGCGGTATTAATGATAGTAACAGAGTTTTTAAAATGTGGGACTGTACGTGCTCGGCCCAGGGAGTGGCACTATTAGAAGGTGTGACCATGTTCAAGTAGGTGTGGCTTTTTTTGGAGTAGGTGTGTTACTGTGGGCGTGGGCTTTGAGACCTTCATCCTAGCTGCCTGGAAGTCAGTATTCTGCTAGCAGCCTTCAGATGAGGATGCTGCCATGCTCCCACCTTGATGATAATAGACTGAACCTCTGAACCGGTAAGCCAGCCCCAATTAAATGTTGTCCTTATAAGAGTTGCTTTAGTCATGGTATCTGTTCACAGCAGTAAAACCCTAACTCAGACAGGGACTGAAGTGATTTCTCAGTGTTTAGGAGTACTTGCTGCTCTAGCAAAGGGGAGAGAGAACCTGTAGAGACCATATTTAGAGGTTAGGCACAACCCCCGGTTGAGGGAGGGGGCCACCTACAATCTCAAAAATACTAACTTAGAATTGCTCCTGTCTAAAGGAAATGCAGGGACAAAGAGTGGAGCAGAGACTGAAGGAAAGGCCATCCAGAGATTGCCCTACCTGTGGATCCATCCCATCTGCAGACACCAAACCCAGATGCTATTGCTGATGCCAAGAAATGTTTGCTGACAGAAGCCTGGTATAGCTGTCCACTGAGAGGCTCTGCCAGAGCCTGACCAATACAGATGTGGATGCTCAGAGACAACCACTGGACTGAGCACAGGGTACCCAGTGGAGGAGTTAGAGAAAGGACTGAAGGAGCTCAAGGAGTTTGCAACCCCAGAGGAAGAACAACAATATCAACCAACCAGATCCCCCAGAGATCCCAGGGACTAAACCACCAACCAAGAGTATAGAGGGACCTATGGTTCCAGCTGTATATGTAGCAGAGGATGGCCTTATCTGGCATCAATGGGAAGAGAGGCCCTTGGTCCCGTGGAGACTCAATGCCGCAGTGTAGGGGAATGCTAGGGCAGTGAGGCAGGAGTGGGTAGGTGGGTGGGGGAACACCCTCATAGAATCAGGGGGAGGGGGTGGTATAGGGGATTTGCAGAGGGTAAACCAGGAAGGGGGATAGCATTTGAAATGTAAATTAACAAAATAACCAAATTTTTTTTTAAAAAAAAGACATGCTCCTTACTCAGGGAGGATATATTCAAGACTCCCAGTGAATGCCTAAAAAGAGAGAGACCTCACATAGTACAGTATATGCCTGTAATCTCAAAACAAAGGAGGCAAAGGCAGGAGGATCAGGATTTCGAGCATCCTTGGCAAGACCGTGGAAGTTTAAGACCAGCCTAGCCATATGAGATTTTGTCTCAAGGATTAAAGCTAATGATATAGAGATTCCATCTATCCATCCATCCATCCATCCATCTATCCATCCATCCATCCATCCATCTATCTAGAGAAGAGAGGAGAAATAGTATCAAATCTTATGACTTAAGGCTTTTTCTATCTTCTCTAAGCAGTTGTCACACACTGTGGCCATACCTTCTACAGTTCAAGACTGTGGGGTCTTCAACACTCTTATGTGATGTTACCCCTCTAATGATTTGACTCAACTGTTCAGGCCCTTGTTGAGGAAGGAGAGTGTTCTAGTCAGCTTTACTGTCAACTCTATACAGCCTAGAATCATCTAAGACAAGAGCCCCAACTGAGGAATTGCCTCTTTTTGAGCAAGTCTGTGGAGACTTGTCTTATTGTTAGCTGATGTAGGTAGACCCAGCCCACTGTGGGTGCTACTCTTCCTGGGTAGGTGGTCCTGGGCTGTTTGTGGAAGCCAGCTAAGCATAAGTCCAAATGACCCATTAAACGGCAGTTCTACATGTGGGTTTCTGGTAAGAGTTAGTGCTTCACAGAATAGCAAGCAGACCTGCCTCCAAGTTCCTGCTTGACTTCCCTAAATGATGGACTATGAGCGGGAAGAATAAGCCAATGCTATCTATGCTGCTTCTGGTCAGAATGTTCTATCACAGCAAAGAAATGAAACCTGATCAGTAAGGAAGACAGGATGACAGAGATGGGTCCTGCCCTGGGCCCATGGGTCACTATGTGTCTATTCCCAACAGCACATTCTCAACTGGAGGTAACAGAACAATTCACCTTCTGAAAGACTCTTTTACAAAATATTGAAATCCTTCATGTTTAGCTTCTCTTTTTCCTGGACAACTCCTTCCTTAAACTTGTTTATACATGGCTTTTGTGCAGTGGCATAATACTTTCTGTAAATATCACCTGGGAGAAGTAATCTCCCACAATACGATTTCCATGTGAGCAAGGAACACGTGCAGAGAATATCCGTCCTCTACCTCCCACAGAGCTACCTCATAGGAGTGGTATTTTGATGCAGAAAGTTCCAGCTGAATCCTGTTCATGATGCTGTTACACTTTTAAAAATTACATTTGTTTGTTTGTTTGTTTGTTTGTTTTGTTTGGGGGTGGACATCACATACGTGCAACAGGACATGTGGAGGTCAGAGGACAACTTGCAAGAGTCACTATGTAGGTCCTAGAGATCAAACTCAAGTCATCAGACTGGATGGCATATGTCTTAACCAACTGGGCCATTCAGCTGGCACTGCTGCTGCTTTGAGATGAGGAGACTCATTCTGTAGTCCAGGCTGACCTTGCACTCGAGGAATTCTCCCAAGTCTTGAGATAATAGGTATGATCCACTTTGGCTAGTTTCTGACTCTAGTTTTGTTTTGTTTTTCAAGAGAAGGTTTTTCTGTGTAACTTTGGCTGTCCTGGAGCTTGTTCTGTAGGTTAGGCTGGCCTAGAACTCACAGAGATCCTCCGTCCTCTGCCTCCTGAGCGCTGAGATTAAAGGTGTGCACCAGCACTGCCTGGATCTGACTCTTTTCTTAAAAATTAAGGATGATGAGCTATTGAAATGGCTCAGCAAAGTAAAGGCACTTTCTGTGCAATTTGTTGACCAGAGTTCAATCCCCAACACCCAGGGAGGGGTGGAAGGAGAGAACCAATTCTATAAAATAGTCCTTCATGCTGAGATACTCCCCTTCCTACACATCCCTTATCATCATGTACGTGATAACAACACCACCACCACCACCAACAACAACAATAATAGTAGAAGGAAGAAAGCTTGTGCTCTTTTACAATGGGAATAAGGAGACTAATACTAGGGTTGATGAAAATACATGGGATCTCAAATTAAAATGGAACAGAGGGGCTGGAGAGATGGCTCAGTTGTTTAAAGCCCTCTCTGGTCTTTCAGAGGACCAGAGAGCACTGTTTCCAAAATCCTCATTGGGTGGCTCACAGTGCTGCTGGTTTCTTCTTCCTCATAAGCATTTGTATAATCTTAGATTTGGCCAGTGCTTCTGGTCTAGTCTACAAGGCTCCCAAGTACCTTTCTGTTATTCTTAAGTGTACACCTTGACATTATCTATTGTCTGACCCCAGGATAAAAATGCTTTCTATTTTAACCCATTTAAACAAGAACACCAAGACATTTTCCAATTGAAAGAATGTTAAAGGGTTGGCTTGTTTTTGTTTTATAGTTCTGCTGCTTGATTGGAGTGTGTGGGCTGATTTTGAAGTTGTAGCTCCCAGTAAGGTTTCACTGTAAAGAGCTTGGTTTGGCTTGAGTAGACTAAGCTTTATTTCAGTGAGTGGATCTGACAAGACAAAAGAGGATGGTTTATGCTTCTCATATCTGTAATGTGGACATTTTATTTCCAACTGAAATGAAATGAAAAAGACTCCACGTTGGGGGAAAAAACCCAACAAAACCATGAAAGCATTAAGAATCTGAGAAGGCAGTGGGGAAGCTCGAGATCGAGATCAAGGCCAGCAGAAGGCCTGGAGGATGCTATCAAGAGTCAAAGCCCTGAGCTGAGCTCATTATTATACAGCCTGAAAATATAGGCAGAGACCTGGAGTGGGAGCAGAAAATGAATGAGTGGCCCAGGGCGGGAGATCTTACCAAGGTCAACACTGGGTCCTCTGTCTGGCTCAACCCTTGGAAACTCCCCAGAGAGCTTCTCAAAAGTCAACTGAGCAACAAAGGCTATTTAGGAGCCTGTGGGTACAAGCTCCCCAGTCAGTTCTGATCCCCTCCTGAAGACTGTGATTGTCTCATCTCTGAGACATCTTTCAAGAGCCACTAACCCAGATCTTACATAAATACTACCAGAAAGCAGTAAGAGAAGAAACACAGCCTAACCTGTGCAGTCAAGTGCAGCCTAGACCCGGAAACCAGATAAGGGCACCGCAGAAAAAAATTACAGACTAACCTGTCCTTCGAACATAGGTGAGAAAATATTAAACAAACTCAGAAAGTTGCAGTCGGCAATAGAAGGAAAGCTATGCCATTACCAAGTGTTTGAAGAGTAGGTTTAGCAGGAGAGATTCAACGGACATCCCTCATCACAGAAAAGCAGCAAATGAGGGAAAGACGTGATCACTCTAGCTGGTTTATAAATGGCATTTGGTAGAGTTCAGCTTGTGCATCACTTACTTTTCTTGTTGCTGAGACATAATTCCTTACGAAAAGCGACTTAAAGGAAGAAGGGCTTGTTTTCCTTCTCAATTCAGAAAAATGCAGACCACATGACAGGGAGCTTGTAGCTGTCAAAGCAGCTTGATGCACAGTGCTAACAGGAAGCGGAGAAAAAAGAAGAAAAAAGAATACTGGTGCTCTGCTAGGGTTCTCCTTTTTCCCCTTTTATTCTTTTAAAAAGTGTGTGTGTGTGTGTGTGTGTGTGTGTGTGTATTGTCATGTGTGAAGCCAGAGGTCAGTCTTGGGCGTTGTTCCTCAGGAGCCGTCCAACTTCTGTATTAATTAATTAATACTTGTGTGTGTGTGTGTGTGTGTGTGTGTGTGTGTGTGTGTGTGTGTATAGGGGTTTATGCACATGTATATTGGCGGAGTGCCTATGTACGAATAGAGTCAGAGAAGAATGTATAGATATCCCACTCCATCACCCTCCACCTTAATCCCTTGAAACAGGGTTTCATTGAACCTGGAGCTAGGCTGCCAGGAAACAAGTCCCAGCAATCCTCCTGTCTCCACCCTCCCCAGTGCTGGAGTAATACGTGTGTTTAGCCATACCTCATTTTTTTGTTCAAATGCAGGTTCCCGTATTTGTACAGCGAGCTCTGTTACTCTAAGACAGTAGTTCTCAACCTGGGGAGTCAAGCACCCCCCCTCCCCCACAGGGGTTGCCTAAGACCAATCGCCACAGTATGAGGAACTGTCTGAAAGGGTTGGAGAATCAGAAAGGTTGAGAACTGCCGCTCTAAGACATCTCCCCAGCTCACCTTATTTTTTGATAGAGGGTCTCTTATCGGGACCTGTGGCTCACCTATTTGGGTAAGACTGGCTGACCAACAACCATGGATCTCCCTGCCTCTACTTCCCCAACACTGCAATTACAGACGTTTGTATCATGCTCAGCTTTTGTGTGGACGCTAGGGACCAGACCTTAGTTCCCAAACGTGTATGGCAAGCATGTTACCAGCTGAGCTATCTCTCCACACCCTCCTTTTTATTCAGTCTGGGACCATAACCCAAGGAATAGTTCCATCTACGTTTAGGGTGCATCTTCTCTCCTCAGTTAAACTCTCTACAAACACCCTCATGATCATATCTAAAGGTGTGCCTCATTAATGCCTTAGGTGTTTTGTTTATTAATTCAACCAAGCTGACAATTGAAGCCAACTGTCACAGTATGCGTCCTTGGTTTTTAATAAAAACACAAATAACACCTCTTAACAAGCTCAAAATGGACAGCCTCTTTCCTGGTCTAATAAAAGATGTCTGTCAAAAACCTTTAGCATCATTCTCTTTGGGGAGAAGCTGGAGTTTGACTCAGGGACACAAACAATGGTGTAAGGTAATACCACCATTTTGGTTCAGTGTTATACTAGAGGTCTCAGCTAGTGAAACAATAAAAAAATAAAATTACAAGCATTTTAAAAGAACAAATAAAACTATTATTTACAGATTATTGTGCACATGGAAAAACAGAGCAACTCACACATAAATTACTGGAATCAATACATGAGAATTTCACAGGATATGAGTGGAAATATGCTAAAAATTGCACCTCTGTACTCAAGGAACAAATATTTTCAAAGATATGCCATTAAGGTAGCATCAAAAATTGTCACATAGCCAAAAAGAAACCTAGTAAAAGACCTGTAAGGGGAAAATGATAAAAATCCATCATGAGACATCTAGAGAGATGGAAATAGAAAGAAAGTCTCTGAGCTTGTAGAACAGGTCTCATTTTATGGCCCCTTCCCAAGTTAAGGCAACAGCCCAGATGTCTCTGCTCAGCACATCACAGTGATACTTCCCAGACAGAGCAAACAGTGTCAAGGAGCCTCAACCGCACTTCCTGTGTTCATTTGCTGGGACTGATCGTACTGTTTCCAGAACATACGTGGAATCATAAGGTGCTATGAGCAGCCAAGTTATTCTAAAATGCTTTGTTAAACATCAGCTCAAAGGGTTGGTATGCAATGGAAGCGTGTGTGCTGAATACGCATGGATCTCAGGGCTCAGCTTGAAAAAGTCACAGTATTCGTTCACAATGTACGGTGTTGTAATTACAGTATGCCGGTGATTGACAACTGAACCAATTGAATAAAAAAGGAAGCCTTGACTAAGTCACACACTGTTTGAAAATGAACATCAGGTCAGTGGAATGACAATGGATGTGTGTGTGTGTGTGTATATGTGTGTGTGTGTGTGTGTGTTTATAGGCCTGTGAGACATCTTTCCTTAATGATTCTCCACAACTATTTTATTTTATATATATATATATATATATATATATATATATATATATATATATATATATATATATATTTATTTATTTATTTATTTATTTTTTCCCCCTGCGCTATTTGGGTATGGAGCCATGTGGCACAGGTCACAGGCATAAACCAGAAGGCTCCTGTCCCCGGCTGCTCCTCGGCCCCTGAGTCCTGAGGGTTCCTGATGGGTCCTGCTGAGCAGAGATGCTGGCCTTACCCCGCTCACAGGCTTGTCCACACTCCTGGGAAGCAAGCTTTCTCCTGGTGCATTTGACTATGGAGCCCTGTGACACAGGCTGAGGTCTCCAGTCACAGATGGAAACCGGAAGGCTCCTGTCCCTGACTGCTCCTCGGTCCCTGGGTCCTGTGGGTTCTGGGTGGGTCCCTCTGAGCAGAGGTGCTGGCCTTGCCCAGCTCACAGGTCTGTCCACACTCCTGGGAGGCTAGCTTTTTCCCTGTGCTATTTGGGTATGGAACCGTGTGGCACAGGCCGCAGATGTAAATCTTATTTTATATTTTTTAGACAAGGTCTCTCATTGAAACTGAAGCTCATCAATTCCTCTAAGCTGGTTGGCCAATGAGCTTCAGGAATCACCCTTCCTTCTGCCCCCAAGTAAAGCTAAGGTTCCCAGCTCACACTGCCATACCCAGGTTCACTTTTAATCGCTTATTTCTTTAAGTGTGCATTAATGTTTTGCCTGCATATATATAAGTGTACCACATACATGCCTGGTGCTTTGGGAGGTCAAAAGTAGGCATTAGATCCCCTGGAACTGGAGCTGCAATGATTGTGAGCTACCACGTGAGTGCAGGGAATTGAACCTGGGACCTCTGCAAGAGTAGCAAGTGCTCTGAGCCATCGAGTCATCCCTCCAGCCCACACTCAACCTTTTCTGCTGGGGCTCTGGGTATCCTGAGATCCTCCTCATACTGGTGCAGAAGGCCTTTCCCAACTGAGCCATCTTTCAAGCCCAGATCTTTTTCTTTTTTCTTTTTTTCTTTTTCCAGGTTAGCTTTGAGCTTACTAGGTAGTTGAGGATGACCTTGAACTTTTGGTCCTCCTGCCCCTGCCTTCTGAGTGCTGGTTGTCCAGGTGTGTAACACCACATCCAGTTTTAGATGGTACTGGAGATCAAACCATGTGTGTGCTAGGCAAATACTCTATCAACTAAACTAGGACACCCAGTCTGGAAATATATTTTTTAAAAAATGAAACAATGGCTCAGAAATGAGAACAAAGTATAAGAAATAAGACAAGAGTATGAGAGAGAATGAGCTCAGGCTCCTTTAACAGCACACACAGAAACAAATAGGCAACGAATGGAGTATTAAACCCCAGCATCTGGAGCCAAACTCAGAGCTAGCCACCACTTTCCTATTGCTCGAAAACATGTGTGTGCTCACACATGTGTGTGCTATGACATGCATGTGGACGTCAGAGGGCAGCTTGCAGGAGTCTCCTGATTGAACTCAGGTCTTCAAGTGTGGTGACAAGCACTTTAACTGCTAAGCCACCTCACACGCCCAGATTCATTACAACGCTGCAGATGAGTGTGATCCCTTTGGAGCAGTTATCATTCCCAGTAAGGGGAAGACGTGGGCATTCTACTTCTCAGAAGTTCTCCTCCTAAGCATGTATCAAAAGACAGCATAACTATGTTCTAAAGGGTGTTGTTCACAACAGAGCCACACTGGAAACCATTCTAATGTCCATCAATAGTGGAAGGACAAATAAGCTGAAGTATACTTATTCTACAGACTCTACTCAGCAATGAAGATAAAAGTGTGTGTCAGACATACACAGTAGCTTGGGCACTTCTAATGCACACATGGGGTGGTAGTGGGGGATTATGAATCCCAAAGAATACATGCAGCTTATTTTAATTTGTATAAAATTCAAATTTTGTATTATATATTTTATATATATTTTAAATATAAAATTAATATATAAATATATTTTTTATATACAGGAAGAAAAAAAAAGATTCTCCTGTATGTTTTAAAGAAGGATGCATACATCGTCAAACTCCCCAGGGGCTGGGGAGATGATGGCTAAGTGATTACGCTCATGCTATAAGTTTCAGAAATTTAAGCTTTTCAGAACCCATGTAAATTCTGAGTGGGTGTCGTGGTCTCCCTTAATTCCAGCCTTGGAAGGTGGGGATGGGGTCTCCAGAGCAATCTGGATAGTCAGACAAGCCATCTCTTGAAGCTCTATCTTTTATTGAGAGACCTTGCCTCAATAAATAAGTCGGAAGGGCAATCAAGGATGAGTCCCAACCTCAACCTGAGCCCTCCATGTGTTTGAACATCAAGTTAATAAGAAACGGGTTGTGCAGGCTCATTTTTATTGCCAACTTGACACAACCAAATATCACCTAGGAAAAAAGAACCTCAGTTGAAAAATTTCCTGGGTCAGTTTGGCCAGTTGGCAATCTGGCGAAGGGGAGGGATTGTCTTGATTGCTAATTGATATAGGAGGTCCCAGGCTCCCATGGGAAGTTCCATTCCTAGGCAGGTTGTCCTGAACTGTATAAGAAAGCTAATTGAGCAAGCCTCTGGAGAATGAACCAGTAAACAGTTTGCCACCATGGTTTCTGCTTCCATTCTTGCTTGAGTTCCTGCCCTAACTTCCCTCAATGATAGATTTGTCCTGGAATTACAAGCTGAAGTAAACTCTTTCCTCCTCAAGTTGTTTTTGGTCAGATTGTTTTATCACAGAAAACAGAGATGGAAACTAGAATGGAAATTAATATTACAAGAGGAACTATATTCCGGTCTTAAGATCACCAACAAAGCAATGGCTAAGGAGGAGTTTGCTCAGTAAGATAGTTCCCTTGTAACCACAAGGGCTTGTGTTTGATCAGCATAATTCATATACAAAAAGCAGGCATTCCAGCCCAGGGAAGCAGAGACAGGCAGATCCTGGAGCTCACTGACCAGCCAGCTCAGCTTACCTGGATAGTTGCAAGCCAAGGAGAAACCCAGAGGCTAAGCTCGTCTAGATAACCCATCATAGACATGCCTAGAGGCTTGTCTGCTGTGTGTTCCAGATACTGTCAAGTTGACAGGATCCCACGGAGATCTATTTTTCCAGCTTTGCTCTAACCTGTCCACCCATAGATCCCACCAAGGACTTTGAAAACTGCCTTGATTTATGGCTTTCTTTTGTTTTGTGGCTATACAAATTTCATGAAACTGTTATCATGTTGGAAAATGGTATTTGAAACAATCCGAATCTGTGTTTCCAGGCTTCAGCCGCTCATATTTGGCTCCAAAATAAACTATCATTTATTGCCCCCATGGTGAGAGCTGTTTCTGTGTCCACGTTGGATTGTGACCTGAAAGGCAGAGGGCAGCCTCCACTCAGATCCTCACAGTTTAACACTGCATCTTTACCACTGAGCACATCACTTGACCTTCAGAGTTCTTTCTTTCTTCCTTCCTTTCTTTTTAAAAAAACTCCATTGATTGGTTGGTTCAGAAACTCCGAAGGTACTTCCAGCTTAAGGGCTTCTGATTGCATAACACCGTTCACTTTTCTACCTTCCCTGTGAAGAGGGCATTGCAACGGCTTAAGAGGTTTCAGTTTAGTGGAAAGTAATTCAGGGACCATGCTGTCTAAAGCCTCTATTATCCCGATTCTATGAAAAATATAAAAATACAGCAATAAAAAAAAAACCCAACCAGGACCTAGGAGGCCTATAAAATAATACTTTTTGATTTCCAAAGGTACTTATTCGAGGAGAATAATACATCTTAATTGCTGTTGAGCTGGATTTTTTGCAGAGCGTCAGGTCTTCTGGTGGTCAGTTGGGTGTTTTAGCAACTGTGTTTTAATATTTAAGGTCCATAATCCAGAGCACACAGAAGGACGCCTCAGAACTTCTGCATTCCTGACTAGCTTGCTTCTATTCTCCTTCTTGGGTCTCCATGAAGCATTGGTG
This sequence comes from Uromys caudimaculatus, assembly GCA_028551405.1. Classification (NCBI taxonomy): domain Eukaryota; kingdom Metazoa; phylum Chordata; class Mammalia; order Rodentia; family Muridae; genus Uromys; species Uromys caudimaculatus. The sequence goes on from CM052714.1 coordinate 69,743,445, forward strand.
GTTTCCAGGGCTCATTCTTGGACCATTTAGTTTCTCTGTATGCTTCACATTCATCCTTCTCTGTGATTTTAGTTGCCTGTTTTATTTTTATATAAGACCTTTAAAAATTCTACATGTATATATTTGTATGTGTGTGTGTGTGGGGGGGGGTGTACTTATAAGTTCAGGTGTCAGCGGAGGCCAGAAGATGGTGTCAAATCCCCTGGTGATAATTTACAGGTGATAATGAGCCACTTAATGTGAGTGCTTAGAACTGAACTCAGATCCTCTGCAAGAGCAGTAGGCACTCTTAGCTGCTGAGTCGTCTCTCCAGTCCGCTTCCGCACACTGAGTCTTCTTGTCTTTATATCCTGAGTTATGAATTTGATATAGCTGACAACTTACAAGATTTTTGGTATTTCAATCTCAGCTGATTTCTTTTGACAGGGTCTCATGTATCTCACGATGGTTTAGAACTGAAGTAGTTGACTATTACTTTGAACTTCTCATCTTCCTGCGAGATTACAGGCATCCACCTCCAACCTTTGTTTATGGGGTACTAGGGATCAAACCTAGGGCTTCATGCTTGCTAGGTGGGAGCTGTATTAAATCTTCATCCCCAACCCCTTGACATGCTTTACATTCATTGTTATCTTCTCCCACATGTCTACATCTCTCCTATATGTTGGTGTTTAGGACCATCAATTGTCAGGAGAACTGAAGAGGTCCAAACTGAGGTATCAAGGATTGTGTATTAGCTTTAAAGCCAGCCAAGGTGATCAGGTCACCAAGAGTAAGACTCACTGAGCATATTCACAGACAATTCTAGGAAACGGAGCCCTTCCATTAAATCTGGTGGGCAGGAATTGGTCCAAAATTGGGAAATAAAGTCAAGAGTCAGATCAATGGTGAAGGGAACAGAGGAGAGAAATGTCCTAAGAGTAGCCACCAGTTTTGGACACCCTGAAGTTGCTGCAACCGTCTACAAAGGGATGGCCTCATAGCATCCCCTCCACTCTCCAATGTGTCATCTTCCCTTGCCTTTCCAGGTCTGCCACCTGCTGAAGTGGCCACTAGTTTTTCTCTGTTCTCAGCACTTGAGACTAAGCAGGAAGTCTGTTGTGTGAGATCCCCCCTGACAGAGCTGCCGTCTGTATTCTACAGTCCTCTCCTACGTGACTCTTCCTACGGTCTTCCCATTTTCTATGTCTGCTTACTTTTTCTTTTATTCAACTTTCATTTTAATAAAAGTAACATACAAAAATAGTCTGATGTTAAGTAGTAGCTTCTAGTTTCCAAAAACAGCAGATTGGAGTCTTCAGATAATATCCTCTGCTAAAAACAATGGGGAAAGTTATGTAATGCAGTTTGACACATTAAACTTTATATATCAAGGCTCTGGGGAGCTGGGGGTGTAGTTCAGTCAGCAGCGTTTGCCGAGCACTCATGAGGCTGAGGATTTGCTGTCCAGCACCAAAGAAACAGTACAAAGGCCTAATCTTAATGCCCCAGAGGTGGAAGCAGGAGAATCAGACATTTAGACCTATCTTTAGCTATATATCAAGTTCAAGGTCTGTTGGGGATATTTGGGATCATGTCTCAAATAAAAAGGTAGCACAAATCTCAAGTGGCAATAGAAACAGCAAATTACTACAGGAAAGCCATTCACAAGGTTTATAAGTATATTTTACACATATATACATATATGTATACATATATATGTAAGTGCACATAATCACCTATGGGTCTAATATCTTTTTTTAAAGATTTATTTATTTATTATATGTAAGTACACTGTAGCTGTCTTCAGACACCTTTTCTTCTCACTCTGGCCCTGCTCACTCCAGCCTAGGTCTAATATCTTGACAGCATCTACTATACCTATATTTGAGTTATTATATGCATATATAATATATAATATTAACAATAATGTATGTATTATATATTATATATCACATATTATATACTATATACTGTATATTATATACATGTAATGCATATAACATATGTGTATATTTATATATATGTATATATTTATATATAATATATAAATATACCTCCATTTGAGGTATATATTCCCCTAAGACAAGAGAGACGTGCCAAATATCCAAGATCTTAAGAGAGATAGTCCTGATATTAAATTGGGATACCCCAATGAGAATCACACACAGAATAAAGTAAGCCATATCCAAACTCATTCTCTGCTCCAACCAAGAGAGATTGTGACAAAATATTCCTTGGAAATAAGTATAAGAACATTAAAAAAAAAAAAGTATGGAATTCTATTTGGGGGCCTTATCAGCTTTAGATAGTCTTGCTTCCAGGTTCACAGTGTCTATAACTCAGAAGCTAAGGACATGCCAGCGACACTTGGGCTAAGCTGTGTTTGTGGCTGTTGGCACTTCCAGTATCCCAGGAAGAAATGTGTACACTTTCTTAACAGTATAGTCATGCCAGAACTGGGGCAACTGATCGAGTCATTTTCAAAGACCACAAAAATTACAAGATTACAAATTCAAATTTACAAAATTACAAATGCAAAGCTACTCAAAGTGGAGGTGCTGCTGCAGACGCAGAGACAACGTGAATGAGAATCAGGAGACACGAAAACTGAAGGCGACCACAAGGCTGGCTCAGTGGGCAAAGACTTGCCACTAAATCTGAAAATCTGGTTCTAGTCTCAGGGCCCGCATGAGGAAGGTGAGAAGGGAAGGCCCTCTGACCTCTATATGCATGGAGTCCGCACAGACACATACATGTAATTTTAAAGTTTTTAATTGAAATGTAATGCATTTGGAAACAAACGTCATGTTTAAAGAAGTAAAAGAGAAATGAAATGCTTGTCAGGAAACATGACATTATGAAAAGTGATATAGGTTCTAGAAATGAAAAATAACCAAAAAATTAAAAGCTCAGCGGATACATTGTAAGACCAATAAAACCTTAAAATTAGCTAATGAAAATGGATAGATCACTTACAAATGATTGACACTTAGGCACAGCTGGGGTCCTCAACTGAAAACCCTGAAGTAGCTTTCCCATTCTGAGGAGAAATTCACAGACTTTCAATTAAAGAGGAAAACCCCAGTAAACTCCTGTCATCATAGGAGTTATCAAGTAAGAAAATAAGTTATTTAAAATATAAAATGATCAATATAAATTAACAAGCAGATTCAGAAATATCTGTTAAATACTGTATCTAAGTCAAGAAAACACATATTTCCTACCATGCACCAAGTATGTCAAATGTGACCATAAAGGAAGAATGAAATGCTTTGAAGAGCCAACTGCAGCACTTCACATCTGGGCAGCCTGGGCTACATAGTGAGCTCAATGCCAGTCTGAGTTTCATAACAAAAAACTTAGCTCAAAAGCAAAACAAAGCAAAATCACAATAAAGAGTTAGACAATATCCAAATATTTTGGAATCCATGTAGTTAAGGGAGACGCCAAAAACAAAAAGTCCAGTGGAAATGTTTTTCCCCATTTAGAAATGAGGAATATTAGTCACATGAAACAATACTCACAGTGTTACCTACCAACTCGAAATGTAGGTATAAAGCCAAAAAGCAACCGGAGGAGCATGCACAGCTTTCCGTCCTACGTGAGAAAAGAGAAAATGAAAAAGGCCCACACTGGCCGGAGAGATGGTTCAGAGGTTAAGAGTACTGGCTGCTCTTCCAGGGGTCCTGAGTTCAAATCCCAGCACCCACATGGTGGTCACAACCCTTTGTAATGAGATCTGGTGCCCTTTTCTGGTGTGCAGGCAAATATACATGCAGAACATTGTATACCAAATAAATAAATAAATAAACAAATAAATAAATAAATGCCAATACTAGTGAAGGTCTGAGCCAAGATGGCTCAGTGGATAAGGATGTTGCAGCCAAGCAGCCAAACCTAACCCGAGTTTGATCTCCAGGACCCAAATGGTGGAAAGAGAGAACTGACTCCTCTAAGTTGCCCTTTGAACTCCATGTATGAATGCCATGGCATGAATTTGTGAGCACACCTACACTAAATAAATGTAAAAATATATTTCAATGAATATGCTTGATATCCATCCAATAAGATGTTGAAAGTTGATGCCAAATTATACCAAAAAGGAAAAACCACGTGAAGGATACAAGAGAGGAGCAGCATTTAAAACACAGACATGAAAGTCAGAGAAGCAGCCAATAAGAGCTTTGTGACAATCACAGCATCCAATAAGAAACTTTGTGACAATCATAGCATCCAATAAGAAGCTTTGGGACGATCACAGCATCCAATTAGAAGCTTTGGAACAATCACATCATCCAATAAGAACCTTTGGAACAATCACAGCATCCAATCAGAAGCTTTGGGACAAAAACAGGTTTGTTCTCAGCAACAGAGATCACAGTGACAAAAGCTGGAACTGTAGAAAAGTGACAATTGTGGACTTGACCAGAAATAGGCACAAATACTGTTCCTGGGATACAAAAAGGGTCTGTCACTATAGCCATGTACACACATATGAGAAAAAAGATATTAACAACGTTATGCCAGTGAATCTGAAAATACAGATGAAATGGACACTGTTTTAGTGAAGTTTGCCAAGCTTAATTCATCAAGAAATAGGAAATTAAAATCCTTTAAGGAGGGTCTTTCATACCACGAACCTGTATCTAGGTTATAGAGTTCCCGTGAGCTGGAGCTGGAATAGAAACAAGGAAAGCAATCCCGGGTCCATCATGATCAAACTGTTAAGCCAAAGATGAAGAGGATTTATTTTTGTGTTTTGAGAAGTGGTGTCTTGTAGCTCAGGATGACCAAAATTCAGAGATCCTCCTGCTTTAGCCTCTCAAGAGATAGGAATCCCTGTGTGAGCCGCTGGGTGTGGCCGAGGAGAAAGTCTGGAAAACACCCAGAGGTGTTTTCACCCAGTGAAGCATGAAAGCCTGAGTTTGATTCCCCAAATCTTGTTTGTATTTGGGCAGGGGATGGGGGGCAGGGACAGGAATGGTGACATATGCTGAGGGGGCGGAGACAGTGGATCCCTGGAGCTTGTGGGCTAGCTGGTGAATCCGCAAGTCCCGTGTAAAAATGAAATACTTTATCTCAAAAACAAACAAACAAATAAATGAAATAAACTGGGCATGGTGTATAGGTGTACATCCTTAATCCAAGCACGTGGGATTAGAAGAAACAAACATATCTCTGTGAATTTGAAACCAGCCAGTGCTACACTGTGAGATTCTTACCTCAAAACACAAAAAAACAAGCAACAACAAAAACCAAGATGGAGAATGACTAAGGAAGAGACCAGAGGCGTGTACAAACACCACACTCACACATTCACACACATACATACATACACTCACACACTTACATACATACACTTACACTCACAAACTCACACACAAATGACAATTATACACAAGTGATGATGAGGGTCATAGTTTATTTCTTTTTGGAAATATTGGCAACAGAATGAAATGCAATATGACTTTAAAATTTTGAAGAATATATCCACCAACTTAGAATATTAAATCAAACAAAACTATCACTTAAAATTGAATATGTGGTAAAGATATTTCATTCCTGGCATAATTATACAAGGAAGGTCTGTGAAGGAGAGTGAAGAAAGAGGATCGGAATGTAAACTGAAAAGAAAAAACATGATATGCTTTACAAATTTCCTCTCCTAATTCATAAAAAAGGCACCTGGAAAACCAAATACTACTCCGCTGATTTCATGTTTATAACGTATGTAGATGTATGATATGCAGACGTATAACCAGCAGCATCAGATGTCAGAGAGAGATGTCCCTTAGGAAGCGCCTGCTGGAGCTGTGTGAAGATGGTTTGGTGTTTGGAGATGAGAATTTTAGGGGTGTCCAGGATGGAAGGACTCAGACAGAGCCACTGTGATTAGATCTTAGTTGCTCGAAGGGAAGAGAGACTAGAAGAGATGCACCTCACTCCACCTGGCTCTTGCCCTGTGATACCCTGCATCCTCTAAGGACATCCCCGCAACAAGGAACAAGGTCCTCAGCAGGTGCAGCCCCTGAACCTGTCATCTCTAGAACTAGGAGGTTCTCTCTTGCTCTCTCTCTCCATCCTTCCCTCCCTCCCTCTGTTCCTTCCTTCATTTTGTTTTGTTCTGGGACAGAGTATCACATAGCCCAGGCTACCACTGAACTCAGTATGTAGTTAAGGATGTCTGTATAGTTCTGACATGCCTGCTTCTACTTTCTAAGTACTGGGATTGCAGGCATGCAGCATCATGCCTTTGTTGCAGCGAATCTGCACTGTGTTAATCTGTACTGAGCCCCCAGTGGATGATTGAGCTTCTAGCCACCTGCCATAGCTCTCTGGATTTGTGAATGAAACTCACACACACACACACACACACACACACACACACACACACACACACACACACCTGCTTAGTTTTGATATGCCTAATTAGCTCAATGGTTGGGCACTTCTAAACCTCCCCAAAGCTAGCACACACTCCCTTCTGGTATTCCTGAATTAACATTTTCTAAATCTATATTTTATCTTTCCTGCCCCACACCCAAGCAGGGGAGTGGCCCTGGCTTCCTGACTCTTACATGTTGGCAGGCTCTTAATTCCGATCTTTCTGCTTCCCCATTGTGCCATCCTATGCCCCTCTGATGGTGCTTTCCCCTCTTCTCCCTGCATTTCTTGCTTGGGAGTCCTAAAAGTCCTGCCTCTTTCACCCTGCCCAGCCATTGGCCATTGGCTCTTTATTGATTAATCAAAAACCAATTGGGGACAGAACCCTCATCGTTTGGACATGTAGATTCCCATATGATTTGGAGAGCCGAATTAAAACAAAGCATTAGAACCAGTCCGCAACAAGCTTTGCTTAAGATAATTTTTCCCCTGCTCTACCTCCCCCTCCTCTCCCCTCCCCTCCCTTCCTCTCCCCTCCCTTGTCCCCTCCCCTTCCTTCATCCCTCCCCCTCCCCTCCTCTTCTCTTCTCTCCTCTCCCCTCCCTTGTCCCCTCCCCTCCCTCATCCCCTCCCCTTCCCTCATCCCTTCCCCTCCCCTTCCCTCCCCTCCCTTGTCCCCTCCCCTCCCTTGCTCCCCTTCCCTCTCCCCTCCCCTCCCTTGTCCCCTCCCCTTCTCTCTCCCCTCCTCTCCCTTGTCCCCTCCCCTCCCTTTCCTTTCCTTCCCTTCCCTTCTCTTCCTTCCTCTTCTTCCTCTCCGCCTCTGTTTTTTGGTTTTGTCTTGTTTTTTTGAGATGGTTTTTCACTATGTAACACTGGGACTCGTTATGTAGAGTAGGATGTCCTCAAACTTGCGTCCTCCCACCTCAGCCTCTTGAACACTGGGATTGCAGGTGTCTGTCATGAGGCCTGCTGGGAACCTCTTCTCTCAACTTACTCATGTGTTTAAACGACAGAAATTAACCAAGAAAACGAGACACTAAAACAGAGGTATAAAGAAACCTAGATGATCTAAAATGGGATGCAAAATATTGTTTGACTGATTCAAATGAAGTCAAGGAAAGAAAGACAGAAAAGAGGAAGGAAGGAAGGAAGGAAGGAAGGAAGGAAGGAAGGAAGGAAGGAAGGAAGGAAGGAAGGAAGGAAGGAAGGAAGGAAGGGACGGAGACAACAGAGAGGAGCGTGATGGGCCTACAGCCAAGCAGATGAAGGAATGCTCCACTATCGCTGTATTATAATATCCGGAACTGGGCAGTGTGGATTGTATGTTTGTAGATGATTCTGCATTGTGCCTATTAGATTAGGGTTTCTCTTTATTTGGTAACCAAATGTAATTTCACCCTATACTTTACAACAGGCCATTCACTGCCACTGCTAAGGTAATCATGTGAGTTACTCTATCAATTCCTATTCTAATTGTCTCATTGTTTTCCAAGAAGGTATCTCCCAATGCCTCGCTTTCTTCTACATACAGAAAGCCCTATGCATGCAATATTTTAGTCCTTTTTAATTAATTCATTTATTTATAAACACATGCACACATACAAAGATACTCTGCCCCAGAAAAAGTGAAGCAACTTACCTAATGGGTGGGAATGAAGAAGGAACTGGACAGGCACGGACAGATGGTGCCGTCTCTTCTTCCTCTCTGGGGTGACGGTGTGTATGGACACAAGTTCTGTCTGTTGACAAGATAGAGGCTTGCAAGAGAGGGCCTTTCCAGGTCATGGACTATTCAGGGACCAGGACCAAGAAGTTAATTTACCTGGCTATTTATGAACCACTTACTAATAAAAGTTGCATTGTAGGACAGGCATGGAGGCATATGCCTTTAATCCCAGAACCTGGAAGCAAAGCCAGAAAGATCTGAGTTTGAGCCCAACCTGTTCTATATAATGAGTTCCAGTATAGCTGGGGTTACATAGAGACTCTGTTGCAAATAATCAAATCAGCCAAAGATGTACTGTGAGCTGGAGGTATGGCTCAGTGGTTATATTACTCTCTTACAATATAGAAAGTCCCAGTTTTGATTCTCAGTCCTTCATAAACTGGATGCAAGCACTGATGGAGGAAAGACAGTATAAAGATGGCTGTATTGTCCTGGAGTCAGAGTTTGGAGGGATGCTTCCACAGGCTAGAAACACTGAGGGATGGGCTGGACAGACGTTCCGCTTGCCATGTACACATGAGGATATGAGGTTGATCCCAGAACTTATGTAAAAAAGCCAGGCGTGGGCTCCGACTTACAGAGGAGGGGGGGAGGGAGAGGGAGAGGGAGAGGGAGAGGGAGAGGGAGAGGGAGAGAGAAGACATGGAAAGAGAGAGACAGAAATAGAGAGAGACAGAGGGTTACAGAGACAGACAGCAACAGAGACACACAGAGAAGACATGGAAAGAGAGACAGAGAGACAGACAGACAGACAGACAGAGAACAATAAATAACTGTTGTAGTAGTTGCCAATTAATCTCTTCTGTAATTGACCCAGCAGCAGCTACATGTTTCTCACTAACCACCTCAATGCTCTGGTTTCCCAAATGAAAGACACACACACACGCACACATACACACGCAAACACACATACACACACGCGACCTTATACTTTAATGTGCCTTAAACTGCTCAATGGCTGGGTCACTCCCAAGCCTCCCTGTGGCTAACACCTCCACTCCAATATTCCTCAGTTATTATTACTGAAATCTGTATTCCATCATTGTTGTCAGTGGGAGACCCAGTAGGAGGTGGGTGGACTGACCACTCTTCCCTGGCTCTTACATGTTGTCTGTCTTCTGTCCTGCCTTCTCAGGTATGGCAGCGACTCCTTTCTCAGCATGGTGGCTTGTGGGTCCTCTCCCTCCCCCTTTCTCTCCCCTCCTCAGTCCCTTGCTTGGGAACCCTAAAAGTCCCACTGCCACTGTCTCCCTACGCAGTCACAGCCGTCAGCCCCTGGCAACTTTACTTAACAATCAAAACCAACTGGAGACAGGGACCTCAGCATCTTACCTGTGGATTCTCATGCAATTTTGGGGACCCAACTAACACAAGCGTTAGGCCGAATCCACAACAAAATGTATTTTTAAAAAGTATATTAAAAAAAAAAAAAAAAAGCCAGGTGTGCTGCTGAGCACTTGTAACACCAAATACCAGTGCTGGGGAGGCTGGAATAGACAGACAGACAGACAGACAGACAGACAGACAGGTCCCTGAGGCTTGCTGGCTAGCCAGTCTAGCCAAATTGGTGAGTTACTACAGAGTAAGAAATTTTGTCTAAAAAAAAAAAAAACCAAAGACAATGTCCCCAGGAATGACACCCAAGGTTGACCTCTAGTCTCTATGTGAATGTGCATCAATGTGTTGATTTACCCTCCCGTATTATCCCAACGGAGAGAGAGAGAGAGAGAGAGAGAGAGAGAGAGAGAGAGAGAGAGAGACAGAGAGACAGAGAGAGAGAGAGAGACAGAGAGAGAGAGAGAGAGACAGAGACAAAAAATCTCAAGGACTCTACAAAATTGCCAAAAGCTGAAGAAAGCAAGACTTACCCCTCCTGATGTCAGAGACTATAGTCCTGCTGACATCTTGGCTTAGGTTTTTCACTCCCAGAATGAGACAATACACTGTGTTATTTAAAACCACCCATGTGTGGCACTCTGGTGTGGTAGCACTGTGGAATTTACCACCACATCTAATTTCCACTACAGCATTTAAAAACAGCATTCTGCTTCTTTGTTTTAAAATATTTTGTCTAATATAATACATCTTAAAAATCATTGCTTTCATTTGACTCCATTTCTGTCTGATTTGTGTTCTGTTCCACCAATATCCTGTGCTGTTTTGACTCAATTTTTCTTTTTTTTTTTTTTTTTCTTTTTTTCTTTTTTTTTTTTTTATTTTTTGATATTTTATTTACATTTCCGATGATTCCCCTTTTCTTTGGAACCCCCGTGTCCCCTCCCCCTCCCCGCCTCTGTGAGGGAATTCCTCCTCCCACCTACCCGCCCACCCATTCCCATATTCCCACCTTGACATTCCCTTTTACTGGGGCCACTAGCACCCTCAGGCCCAAAGTCCTCT
>CM052714.1:69754436-69817242 GCA_028551405.1 Uromys caudimaculatus
CGTCGCCGGAAGCTGCTGGCCGTCAGTCTCTGTGACCCGCAGAAAGCGGGCAGAGGCAGTGAGCTCTGGGGACGCGTTGCCCCTGCTATGAGCTTTTCTGTGTACCTGGGAGAGAGAGGATTGTCTCCTGGAGCTGCCTGTCTATGGGATCCTAGTATCCCTGGCAGAAGTTTCCTGCCGCAGCCGCCCACCCCTGGGATTCAGGGGGGTTTCTAGGCCCGCCTACCTCGGTCCGTGTGTCTCGCGGGTTCGGGGCGGCACCTGGTGAGCTGTGGGGCGTGTCCTTGGCCCTCTGCTGGGTCCTGCGATCTGCTGAGAGGGATCTTTGTCCCGGCGCCGATTAGCTGTGGGGCCCTGTGGCCCAAGCTGAGGTTTCCGGCGTCGCCGGCAGCTGCTGGCCGTCAGTCTCTCGGTCCGTGTGTCTCGCGGATTTCGACTCAATTTTTCTTAAAGATATATCTCTTTGAAAATGTAAATGGGGCACATGTCCATCTTTCTCTCAATCTTTAACTCCCATTGTTTTTAATCTTACCTTCTCTTTAGTTGCTATCTATTTTAAAGCTTTATTTATTTACATGTATATATACATGTCTATGAATGCATGTGGCTTCCTCGAATGTGCATGGAGGGTAAAAGAGATGATCAAGGGCCCTCAGCTACCACTCTCTACCGACTCCTTTGAGACAAGGTCTCTCCCTGAACCCGAGCTGAAGTTTTCTCAGCTAGGCCGGAAGTCTGGAAGCCACAGTCACCCTCCAGTTTGGAGCTGGGGTTACAGGCAGGCATGCAGTGCCCAGCTCACTTTATGGATGCTGGGATCCAAACTCTGGTCCTCCTTGCTCTTAAGAGAATTTTTGTCTAGAGTTTTTTGATGTGTGGATGATGAGAGGAGAGAGAGAGAGAGAGAGAGAGAGAGAGAGAGAGCACCACTTTACTATGAAAAGGCTTAGAGTAGATTCCATGCAGTCACAAATGTGGTTTAGAAATCAAAGCAATAGCTCCAGAATTAACACATTTTCTTTATCAACTTCCTCAATCTTGACCTTTCCCAGAGACACATTGTTCATATGGCAGTTATTAATTCTGCTTTATTCTGTGGTGGTTTGTGTGTATATCTTTTGCTTCCTGGGGTCTGTTGACACCATGAAAGCTAGTGAACCCATTGATAAAGCTACTGACTCCGGAAAAGAGGATGCCCAAGGGCTGGGGGGTGACTTAGTTGGTAAAGTTCTTGTTGAATAAGCATCAGGGCCATGTACCCATGTAAAAAGTTGCTTGCACTTGTAATTCATGTCCTGGAAGTGGAAATGAGGCTTCCTGGAGCTTGGTGGTCAGCCCATCTAGCCTAATCTGTGAGTTCCAGCAGCAGCAAGAGATCTTGACTCAAAAAGTAAGGTGGAGATCCATTGAGGAAGGCATCTGACATTGATGTCTGTCTCCACACGCATGCTCAGGTATGTATATATACATCCTCACATGTACTACACACACGCACACACACGCACATGCACACGCGCACACACACAAACACACGTACACACAGTGGATGCCATGAGAGTTGTTCTAACTAGGTAAGTGCCCTGAGTCTCTCATATTGGGGCTAGTTACTGGGAAGCTGCCATCCCCCTCAGTACTTTTCTTCATGCACTGTGGGAGTCTGGAAGTTGACTAGCACAAGCATTTTGTTTGCAATACCGAGACCTATGTGCATGACCAGGTTTTGCTCCTATCTTAGGCCAGATCCTCAAGGACATTGTGTCCTTAACTCTGGTAGTAGGTAAAAGGTCAAAAGTTGTGGCTTCCTCTTATCGTACATTGCAAATGGACATGCCAGAGCAGATAGGCAGCAAATCCAGAGGCTCTGCATTATCTTATTTCGTCTCCATGACAGAGGCAGGGTAGTGAGCGAAGGAATAACATCCCCATGCAACTCTATAGGCTCTGGTTTCAAGATACAGTACTCTAGCAGTGTCCCTTCTGCCTAAAGTCTGCCCACACTAGTGCCCAAGGTCTAAATGCAAGGGAGGAAATGTAACTGGGCTCCACTGGTGGCAGAATAGACTTAGCAGTTGATTTCTGCCGGGGGCCAGTGAGAGTCCACACACTGCCTCAAACAGCAGAGGTACAATGAGGTACAGCTGGGCAGGGCGCTTCATTGAATTAGATCTTTTGGCCAATGTATAATGCTTTATATCCAAGTGTTCATTCAGAGTATCTAAAGGATGCATCCTGGTCTCCTCCAATTCTTTGTTTACATTTGGGTCTTATGTAAGTTACTTTTCTCTTGCTTTTCACAATATCTGGCAAAGGCAATTCATGGGGCAGGGAGATGGCCCTGCAAGTAAAAGCAATTGCAATGCAAGCTTCTCTGCCTGGGTTTGATCTCCAGAGCCCACGTAATTAAAAAGAGTTGGATGTGGACGGCACATGTCTGTAATATCAACATTCCTTTAATGAGATGAGAGGTGGAGACAGGAAAACTGTCTAGAATCTTGTGGGCCACCTAGCCTGGAGTATAGAAACGTATATAGCAGCAGAAATCAGAGTCCCTGCTTCAATAAGGTGGAAAGGAAGAGGCAGCTCCTCAGAGTGTCCTCTGCTCTGCAATTCAAACACGCACTACATCACATGTGTATTTGTTTACATGCATGTGCGCATATGGGCGCAGTGTGTGTGTGTGTGCACAGACACACACACAGTTAGAAATTGTTTTAAAGAACAACATAGGGGGAAAATAGTTTTAAGGGGAAAGTCTGTCATGAAGTGTGGATATCTGGTCACGTATCTGCAATTGGGACACAGAGAGAGGTTAATGCTACTCTTCAGTTTAAGTTCTTCTATTTATTCAGTCTGGGATCCTAGTTCATGGAATGGCTCCACCCACACCCAGGATATAGGTCTTCCCTGCTCAGTTAAATCTTTCTGGTAAGGCCTCTGAGGGGATAGGAACTCCACAGGAAGACCAACAGAGTCAACCTGCATCCTTGGGGCTCTTGGAGACTGGACCACCAACCAAAGTATATACACAATATTATGGTTTGTATATGCTCTGCCCAGGGAGTGGCACTATTAGGAGGTGTGGCCCTGCTGGAGTAGGTGTGGCCTTGTTGGAGTAGGTGTGGCACTGTGGGTGTGGGCTATAAGACCCTCATCCTAGCTGCCTGGAAGTCAGTCTTGCACCAACAGCCTTCAGATGAATATGTAGAACTCTCAGCTCCTCCTGTATCATGCCTGCCTTGATGCTGCCATGCTCCCACCTTGATGATAATGGACTGAACCTCTGAACCTGTAAGCCAGACCCAACTAAATGTTGTCCTTTATAAGACTTGCCTTGGTCATGGTGTCTGCTCACAGCAGTAAAACCCTAACTAGGACACACAGGCTGGACCTAGGCCTCTCACACATATGTAGCAGATGTGCAGCTTGGTTTTCATGTGGGTCCCGAACAACTGGGACGGGGCCTATCCCAAAAGCTGTTGCCTGTCCATGGGGTATGTTTTACTAACTGGGCTACCTTGTCTGGCCTCAGTGGGAGAGACACACCTAGCCTCGCAGAGACTTGATGTGCAGTGGTCAGGGAATAGCCAGGGAGTCCCACCCACTCAGAGAAGGGGAGGGGTCAGGGGGAGGATTGTGGGAGGGGTTGACCGGGAAGGGGGCAATGGGCAGGGTGTAAAGTGAATAAGTAAAAAACAAAAAAACTCTCTGGTAAGACTGACCAACACACCTAGAGGTGTGTTCTGTTGTAATTCTAGACTCTTTCAAGTTGATAAAGAATATTAAGCATCCTCAGCCTTGTGCTTGGGCTTCAGGCCCTACACAAACAGGTTAGGAACTGATCTGGATGGAACCAGAGTGATTTATACTAATGGCTTTGTAAAATGTTGCACATGTCTGAACACTGTCTAAAACTCATCATGAGTATATGCAAAGTAAGTGAAATCCTTTAAACAACTCTATGTCTTGGTTGACTATAAATAAAATAAATACAAAGCAAACACTCCTGTACCCCCAATGCTTGGTCACTTAAGTCCAGCTTTCATTTCTGAGATTACACAGGTTAATTTTGTGATGCTGTTTGCACAGATCCACGTTATGGTGAATGTGAACCTTTACAGTCATAGAAAAAGAATCAAAAAATCACAAATCAAGCCATTTCCCCAACACACAGGCAGGGGCGTCAGATGAATTACAGTAGAAAGAAAAATTCCACTGTAGGTTTTAGATATTATCAGATGATGTTTTTGGCTTTAGGGTTGCTGAAAGCTTGTGGTCTACCGAGTTAATATATTCCATGGGTTTTACCTGATAGGAGAGCATGTTAGGTCAGAACAAAGCAAGCAAAGGATGGTTGTTATTACAGGCACTAAAAATCAAGATATTTTGGGTCCTGTTTGTACTATTTCAACTCTCACCATCTCGACACTATTATCTAATCAGTTAACCAGCCCTGTAGAATCTTTAACACAAGTCCATCTCCCCCTCTGTCCCCCCATCTTTGAGAAGCACCCTTTCTACCACTACAGGAAATGAATGAGTAACTGCTCCAGCACATAGGGCTGGTCACCTGCCCTGATGGCTCTGTGCATTGATGCTCTAGAGTCGAATGCCTGGTGTTTGGATGGAGACATGGTGATGTGCTCTTTCTTCTTCCCTGTTTTGGTGTAAACGCTTCTTCCTTGTTCTTCCTGTGAAAGTAGGTCCAATAAAACACACACTCAAAACCTTGATCTGCTTCTTGGTGATCTAACCTGAAACATTACCCTATCTATTGACACACTTTGAATCCAGCATAGACTGGTACCTGTTAAATAAAACTTCTATGCAGACTGGGATTTGACTATCTCTTGATTCTCTCTCACACTCTCTGCCCAGTTTCCATTAGTTTCATTTTCTTCTTTGGTTGGGTGATTAGTTGGGAAGGCCTGAGTCCCCTGGATGTTCTTAAATGGACATGTCCTTATATAAACAGTGGAGGTCACACCAGCTCTAGTTGTTTTACAGAGTGTAGGAATGAAATAGTACAGAACCACTGGAAAATATTGCTCTTAGCTTTACAGTGACACAATCCCAATGCATTTTTACTGCTGTGAGCTTTGTGGTACAATTCTACTCACAGAGTAGAAGCCATTTAGGAGTGCCCTTGATTCCATGAGTACATTTGTTTGTTTTGCATTTTGAGGGGATGAAGTCAATTTTAAAATATTCTTTTTGTGTCTGCTTTCTACTCTGTGGACTTTTTTCCAAGACAGTGCTGGGAATTGAGCTTAGGGCCTCATGTATGCTAGCTAGGCAAAGGCTGAACCACTGAACTACATCTCTAGCCCACTCTGTTGTAGATTTGTGTGTACACGTTCATGTGTGTGAGGGTCAGCATGTGCATTCCATGACAGTGTGTATGGCCAATCAGAGGACAACCATGATTTCAGCTGTCAGTCTTCACCTTCTGCCCTGTTTGTGACAGGGTCTCTTGTTGTTTGTCCCCAAGCTTTCCAGAGATTCTCCTGCTCTCACTGCCCTGCCCCCACCCCTTCTCACTGTAGCAGTGCTGGGATTGCAGGTGCATGTGGGTGCTAAGAATCCAAGCTCAGACCTTCACCCTTATACTGGAGGCTTAATCTAACGAGCCATCTTCTAGCCCTACTGTGGGTATCCTTCCTTCCTTCTTTCCTTCCTTCTTCCTTTTCTCTTCCCACCCCATATGTTTTTTCTTTTCTGAGGTAGAGTCTCAATGCATAGCCCTGGCTTGCCTCAAATCCACCATATAAACCAGTCTGGCCCTGAACTCATACAGGTCTGCCTTCTCTAGCCAATCAATTAGTGGAACAAAAAGCAGTGTGCCACCATGTCCAGTTCCCCACAATGGATTTTCAGGGGCAAAATTTTAGTTCTCAACCTCTTTCCCGTTTACTTCAAAAGTTCTTGTGTTGTTTGCCCCAGCCATTTACAGATACGAATTCTGAGAATGCCAATTTGGACCATAGTTTAATTATCAGGCATTAATCAATCACAATTGGCAAAGGAAATATGCTGCAGAAAATTCATACAATCTAACACCAAACATGAATAATGTTCACATAATTTGCTACTTTGTGTTAGTCACAGCACCATTAACAGAAATGATTTAGAATTCACCAAATTATGTAAAATATCAGAAATAATTACCTCATTGATAATTGTCCTTGGATGTGTGAAAACATATACAATGAAACATTTAGGCGGTTTGCCCAGGACACACATTCACAACTTGCTTTTCTGTGAAAACATCTTTGACTGGCAGTTGAATTCTCAGTATTTGTATCAATGGTGTGAGAAAGCAAATCAATGTAGTTTCAGACTCTATGGAATTATTCGTGGTTTCTTTCCCTTTGCTACTGCAATTGCTCTTAGGTAAATGGACTGAGTGGTGCATTAGTTACTGCTTGATTGTCATGACAAAAATACCTGGAAGAAGCAACTTAAGGAAGAGCTTACTTTGTCTCCCAGTTTGAAGGCATGAACCATCATGGTGGCGAAAGCATGGCAGCAGGCAGGAGCGCGAGGCAGATGTTCACACTGCATCTTCAGTCAGGAATCAGACGGATGAATGCAGGTGCTCAGCTAGCTTTCTCCTTACCCTTCTAGTGCAATCTGGGACCTCACGCCATAGGATGATGTCATCCACGTTAGGGTGGGCCTTCCTTCCTCAGCTACATCTCTCTGAAAAAAAATACTCCTGCAGACACATGTGTCTCCAGTCAAGTTGACAAAGAAAATTAACTATCACAGATGGTTTGCTGCAGCAAAAAACAGTAATAACAGCAGAAGCAGAAATGCACATAGAGGTCTCTGAACTTGATTACAGTCATGTAATTCAGTATATGATCTAATGTTTATATCTATCTGTTTATCTATCTATCGTCTATCTATGCTGTGGAAATGCCACAATAATACTAGCGATCTTGAAATGCAAAGTTTCATGCAAGCATCTCCAGCTGTTTTCTAAACAACAATTAACTAAATTCAAACTTTGTGCTGCCTCTGTCTTGTCTTTAAGTCTGCCTGAACCCAGTTTTAATAATATGTTAAGATATGGTTGAACCCTAAGTAAGCCAAGAGTTCCCAGGCACAGTTCTGCATGGAAATTGCAGTGAAGGAAGACCCTGCAACCACAGGGAAATAGGCCACCCTCCTCCACAGGATTTATTACCTGAGTATCTGGAAAGCTCCAAAACTAACAGCTTGCAACCAACTCTTCCCGAGAACCGTGTGGGGTGGGGGAAATAAGAAAAAAAAAATGTCGCAAAATCAGGACATGGAGAGGAAAACACAAAAATGAATAAACTCTTTGTTACCTTGATAGAGACTGAAATCACCTCAGACTGTGTGGTGGTTTGAATGAGAAATGTCCCTCAGAGACTCCGGTATTTGAACACCTGGTCCCCAGCTGGTGGCACTGTTTGGGGAGGAGGTGCAGCCTTGTTGGAGGAACTATGCCTTTAAGGGTGGGCTTTAGGGAGTGTAGTCTTGCCCACTTCCAGTTAGCTCTCTCTACTTTGTGTATATGGTTAAAGATGTGGCCTCTCAGCTCCCTGCTCCTGCTGCCTTTCCTGCTGCTTGCTGCCATGCCTCTCTAGAACCATGCATCTCCCTCTAGAACCATAAACCAGTTAAACTGTGTCTTCTGTAAGCTTCCTTGGTCATGGTATTTTATCAGAGCAACAGCAGTAAGGCTTAAGAAGCCAGGGTGCAGTTGGAGATACCCTCTGCAAGGGGAGCTGTTACTCTGAGCCTTCGGTTTCCTTTCTGTTAGTGATCTCATGAATAAATAAACCCTCTCTGGCCAGCACTGCTACCTCTAGCATACTCTGATTTAACACATTCCTTTACTTCTCCTGTATACCTCAGATTTGCTGAAATCACGAGTGCAGTTAGAGGTTAGGGAGCTACCTCAACAAAATAGGTTTGAAACTTAAGAGCAGCAGCAACAACAACAACAAAAGAACAGAAAGAAAGAAAGAAAACAAAAGAAAAGAAAAAATAAAATGGAGACATAGTCCTGGTAGATAGACAAATGGTTACCTACTAGTAGCTAAGATATGGAAAGAAGTATTTTACTACAAGCTTGTATGATGATTAATTCATTGTTTAATTAGATATTGGTAGCTGCCCCTTCATGCCAATGCAAAGACTGCATTGAGGATGTATTTGGACCAAACTTTGGAGTAGCAAAGATATCTTGCAATGGTACATATCACTGTCTCTTCAGAAAATGTCTTCCTTACCTCCTTATCCCTGAGTCTGTCTCACTGATGGGGAGACCATCTTTCTTCCTTCTTCTTCCTGGCTATTTAAATGCTCTGAATTGTGTCTCATGTCCCATGTCCCATGCGTCCTGGCCCTCATTTTAGAGAGGTTGATTTCTTGGATAATGTTCTACTGTATTAATAAATGCTGATGCGGATCGATGGGGTGACTTGGTGAACAATGGTGCTTGCTAGTACAGCTGATGACTGAGTCCCATCCCCAGATCTGTCAGCCAGTCCCATAGGTCTGCCCTCTGATCTCCACACTGTACTGAGCTAGTACAGCTGATGACTGAGTCCCATCCCCAGATCTGTCAGCCAGCCCCACAGGTCTGCCCTCTGATCTCCACACTGTAGTGAGCGCTGATGACACAGCCAGCCCCACAGGTCTGCCCTCTGATCTCCACACTGTACTGAGCGCTGATGACGCAGGGGATGTAGCTCAGTTGATGGAGTGCTTGCTTAGCCTTTATCAAGCCTTAGGTTCAGTACCCAGCACTGCATGAAAAGGTATGGTGGGACATGGATGGCTATAACCCCAGACCTTGGAAGGAGAATCAGGAGCTCCAGGCATCCTCAGGTAAACAGCAAGTTGGAGACTAGGTTGAGCTATAAAGACCTTGTCTCAAAAATAAATTTAAAAAATGCTGAGGATTGGGGAACCATTTCCTAAATAAAACTAACAGGGCTCTACATTGGTTTACTGAAGGTAACTTATCAGAGTCCAAACTTGTGACTTGGTCCCAGAAGGAAATGTTGGGGCTTTTGACAGAGTTTTTGCGCCAACAGACCTGCGAGTCTATTCTAGTTGTCCTCACCAATACCAGCTCAGCTACTTGATGTAGGCTTTGATACACATTTGGACCAGTCTTCTGTACATGTAAACACGTGTATGTCTAGCACATATACAGTCATGCATTCTGTGAGGTTGAGGATGAGTGGAACTGGGCATGATGACACAGGCAGGCTTTCTTCCTCGTGCCAGAGCAGGACTACTCTTTCTTTGAGAAACAATATGTTTCTTGTTCTGCCATTCAACCCAATGCTGGGGTTGTAGATAAGTTAGCTGTCAGATAAGACACACCTATTAATTACAAATACCAGAGAGAACAGATAGATAAAGAGGTGTGTAATTCCAGAGGTGACATTAGGGTTGGCTTCATGGAAGTAGTGGCATTTCTTTGGGGGAGAAATATTAGAAGATAGGGTTTTGTTATATTGGCGTCAAACCTTTGCTTGTTTTGAGACAGGGTCTTACGATGTAGCTCTGACTATCCTGGAATTCACTGTGTAGAACAAACTAGCCTTGAATTCAGAGATCAGCCTCCCTCTGCCTCCCAAGGACTGGGATTTAAGGTGTAAGTTCCCATGCTGGGCTGACCCCAAATATTTTAGTCAAAGGGTCTTCCTGCCTCAGCCTCCCAACAGCTGGAGATATAGATGCATATTACTGTTCTGAGAGCCGCTGTATAAGATTTCACGCATGGCTACGACACAGGTTAGAGTCCTAGTGGGAGAAGATGAAGAGAGATGTTAGTGAAACAGAGACACAAGTAGTTGGGGCTCCTCATGACCACAGAAAATTCTGCAGCTGAACATAGATGAGAGAACAGCAGATCTTTTTCTAAGTGCCACATTGAATAGGCTCCAGTCCCTGCTCTGCCGTTTGCAGCATTTCTCCATGTCTCTCCTACCTTCTCTCTTTCCTCCCATTTCTTATCCCCACTCTTCTCTCTACCTCTTAAACCAGGCCGGGTGTGAGCCGTATCAACAGGACAGAAAGAGAGGAAAACACTCGTGAGAAACATATCATGAACAGAGGCTATTGAAACTTGGCCTCTGGGATGAGAAGGGATACATAAGAGAAAGGAATGCTATTATCAGAAATAATGAGCTGGGGTAGAGGGCCACTGGGTAAGATGAGTTTGGTTTTGACATCAGAGCTTTGAGGAAATGGTAGAATGTCCTGATAAAGTCGGGTCTCATGTTATTGAAAACATTGTTACGAGCCAAGAGCACACACCCTCTCCACTGCATTTTGTAGTCAAATTCCTGCTGAAACCAAGACCTGTGAGTCCAACTCTAGCCTGTCCAACCTACATATTTAATGGCAAATATACATTTTCTCTGAGATCAACATTCACAAATAAATCATGACTTATACATTTCTTAAAGATGTGTGTGTGTGTGTGTGTGTGTGTGTGTGTGTGTGTGTGTGTGTGTGTGTGTGTTTTGCTGGAAATGAGTTCTCTCTTTCCACCATGTGATCTCAGGAATCTGAATCAGACTGTCAGGCTTGATTACAAACACCTTTACCTACTGAGCCACCTTTGTACCCTGATCTGCATAGTTCCTAAAAGTAGAATATATACTTTTATCTTGACATCATCCTGTCTTAAATTTACTTGGTACCACTTACTGTTTGGAATGTAAAATGAACCCAGGACTTTCTACTTTAGAGACTAGAATTTTTTAAAAAAAATTAATAAACATTTGTATTAATTCTTTGAGAATTTTATACGATATTTTTTATCATTATTTGTTCCCAACTCCTCTACCACCACCAGATCCACCTCTATCCCTTACTCTTCAACTTTTTTCTTTGTTTTTTTTTTTGTTTCTTTTTTTAAATTGAGTTACTCATCAAGACCAAATTGTTCTGCCCATATTCTTATTGGTATGTGGCTATCCGATGAAGTATGGTTTAAACCACTGCTTTAAAGAAGACTTATCATTTTTTCTCAGAAGCCATCAGGGGTCTATAGCTCCTTAGCTGAAGGGGTAGGACTCATTAAGCCCTCTTATTCCATGCTAGGGTGGTGACTGGCTTATTCTTGCCCTTGTCTTGTGCAGACAACTGTAGCTGCTGAGCTTTATCTTATAACTTTAGGATGTTATTATTGTGTTCATTTATTTTCATTGAAAATAGATTTTTTCAAACAATATATTCTGATCATGGTTTCCCTTCCCTCATTTCTTCCCAGATCCTTCCTACCTCCCCAGCCATTCAATTCCACACCTTTCTCTTTCTTTAGAAAATAAACAGGCAAACAAACAAAGGGGGGAAACAAAGGAAAAGCATGAGAAACACATACACATTTAGAGATACACACAGAAGACCCATAACAACACACAATTGGAAACAATATATACGCAAAAGACAAGTAAGGTTAAAAAAAATGCCAAGACAAAGCATTATGGGACAGTAATGGAGACTAGGGTTTTGGTCCTGGTTTTATTCTATTTTATTTCCCTAAGTTTTTCATCTATAACATGGAAAGTGGAATGAGAACTCTAGAGATTTCTTAATTAGTGGTTGGATTGATCATAATGAAAAGAATGGGGCCAATCATGTGCAAGCTGTACCTACTGCATTTTAATATGTTCTTGAGTAAACACCAAACCAATGGACCTACATCACAGTATAGGACAGAGCAGAGAACAAAAAGAAGCAGCAGTCTGGGGCTCATGGCTTTCAAGTTCATCATTGTTAGTGGCTTATTTCTCTCCCACAGTTCTCTACTGAGAAGCAGATCTTCATAAGAAGACAACACTTGTCAAATGCATGGGATTTACAGAGGTGAATAGGTTTGTTCCCTGTCTTCAAGGAGTCTGCCCACAGGCTAAAGATTAAGATTAACTGAAGGTCAAATTGGATGAGGTCAGAGTGACAGGAACATAGTAAGGGAGAAGAGAGGCAGGGAAAATTCTGAGCAGACAAGAGAATTCATGATCAAGATGAGATGGCTCAGCAGTTAGAGCACTCACTGCTCGTCCAGAGGACCAGGATTCCATTCCAAGCCACATGGCAGCTCACAACTGTCTGTAACTTCAGTTCCAGAAGATCTAACACACTCTCTGACTTCCATACAGAAAAATAAACAGAAACAAATGAAACAAATGAAGAAAAAGGATGCTCCGTGTGGGCTGGCATGTACTTAGGTGTAGAATGTTGGTTTAGCCCTGGGATTGACCCTCAGCATTGCACAAACCAGGCAGCATGGTACGTACCAGTTTTCGCTACATAGTAAGTTGGAGGCCAGTCTTGAATACATGAGGTCTTGCCTCAAAACAGACTGATGTACAATTAGCAAGGATGCTGGAGATTAGCCATCATTTCTTCAAGAACCTATGGGGGGTGGGCAGGTAAGACAAGGCTGAAGGTTGGAGCACTTGGCGAGGATCCACTTGTCTAAAGCTAAGAAGTTCACTTGCACTCCATAAAAAAAAAATTGTACTGTAGTACTGTTGGAAGAGGAGTGCCTACAATTGTGGGGTTCCATTATTGGGTGTACTGTCTCAATGGTCTTTAGAATAGTCCAGGCAGGAGAAAGTATGGGGACTAGAAACAGTGTTTGCAGGCACGGGAAGGAAGCAGATGACCAGCGTTTTTGTGGGATAGGTTTGAGGGGACTGAGAAGCAAAAGCTGTGTGAAGATCAAGGAAGATAGAGAAGTCAGGATGACTTTAGCCTAGATAATTAGGAAAACACTAGTAGCTGATAAAAGCAGGCAGCTGATGGGTAAGACCCTAATGTTGAAGGCACCACACACATTGTTCATAGGACATGGCAGAATCCATCAATGCTGATCAGGAAGTTTCTTCTTTGCTGGCTGTCTTGCATGGTACCGGAAGGTGCTATGCAGGCTGTGGATATGTGTGTGTGTGTGTGTGTGTGTGTGTGTGTGTGTGTGTGTGTGTGAGATTAACAGTCTTAACCATCTATGAACCCTGCAATAATAACCTGCATGATACTAATGCTATGTGTGAAGATCAAGGTCATATACTTTCACAACTGCTGTCTGATTGGATTTTAGACCTGCCTCACTGGAGAAAACATATGCCTGGTATTGCAAATCTGGCTGGGGAGATCACAGGCTCCAGGAGTGAACCTAACCTACTATTACTACTCCGCTAAATGGATGAGGCATCAAACTGCCCTCTAAATTTGTGTCTCTCTACCCACAGACCAGTGCTGCCTTCCGACCTCATCAGAGGAGTTTCTTTGTGTAGTGGTTGACGCAGAAACTTACAACTGATCAAAGTGGAGAGAATAGATGTCAGTGGAGTGCTCAGCCAAAATAGGGCATCTGTATCATAACCCCACTCCCAAAACTTAGAGACCATCACAGAAGATGGGGTAGAAAGATTGTAAGAGTCAGATGTTGAGGAAGACTGAAGCAAAACTATCTTCTGGACATGACAAGACCTCTGGACTCACAAACTCACAGCAGCTATGGCTGCCTGCACAGGATCAAGCCAGTCAACATTTTTAGCATGCCATGGGAAAGGGCTAATGAGCTCCTATCCCTATGGCCAGTGGCTGGCTTCTCGGGGAGGGGGAGTTGTTTTTTTCTATAAGGATGTACCTCCTAGGAAATCAACCACCCAGAAATACTTGGACAGAACAAATTGGAGTCCATAGGTTATCATATAATAATAATAATAATAATAATAATAATAATAATAATAAAAGACATGAAATTGGGAAAGTAGAGAAGTGGGATAGATCTGGGAGGAGCTAAGGGATACATTATATGAGGTTCTCAAAGAGTTAATGAAATACTTTAAAAAGCAGGTGGATGTTTAATATTAGGAGATGCTGTGGTTTTTTTTTTTTTTTTTTTTCTTGGTTTTTGGTGTTTGGAGCGTCAGGGGCAGCTAGGTGAGGTTATTCGAGAGACAGCTGGCCATGTGAGAGTGCCCGCAAATAGTCAGACTCCATATCAGCCATTCAGAATAGACATTGATACCATCAGAGGCGATGACCAAAGGGAAAAGAACTCACAAGAGATAGAAGAAAAATGGAGATGATATTATAGGGTGTGAGGGAGAAGACGCTTGCTGAAGACATAACAGGCACTCCTCAGTCTCAGGAAGGGCTGGACAGTGTGTGACAGACTCAACCTATTTCGATTTATTTCCACGGATGGGGAAAATGAAGTCTAGACTCAACATTGTGTGATTCAAGGTCATATACTGGTCTGTTCTAGATCCATGCTTTTAAACTTCAAACCTAGTACTCGATCTATGGCTCATGATGTTTTTTTAAATTATTTTTTTCCTTTTAAAAGTATTAAAAAAAAATCAGCCCTCGAGGATCCAGAACATTTGAAGTTTTAACAAGTAGGCTAGGGTGTGCTTCAGAATGCTTTATTTTTCTCTTTGAGTCTTGAGGCGCCTAAGCATCGAGTTTGGGAAGACCCCTAAGGCCAAACGCAGGACTGTCCCACGAGCGCGCTCTCGAAGTAGTCGCTGGTGGCCCCGCCCCCCTGAGCGCGCGCCGCCGTGGCACGTCCGCGCGCTCCCACCCTCCGCGCGCACCCTCTTGTAGCCCGGTGCGCGCGCAGCGGCGCTCGCTCCCGCCGGGGCAGGGCGGCCGCGGAGCAGCTAAAGAGCCCTGTGGCCGTGACCGCGGGCGGGCCCGTGATCCGGTGCCGGCCGAGCGGGGCCGGAGCCCGCGTCTGGGGGAGGCGCTCAGAGAGCCGGGCGCGAGGCCACCGCCAGAGTCGGGGCCGCGCTGAGGAGGCTGGGGAGACTGACGAGGCACTGAGGAGGCGCTGAGGAGGTTGACGAGGCGCTGAGAAGACTGAGGAGGCGCTGAGGAGACTGACGAGGCTGAGGAGGCTAAGGAGAAAATCCCCGCGCGCCTGCCCGCCGCCGCCCGGCCTCCCGCACCCGCCCGCCCGCCGCCTCCTCCTCGGTGCGGTTCCTCCGGGTTCAAGCGGCGGCCGCTGAGGAGCCCTCCGTCGGCGAACAAAGAGGAGGCCGGCAGGGCGGGGGCGTCTGCGGCGAGCATGGCGGACCGCAGCCTGGAAGGCATGGCTCTCCCGTTGGAGGTGAGGGCCCGGCTGGCCGAGCTGGAGCTGGAGCTGTCGGAAGGTAACAGCAAATCCCCTTATCCCCGCGCCCCGGCCAGGCCCGGACACCGCTTCTCTGGCGCGCGCTCGGGGCCCTGCGGGCCCGGCCGTGCTGTTACCCGGGGGAGGGCGCGCGCGGGGCCTGGGGGTGGCGGGACCCCGGCCTGACCCTGGCCCGGGCCCCCAGTAGTGGCCCCGGGGCGGGTGCATATGTGTGCATGTGCTTGTGTGCGCGCGTGCTTGTGTGTGTGTCTGTGTGTGTGTGTGGTGTGTATGTGTATGTGTGCACGCGCGCGTGTGCGTGCCGCGGCCCCCGCCCTCCAGGCTCAGCTGGCGCGGTGCAGCCGCGATGCCCCCTGTGCGCTGCGACTGAGCCCGGGGCTCCAGGCTACAAAGCAAGATGGAGCAATCTTTAGGGCTGCTGGGGAATGGCCTTGGTGGGGATGTGCGCTCTTCCCTAATGGAGAGGCGCCGCGTCCTTGATGCAGCTGCAGCAGTTGCAGCAGCACCTGCAGCAGCAGCACCACTACCACCATCATCACCATCACCAGCAGCAGCAGCAGCAGCAGCAGCACCACCACCACCACCAGCACCACCAGCACCCGCGGTGCACTGCTACCTTGTTCCATGCTTGGGGATGGCCTCTGAATGGCCTGATTTTAATGTGAAACTTGTCAGTGGACTTCGGGATTGGATCTCTCTGAGGCTGCAGGCACACGGTCCTGTCAGCGGGAGGAAGATAGTAGTACTATTGTTCCGGCGTGTTTGTGATGAGCTGGTTGAGTTAGCCCTAAAACCTTCCTCCTCAGGCCAGGTCGGATGTCTCATTCCCATTGGGAATGTCGGATAGAGATATTGAGACTTTGCCGCTGCGCTGCTATTGTGATTTCATGGAGTGTTATATATGCTTTCGTCTTTGCTCTTCATGGTGGACATCATGTGCTCAACTGTTTTCAGCTCGGGTTTTGTAGGCTCTTTTTTTTTTCCCTCCACTAAAGTTCCAAAATGTGTTTAATAATAAATATTTAGCGGTCATCCCACTCATTTGAGAAGACTACAGTATAATGGTGTGGAAATGGACTGTCATCTCCTCTTGAATTAATATTTGGAGCAGTTTAGCATGGTGAACTTTTTTTTTTTTGGTAACGGTTTGTGAGGGCCAGTATCCAGAATGTAAATTCATTCGTGCCAGTTTTCATCATGGGAGGAGCTGACGTTGACTTTGTGTTTTCCCTTTTAACACTTTCAGGGTGGAGAAGGATATGCACCGGGTGTCTGTGTTGTTGCTTGTATTATCAGATTCTTGAAGATTGGACATTTTCTTATATCCCAAGTTTGGGGTTCTCCAACGTGTTTTGGGAGCAGTCCCTGGGAACCTCCAATGTGTCCCAGGCTGTGCTTCCTTGCCTCTGTTCTGACCAGCTAGAGATGATAAGAGAGAGCATCACTCTTTCCTAAGAGGATCCACAGGCAGAACAGGCAGGGCTGAATTGTTTAGATTTAAATTGGCAGATGAGGTGTGCAGTTCGGACAGTGTATCTCTATTAAGTAGCTATGAAGAAACATTTGAGTTTTGTCAGGCCTCAGGTAGGCTGTCTTCCTCATTTACCAGCTCTGTTTTATCATCTGCATCCTGTTGTAGTTACAGCACCCCTTCTCATTCATGCTCAGACTCAAAGCAAGCTCTGTGTGCATTCTGTTAATGTAATGTGTCTCTGCCCACCCTTAGTTGGAAAGTGAGAAGCCGGCGAACTCACCTGCACTGAGCCCTTTATGCAGGGTCCATCTCTCCGCCTACCAGGAAGTCAATTCACATTTACTCTCAAAGCCTCGATTAATGCCAGGAACCACATATCCTGCCTTCCTCTAGTTGAGAGTAGCTGTCCATTTTGTTTTTAGGTAACAGCAGTCACCTGTCATCACCGATCACTCTTGAAGAGAGAGTGTTAGCTTCTTGCTGCCCAGAGAAGTATGGAAAAACCACTTTAGATGAGGTGTGCTTAGCTTAACGCCCTGTGAGCACCTTGGCTCTCTATAGAACTTAAAGGACTCAATCTTGGTGAATGGGTGAGCTTAGAGGTGTGCATGTATATTTGTATTCAGGAAGTCCTTTTCTATTTTCTTTTTCTATATGAGCTATGTTGAGACCTGAACTAAACTTTTTAGAATTACAAAAAGAAAAGAAAAGAAAAAAAACAAAAACAAAAAGCTGTTTGTCACCATGTTCAGCCTCTGCTACTCCTTGGAACCTGCTCTTCCCCCACCCCCCATCTATTAGCTGTGTCACCTTTGACTTTATTATAAAGTGTGGCTTTGTTATTGCTGAAATTTGGTTGTGATTTACAAAAGATCATTTGAAATTCCATGTCTTGTAACCAAGAGGATTGTTTTCCTGGAAGAAATGAATCAATTTGTTTCCTAGTATTGCTGTTACTCTAATATAGAAACCTAGGAGTTGAAGATCAAGAATCTCTGTGTCTCTTTACCTTGCCTAACCGGGGGAAAAAAATCCCAACATATCCAGTTTCAAAGTGAAAACTTAGGATGACTTTTAATGTCGAATTATTGCAGTGTACTGCTTTCCCAGTGTATCGTCCACCAAAATCTATATGGAGAGAGTTAAGTTCCTGGTCTGTACATGCCTTTAATCTCAGTGCTCAGGAGACAGAGGCAAGCAGGGCTCTCTGAATTGCAGGCCAGCCTGGTCTGTGTATAGCAGGTTCCAGGCAGCCAGAGCTACATGGTAAGACTCTGTCTCAAAAAATAAACAAACAAACAGAAGAGTTGGTTATTATTTTATTTATTCAACTATCAGAATATCAGAAAGTGTTGCAGAAAAATATGTGGAATTTCCAGGGCTTATTTTCTAAGAGAATGAAAGAAAATTCCATTTTAATCACATACCATACGTTGAAAAAAATGACTAGACTATTAAAGTTTTTATATCAGCCACTAGCCTAAATGAGTTGTAGATTATCTAGATTTCTATACATTGGTCCACTTTGGGTCTGTACCATCTGCTGGGTGCTATTATATATACTAATGCTATTTTTATTTGATCAAGTTATTGTTTGTTTGATAAGGAGTTATACATTGGTATCTTGGCTGCAGATTTTTTTTTAACCTTCCCGCTTTGTTGTGACTTCGCCCTTTCTCTAGCCTCTGTCGCTGCCTAGTGCTTCCTTCACTGAGAAAAGCTAGGATTTGTTCGCCATTGTGGAGTCTTGTCAGCAAAACCCAAGAGGTTTTTGCAGGAGGTGTAGTATGCAGCTTCTTATTGATTCAGACAGCCCTGGGCCTACATGTGTGGAGATGTTCCCTGGTGTGGGGCCAGGGATCTTGGATCTATTCAGATACTTGGGTCTGAACATGAGCTGGGGAAAGAGCCATGCCAGAGCTGGCTCCTACAGTATGCCAGGTAGGGCTGTGGTGGGTCCTTTCTCACACTCTTTTTCTTAGATTATTTTTCTTCTTTAAAACAAACAAGCAAACACAACAGCAACAATGACAACAAAACCCTCTATTCGATCCTTTTGGAATTACATATTTTTTTTCTTTCCTTTTTTTGGCTTTGAAGGATCTAGACACCATTTCATTAATATGTGATTAAACATTATCAAGCTTGAAGAAAAAAGTTTATACAGGAATGCCAAACGAATTACAGGAGGAAATAGAACACAATAGTATAAAAACAGACCAATGTTTTATTAAAGAAAAAAAAATTCATTGCTTGTCAGCCTTTTTGGCTAAGATCAAATATAAAAAATAATCCAATTTAGTTACTGACTGATGTGTCAGTAGGTTTCTTTGTTAACTGATCACTTGTTTCCTGGGCTGTGCCTATACTTCTTTGGCCTTGTAAAGAGTTAGAGAAGAAAGAAGCTTCTTCCTATGCTTTCCTTGGGATGTGAATTCCCTAGGCAATTAAGGATGACCTTGAATTTCCGATCTTCCTGTCGTTGAGATTACAAGCACATACCACCGTGTTTACTTTTTTGTGTTGCCGGAGATTGAAACGTGGGGCTTCATGCTTCATGTTTGTTAGGCAAATACCTTACCAACCGACCAACATCCCTAGCTCATGATTTATATAATGAAATGAGATGGTATCTCACTATATTGCTCTGGCTGGTTGGTCTTGAATGGTTTTAGCCATTCTGTCTTAGTGTCTCCACTAGCTAGGATTGTAGATGTACACTCCTATGCCTGGTTAGGGTCAACTTCTTGTTTTTACAAAATTCAAGAAAAGTGCCTTGTGATGTAGCCTGCAAGGGGTATCTAGCTTTTGTAGAAGGGAAAGTTAAAAAAAATGCTGTATTTAAATGTCATTGCTTTTAAATTGTTAGCATGTCACATCCCTAATATCTTTGTAACTTCCTCTAATGGGAGTTACTTAGTTTATGCTCTGCTTTACTAATTAACATACCAGATTATTTCAGTTATTACTTAGGCTCCAAAAAAGTCCGATTTAGCATTTTTTCCTTCAGTATATGAAAGTGCTCTAGGAAAATGGTGAAAAGTCTACTTGAATGTCAGGTCTTTCTGTATTGGGCAAAGAATCAATACTGTTTTGTTTTTAATGCACTCAAGCAGTCCCATAACTAGCCCTCTGCTGTCACAAAAGAGTGGACTCTTAAAGCAATGGCTATCTAAAGGTTTGGGAGTGCATTGTCCCATTGGAGCAACACAACAGACATTTCATTCAAGGGTGAGATTCTGCCCCCTGCCCTTCTCCCCAGTCTCTGAGCCTTGCTTAGGTGTTCTGTTGGTACAGAATGAGTAAGATACAGTTTTGCACAGCTTCTGTGCTATGACCACCTTTGGGAGTTTGGAAGGGAGATTTGGTCTCTATTGCCATCCAAACTTTGCATACTTTCTATTCATTGGAAGGAAACAAAGCAAA
Organism: Uromys caudimaculatus; assembly: GCA_028551405.1. Lineage (NCBI taxonomy): Eukaryota > Metazoa > Chordata > Mammalia > Rodentia > Muridae > Uromys > Uromys caudimaculatus. Next base: position 69,774,485 of record CM052714.1, read on the forward strand.
ACAATTTCTGCTTGAAAACAAATGTGCAGAAGCGTGTTTTCTCCCAGAGTCATCTTTGTCTGTCTGTCTATCCACATCCACATCCATAAATATGAGACATAAAGGCATTAGGAGGACTGTTTGCAGGGAGAGAAATGGGATCAATGAGGGGGACAGGAAGGTCATGGTAGAGCATGATGGCGAATGAAAGCAGGGTATAAAGGACATATATATCTGAAAATGGCATATAAATAAAAATATGTTGGTAACGCTGATATTAGTGGACAGTTTAAAATTCTTCATGGGAAAATAATTTTATTTGAATGTTCTTTCCTTAATGAATAGTTCTAGATGTCAAATTTAGCTACACACACACACACACACACACACACACACACACACACACACACACAGACACAGACACACAGACACACACACACACACAGACACACACACCACATTTGTAAGATTTGTAAGATTGTTTCAGGTACTAGTAAGATATTTGCAGTGCCATGGTCACACTCCTTAGATCTGACTTTCTGAGGTGAAAGCTTAACAATGTGTCTATTTTGTTTCAAACGGAACTCTTATGGTTTGGAAGCTATGCTATTGGATGTTATGAGTCACTTTTTGCCTTCCTCCTCCCAGCCTTTTCCAAATGGGTTATCTCTTTATTTAGAACTGATTTTTTAAAATAAAGCAGTGATTTATGGAATGAGTTGTAGCATTCTTTTGAATTGCAAAGGAATGTACTGAATAATCTTAGTTTTGATGTCTCATATATCAACGGATTCACCTGTTCAAATCCTAGTTATAAGATCATTTCTAGATCTTCATGTTAAAAAAAGCACCTTAACAAGCAAACTTCTGGTTGCATAGGTACAATTACTGACTGATGTGTTTATAAAAAGATAAAGAGATATAATATATATTCTGTAGGGGTGTGGGAAAGGGGGTGTCTCAGCAGGCCCATGCCCAGCCATCCCTTCTCCCTGAGGGACCAGACACACGACGGTATAGTATAGAATAGAGTTTATTCAGGGCAAGGAGAGGGAAGTTAAGAGGGTAGTAGAGGTAGAGAAAGGCAGAGAGGGAGAGAGTAGAGAAGTAGAGAAGTAGAGGCTGGCCATGACCACGTGGGGAGCAAGAAGGAGCAAGAGAAAGGCAAGAGAAGTAAGAGAGGTAAGAGAAGTAAGAGAGATAAGAGAGAAAGGAGGGGGCAAGCAGCCCCTTTTTATAGTGTGTCGGGCCTACCTGGCTGTTGCTAGGTAACTGTGGGGAGGAGCATACCTGGCTGTTGCCTGGTAACTGTGGGGAGGAGTTTAAAAACACTGACTTATTTGTGTATATTGATAATTATTCTGGGAAGGAGGACATTTCTTTTCTTTCTTTTTTCTTTTTTTGGTAATAAATAATATCTTTTGTTTGGTTCTTTTTTTTTTTTTTTCTGTTCCTTTTTTCCCTTTTTGTATTTTACTTTTAAGATAATCTGACTTTCATTTTCCTTCTTTTATGGTGAGTGTGTGTGTGTGTGTGTGTGTGTGTGTGTGTGTGTGTGTGTGTATGATACAAAGGTTACCCTCTGTTGTCAGTGCTCTCTGTTCTTTTATGCTGAGGGTCAAAATCTTGTCACATCTCAAAAGAAGTAATTGCATCCATTTGTTCCTGATGATAATAAATAGCGCTCTTAAAGAGGAGACTCTAATTGGGAATCCCAGCTGGTGTGTGTGGGGCGGGTGGCACATCAAGAAGTCAGCATGCCAGAGGAATGACTATTTAAAGTCATCTTAGCATACATATCCTGTATGTCCTTTTGCTTCCTCAGCATTCAGTCGGGGAAGAAAGTAGGGAAATGCTGTGAAACTGAATTGTAAAACAGTTGAAATTACTAGTCATTTGTGTGTGTGTGTGTGTGTGTGTGTGTGTGTGTGTGTGTGTGTGTGTGTAAGGGTTGCAATTTTGTTTCATTGTTGGATATCTTGGGTGTTAACATGAGCTGTGTTGTGAACTATGAATGGAGATAGTTTTTGTTTTTTGTTTTTTTTTTTATAGAAGTGCTTTGGATAATAGATATAAGATCAAAAGAAGAAAGGAAAGAAGGATGAAGGAAATATATCTTGCTAAGTATGGAGGAATTTTTTGATTGATGTGTACTGAATAGATAATTTTCTTTTCTGGGTTGATGACTTTAAATCATTACTTGATTATTAGCTTGGGAAATATTTCTGTGAAAATTCTTTCTTCTGAAACAACTGGAGACTATGGGACAGACCTAAACCAACTCAGTACCATAGAGAGAGAGAGATTCTTATTTATGTGTTCCATGGATTTTTTTTTTTTAAAGATTTATTTGTGTTTATATGAGTACACTGTAGCTCCAGAAGGGGGCGTCAGATCCCATTACAGATGGTTGTGAGCCAGTATGTGGTTGCTGGGAATTGAACTCAGGACGTCTGGAAGAGCAGCCAGTGCTCTTAACCGCGGAGCCATCTCTCCAGCCTGGATCTTTGTTTTTTAAAAGACTAAATTCTTTAGTTTGTCTATTACATATTTGTGGCCTTACTTATTTGAGATATAATGGAACACTAAAATTATAAACTAAAAGTTTTCTATGTAAACGTATCATTTTCCTCATTGCATCCACGGGAGATGTACAGTTGTTCAAGTTTCAACCTTAGGCTACTTTGTTGCTTGATTTTTAGTCTGATATTTCAGTTTAGCTCATCATTTGTTGTTGTTATTTGGTTGAATCTTTTAGCGTTTTGTCCCTATCCTTCTGTAAAATAAATGTATGTATTTGGTTGATCATTTCATAAGGTTTAAAGCTAATCCCAATGGAGGGAAGTGTATCTAGTTTTATGATTGTCAGTTTGGGAGGATAATGGCAACCTGGCCTCTTTCCTGGAAAAAGGTCCAACATACTGACACATAGTTGATTTCCTTTGGGTTGGCTAGTGTTGCAGAATCAGAGCTGAAAGTCAACAGTCGGTCCTGTTCTTTCTGGGGTCCTGATCATACTGTGGGGTGGAACAGAAGGAAACATGACCTTTCGTCTTCAAGGACAGTGTCCTCAGTTCCTGCTAACCATTCATGTGTTGGTGGGGTGGTTCAGAGAATCAGAGCTGCATTAGTCATATCAGCCTCAGGTTGAACCTTCTGTTGAGGAAGATGTGTGTTCATGTGCTGACTTCTCATCGGAGTACTTATTTCTAGATAGAGAGTAGCCATCCCACTGACGAGCAGTTTGTAAAACAAAGCTTCGGAGACTTGGAAGATAAACCCACCCCAGCCTTTCCTCAGTTGGTCTGTTTAAATCATTCATTGCATGCAGCCTGTCTTTACTCTTAGATCATGGTGGATCTGTTCCTGTCTTTTTCTTGGCTTATAATGGAACCACATTTGTTGACTGTCACTCCAAGGAAAACTAGGGACATTTATTTTGTATATTTCTTTTTCTCAGTTTCCTTTCTTGCTAAACTAAAATCTGCTCTTCTATAGGGATGAAAATATTGGAGACTCAGTATTGAACTTACAGGTATGCTAACAAAATGTAGTTTATTAAATCTTGCATAAAAAAATGTCAAGGAACTGGACATGATGCTGTATACCTGTAGTCCCAGCTACTCAGAAGGCTGAGAGTTTGATACCGGTTTGGGTAACATCTCAGAGTAGTGACCATAACAATCATGATAATAATTATAACCATAATAATGTCAAGATGTCAAGTATATTAAGAGTGGTTGTAAAGCTGATATTCTCAGAGAGGAGGAATAACGAGAATCTTTTAGTTGGTCAAATGCTATAGAAGACTAAGCTCACTTAAAAGACATTTGTATGAAAAAATCGGAATGTGGATATTTAAAGCACCAAGATCTATGTAACTTTTGGTGATCTTCTTTGTTTCTTGAATTTCTTTGGGCTGTTTTTGAATTTTTATATGGAGGAGTTTGTGCTAGAATGGTTAGAGTTTTTAGGGCTAAATCTTCTGAATCTGCCTCTTCCTTGGCTCTGCTGAGTGCCAGGCTCTGCTAGTCAGTTTCTCTCAGTCTCAGTTTCCTCTGCTAACTATTGATGATACTGAAACCCGCTTTCAGGACTGAAATGAAAAGCCAGGCATGGTAGTGCATACCTCTCATTCCAGGGCTCAGGAGTCAGAGGCAAGAGGATGAAGAGTTTGTGGTCAACCTGGGCTGCATAACTAACCCTTTCCCATGATTGGGAAAAAAAAAAAGTCAGTGAGAATGGGATTAGATGAGGCGATGCCCCACTCATACAGGGTACTGGGTAAAATCTACCTGTTCTTCTTTCCTCCACAGTGCTGTTAGCTGGGGTAGAGGTCCTCAAACCTCTTACTCCTGAAAAAGAAAACACTTGTTTTTTGTTTTTCTTGAGATGGTCTCATAAGGTTGCCATTGAACTTAACTATATAGCTGAGGATGGCCATGAACTTCTGATCCTCCAGTCTTCACTCTCCAAAGTTCTGGGATTACTGGCATTTGCCACCATAGCATTTTTGATTCATGAAGTACTAGGGATTGAATTTAGGGATTTGGGCTTGCTAGGCAAGTATTCTGCCAACTAAGCCACATCCCTAGCCACTTAGCTTAAATATCTATCTATCTATCTATCTATCTATCTATCTATCTATCTATCTATCTATCTATCAATCATCTATCCATCTATCTATCTATCCATCATCTATCTATCCATTATCTATCTATCTATCTATCTATCTATCTATCTATCTATCATCTATCTATCTATCTATCTATCATCTATCCATCATCTATCTATCTATCTATCTATCTATCTATCTATCTATCTATCTATCTATCTATCTATCTATAAACTTGAATACCTACTTAGGTATTTGAAGTACAGGCACGAGCAGGTGGAGGCCAGAGGCTACCAGATCCCTTGGAACTGGAATTACAAGCAGCGGTGAACTTCCTGATGGGGTAACTGGGAACGGAACCTCACTTTGTGCAAGAGCATTTTTAATCACTGAGCCTACTCAGTTTTTTAAGAAAGCAGTTCATTCAGGTGGTTTGAGGTAATAGTGACTGTTGAGTTGGTATTTTTAACTTCTTTAAAAAACAGAGTTTCTGTAAAGCAGGCTGGACTGCTGACCATGTCTGGTTTTCAGGAAATCTTTCTTGATAGATCTTTCCTGGGTGATTACTTTATCCTGGAATAGCAATCATGTTGCCTCAGTGCATGTTTGTTTGTTTGCTTATTTATTTATTTTAAAAGAAATATTTCTTTCTTTCCGTGGCTTCTTTTAGTTAGTACTCACTTAAGCAAATTCTGGGGTGAAGGCTTGGGTAGGACGTTCTGATAGAGTCTGGGAAGGCAGTCTGTCTTAGTTTCTAGTGTACATCTGGGGGCTGCTTTTGAATCTGCATCAGAGGCAATCCCAAAGCCTCCTGAATGTTGTGTTGCCTTCCCTTCCTCTCCCTAATAGAGAGGAGAATTCTATTTTGCTTTTGAAAGTTCTTCCTCCCAGACTGGTGGTGTTTACACATCAACATGGAGGACACAGAGGCAGAGATGGCTTCTTCATGGTCAGCTCTGTCCTGGGTACTGGAAATGCATGAGCATTTTGGTCATCTGAAGACCACACGAGCAGGTGACATATGGAGCCTTCAATCAGTTGGTTGAGGCCAGGCTGCTCTTAAGATTGTAGCCCAGAGTTTCATTCTTTTCTAGCTGTTGGTCTGCTACAGTCAGGGTCTTACTGTGATGGTGTGGCTCTGAGCCCAAGTCTTCAAGTGCTGGACACCTATGCTAGGTCATGGGAGGTTTGTATTTTGCAGCCTTTGAGCTTTGAGCATTGTGAAGATTTTTTTGTGTATTTTCTTCTTACCCTCTCTCTCTGATAAGCCTTTTCTTTTAAAATAAAAACCCAAACCCTGTCTCGAAAAACCGAAAGCAAATAAAAAACAAATAAAATAAAAACCCAGAGATAGACTTTGAAGTTTACTCTCTCCCTTTGTGAATTTAATGGTGTTGCAGAAATCATGGTTTCAATTATGTATAACTACCTATTTAAAAAGAAACAAGTAGTGAGGTGGATTTGCCATTTTAGGATACTTTATTCTGTATTCTTAAGTGAATATCATCAGGCTCTGAAAACATGTTCTGCTCTTATTTTCCTTAGAGAATGTAATGGTTGCTTCAAAGCTGTTGAGATTTAGTAATACATAATAATCTTTAAGGACTTATGTAATCAAGGGGGCAATTTCATTGAAGTCAAGCCTTTGAAATACACACATAGTATCAGCCCTGCAGAGTTGAAACTTTGTTGCTAGTTGCTTTTTATTTCTATGGTTACAAATTCAGTGCTTTGTCATATAGGGAAATTCTAGAAACACAAGTCTTATTTGCAAATGTCTAGGCACCAACCTATGGATCGCAACATTGATATGGACCCAATCAGAAATAGACTTTTGGGTTATTTTGCTGTTGCTGTCAGAATCCAGATTATAATTTTACCCACATAGTTGACTGCAATTAAAGTGAAAAGGAAGTAGAATCTGCATTTCTTTGGTTAATTGTACACTGATATTTTGTTTTGATTTCATAGAATCAAAAGGCTTATATTTTAGATTTTTATTTTGTTTTTACCTATTATTAGGAAGAGAAAGAGTCTAGTGAGTTCCTGGACTCATCCACTAATGGTTTGAATGTCTTCAGGTTTCCCTTATGTGCCTCATTTTCTATTCTAGCCCTGGATATCTCTTTCCCTCCCCACCATGGTGTGTGTGTGTGTGTGTGTGTGTGTGTGTGTGTGTGTGTGTGTGTGTGCGTAGGACAGAGGTTGACATCAACTATCTTGCTCTTCATTGTATTTATTGAGGCAAAGCCTCTTGCCGAACCCTCAAGCTTGCTGACTCGGCTTGTTTTGCCAGCCGGTATGCCCCAGGGATACCCTATATCTCCCTTTGAAGCGTTGGCATTTCAAGGCAGCTCTCATGCCCTTCCAGCTTATATATGGGTGCTGGGATCTGAACTCTGGTCCTTATGCTTCCTTGGCAAGGACTTTTGTCCACTGAACCATCTTCCCAACCCGATGTTGAACAGTTTTAGTTGTTTTGAAATGCTCAGTGGTAGAATGCTTGAGGCCCTGGATTCCACCCAGCACCTATGAAAACAAAATAAAGCAAAACAAAACAAAGTACAGCTTAGACCTTTTAACACGTATGTCAGTATCCTCTGTATAGAGAATGAGATAGAACTTCAAATGGTTGGAAGTTAACACAGATGTTGGGATCTGTGGTTTCCTGAAAACTTTTCAATGCAAATATACGCCATGAAAGTTCAGAGCAGCCTACCTACAGTTAACACCAAAGTTGGGTATCTAACTTTTGCCTGTGTGGTGGGCTAGGGAGTTCAGTGAATATCCTGGGTACTTGGTGGAGAGCCAAGCTGTAGCACTTCAGTCAAGTAGCAAGTCCATGAGGAGAACTCATGTTTTCAGTGTACTTGTCTGTGACGGGTAGAGGCATATGCTATGTGTTTTTTTGTAGTGCTCAACTTCTAGAACAGTGGTTCTCAGCCTGTGGATTGTGACACCTTTGGGAGTCGTATATCAGATATCCTGCATGTCAGATATGAACGCTACAATTCATAATGATAACAAAATTAGTTGTGAAGTAGCAATGAAATAATTTTATGATTGGGGTTACCATAACATGAGGAACTGTATTAAAGAGTCTCAGCATTAGGAAGGTTGAGAACCACTGTTCTAGAGCCCTATTTAAAATCGAATCCATAGCTAGGGATGTAGCTCAGGTGGTAGAGTACTTGCCTGGTACTCATGAAGCTACACCTAATCCCTTGGGATGAACTCTTCTCCATAGCATGTTTTAGGAGTCAGAAGGCTTGATAGGAAGGAGCTTCATGAGGAATCTTGATTTGTTCTAGGATTCACCTCTTCAGCATCCTTCCAGGAAAAGGATGGCCTCCACCGAAGCTTCCTTTATCCCAGCCAGAATGATTGTGATCACTTTAAAGCAGCCACCAATCACTTCACGGCGAAGTCAGCGTTTGGCTGTTCCATGTTTATTGCTTTGATTTCATGTTAAGTGCCTACTCGGTTTAACAATGATCTTCAGTTTTCGCAGTTAACAAAAGGGGGCACAGCTCATTTGTGTACTTCCCACCCTGAACCACAGTGCAAGTAGGAGTAGATGATGTGTAACTGAGATTTTTGTAGATTTTTTGTCTTGGTTTTCAGTAATTCCTGGGCAAAAGAGATCTTCTTGCGTCAGTCGCCTGAGTAGCTGGGACTACAGGAGCTTCTTGCCACTTTGCCTGGTAGCTGGCACTTGTAAATGTTACTACTGCCTAGTGTGAGTGAAGTTTCTTATCTCTGTCCATGGGGTGCACCTCTCTTTGTCATCACTTACCATTGAACACTAAATGCTGAACACCAAAACAGCTGTATTGCATATATTGCTTTTCTTTTTTTACACCTACAATCCCTTTTTTATGACTAGGAAAATGTGTTCTGAGAGCTGAGATGATGTTAGCTTAGGGTCATGGGACTGAATTTTAGGTTAGTCTCTGGCTTGTTTGGCCTCAGCCTTTGCTTAAGCATTGCTGCTGCCTCGTGCTTGGATTCAGCTTTAACTTTCTCCATTTGAAGCAGATTAAGCACAGCTAAAGGAGGACACAATGACTTTTTATTTTGTGGCTACCCTGAGAATGAAACCAGAACTATAAGCATGCTGGGCAAGCACTTTACCACTAAGCTATATCCCAGCCCAAGGCAGCAACATGCTTTAAAAGATAAATTTCATAGACTCTGTGGTAGTTTTTAGTTTTTACATATTTATTTTCATGTACCTAAATGGTTCACTTTTCTTTACTGGTATAATAATTACCTTAATTACAGCCATCCCTTGTATAAAATTCTATGAAGGATATTTTAGGGAAATGCAGCCTCCAAAAGGTACTTTACTTCCATAACTATAATTTGTTGAATAAAATTATCAGGATTATTACTTTTTAATTATACTATTTTTATCTTTATATTCATGAGAGAAAGCTATTTAGGGATTATATATAATTGTGAAAATAACCAAATAATTAGAGAATTTTGTTAGATTATGTATTATATTTATTTTACATGTACACATATATCTTTGTTTTCTTTAAGTAAATGAAAATTATTTAAAACCTTTTTTTGTATGTGCATATGATGCGTGTGCATGAGTGACTACCAGGACCTGTGTAGAGGTCAGAGAACACGTTTGGGAGTTAATTCATTCCATCCACCTTGTTTTAAAAATTACATTTTGTTTGTTTATTAACTTTGGTGTGCATATATACGCATGTGCTATGGCTTGTATATGGAGGTCAGAGAGCAACTTGCAGGAGTCAGTTCTCTTTTTTCCATCATGTAGGTTCTGTGGATGAAACTCAGGTCATCAGGCTTAGTGGAAGTGCCCTTACCTGATGAGCCAACTTCCTGTGCCCGTTGAACATTGTTGAGGGAGGGCGTCTCTTGTTTCTGCTTAGTGTATTGCAGGCTAGCTAGTCCATGAGCTGCTGGATGATTCTCGTCTCTACCTCTCATTTTGCTGTAAGAGTGATGGGGATTATAGGTGCGTGCCACCCCATGTAGCTCTTTTACCTCGGCTTTAGGGATTGAACTCAGCCTTTGAGCCATCTCCCAGGTACATGAATGAAAATCCTCAGTCCCCATGAGGTCTAACAGAAGGGATCATGTCTAAAGTAGCTAACTAACATTTTTATGTGGCGTGTGGTCATCTTGGGATACTGCCTTGAGAAGTTTTCTACTCACTCATGTCTACTGACTTATTTACACTCTCCCATCTTCCCTGTTTATTCTATTTGCATTATAATTTTGTATGTGTAACTGAGATAGTAATTGTATGTGTTTGTATTCATAATAATTTTTTGTTATAATACAAGCTGAGTGCAAATGTTAAGTAAAGGCATTTCCCCATTTTTTTTTAGTCAGAAAATGTATATCTCAACATTAATAAAGATGAATATACAACTATAAGGAATCCCTTAAGATGGTCCTAACTATATTAAATAAGTTCCAAAACAAGATAATTTTTTATATTGTGTATGCATCAAAATTTTCTTATAGAAAGTAGTGTAAATGTTTCCTTCATATTGGAATTCACATGACAAGTTTAAATATAAAATATAGAACATTAATTGTATCTTCATGAAATTTTTGCATATTTATGAACCCACCTGTTCTTTGAGCTGTGAAGTCATTCAGTCTTGTTTTAGGTGGTGCTATGGTTGTTGGAATTAAATAAAACAAAACAAGATATTGGCTCATTTAAATGTTTTAAATCTAAAACTTCCCCTATCTGTATAATAACCCAGTCTTAAAGATGCACTTTGACTTTCAGTGGATTATATTAAGTTGATTATGGATGACTGAGTCATTATACTACATTTTGAAATAATTTTAGTTTTCATCTTGTCTTCATACTGAAGAGGGGTTCTATAATATCTACTGTAGAATCCGATGTAAGTGTTGATGTTGTGGATTCTTTGGGAAGATAGTTGGAGTTATATATTTAATTTATTGTTGTTGTTAATCATGTGTACTTATTTGTGTATATACATGCAAATGTATGTACATATGTATATGTTGAGGCCAGATGTTGTTATCAGCTATCTTCCTTGATTGCTCTCCATCTTAAATTTTGAGACAGGTTCTCTCACTGAACCTGGAGTTCACTTGTTTGGGTGGACGGGTAGGCCAGCAAGCTCCAGGGATCCCCCGTTTCCTCAGCACTGGGATTATAGGCATGCGTGGCCAGGCCTGGCTTCATGCATGAGTGCTAGGGCTCTGAATTCAGGCCCTCTGGCAAACACTTCACTGTCTGAGCCATCTTCTTAACCTCTTAATTTCAGTTGTGACTTTGCTTTAAATTCTGGCTTTATTCTTGGGTCATCTCTTTCTTCCATTTATTCACCCTTCTTCCTCTACTCCATTTTCTGTTTTGTTGTCTTTTTTGATTCACAGACTCTCAGTGTATAGTAATTATTTCTGTATCTATATCTGTATATGTAATGTTGTGGTAAATCGTTGATAACCTGCAGCAGACCTTTTCTTTTAAGCAAGTTACTGCTAAGCAAACCATCTAGTTTGTGGAATATTTCTGGAAAACTAATCCTCTTTCGTGGATTTTGGCTGATCATTCTCTGACCAATCAGTTTCTTTCTCAAGTCTTTATGCTGTAGCTCATCGAGCCTGTCTTAACATTGGTTGTCTGTGCAACAGTGAAATCACAGTTCTATTGGGAAGAAGCCAAGGGCTCCCTCCAAGTACTGCCCCCTGGCATATGCATGCTGGTTAGTTAATTCCTACTAGTGACTCTGAGAATCTTGGTCTTGGGGGCACAGTACACCACAATGAGTATGGAATGTTGTGGTGATTCTAATTATTATAAACTGTGGAGCCCATAATAAAGGCAACTGATTCCAAAGAGCAGCTAAAAATTAGATATGGTACCAGTTTGCATGTTGGATGATATTTTTGAAAAAAAAAAAAAAAAAAAAAAAAAAAAAAGCAGATGGCTTTTGTCATACTGTGAAAACTCAGCTTCTACTCTTCTTTATTTTAGACTTAAATTTCAGCATTTTCCTACAAGAGATATATGCTTAAAGGGTAATTGCTTTGGTGATAAAAATGATCTCTGGTGATTTATATCAGTAGATTTGGTATATTGTTTACTACTTATTAAATAGCAAACATAGTAGTCTTTTAAAAATAGCCAAACGTGTTCTCGCATGTTCATGTGTACTTGGATGGAAATTGTATGTGTTTGTGTGCGTGCACTTGTGTCTACATCTATTTGTGATCAAATCCACTTCAGAGATTGCCTCTGCCATTTGAGAGCTCTTGAAATATTTCTTGTCTTTAAGCATCCATCTCTTTAGCAGTTTTTAAAGTACAACTGGATATTAGCCACTACCAGAGTGGTGGGTGACAGCATGGTTTATAATCAAGGAGCTAAGAAGTAACACGTGGGAGGTTCAATACTGATAGAAAAACAGTTGAGTAGATCCTACTGCAAGTGAGTGTGCCAAATGGATTGTCTTGGCAAGGAGTGCTATTGAGTTTAGAGGAATGAACAGACAGTCTGGAGGGTCAAGGAGCCAGGTGCTTGGGAGCTAAGGGCTGTTAGGAAGCGGGGTGCTAGGATACCAGGCACTAAGGGGACTGAGAGTCAGGTGTTGAGAAGCTAGGGAGTCAAGTGCTGGGCACCTGGGTAGGGCATCTGAGAGGGGAAGCACTGGGGAGCTAGCAGTAATGGAGGAGCAGATGCTAAATACTTGTAGGGGTTAGGTATTGAGTAGCTAGCACAGATAAGGTACAGCCACGGGGAATTTGGGGGTCTGTACAGGGGCTAAGGCCAACTTATGCTGAAGTTGCCCAGAGATACTGATGTCTGTGGGCTGTATCTTGTAAGGCTGCCCGCAGGTTTTCAGTATTCCCTACTTTTCACTCAGGCAGATAGTGGAGAAGGTTCAAGGTTTAAGGTTGTAAGGTACTACTAAACCTATTAAAAGATGGCATTGGGCCTGTGTTTCTTCATTGTTTTTAAAAAGACATACACCAGTCTGGCCTCAAACTCAGAGATCCACCTGCCTTTGCCTCCTGAGTGCTTGAATTACAGTTGTGTACCACCACTGTCCAGCCATTATTTTGTTTTTATATGCATGTTTATCTTGCCTGTTTTCTTCTCAGCCCCTAACCCCAGTACAATGCCCACCAACACAAGGTTTCTGTGTGAGAGCTGTAGAATTTTCAATATTGATTTTTAAGTAGAAAATTCAGCTCTTTGAATATTGGAGTTGAACTTTTGAGAGGTTCAGTAGCAACACCTACGAGCACTCAGTCTCTTTATACCTGGTCTATCTGGTACTCCCAATGCAGATCCTACTTCCTCAGAAGTGATATGAACTCTGCATAGAATAAATCATTAATGGAAACCCAGATGGCCCCATATGTGAGTGTGCATATGTGTTAGATTGTATTTCATATATTGTGAGTTATGTTGTATATTCTATGTGTATGCATTTAAATATATCGTTTGAGTTTTGTTGTACTGTGACTGTTTTGTGGAATGTATTATGTGAGTTATATATTAATACCATGTGTTGTATGGTATGTAGGTTGGTGTGCTTTGTGTTGCATGTGAGTTATGGGTGTTAGGTCTTGTGTAAGTGTGTGTTGTATGCTGTCTATATATTGTGTGTATCTATGAGAAAGAAAAGAGAGTCTAGTATATAAACTAAAACTAAAACTCAAACTCTTCCAGGAGTCATGCCTTCTAGATTGTTCTGAGCCACTGTACTGGCTGGTTTTGTGTCAACTTGACACAAGCTGGTGTTATCACAGAGAAAGGAGCTTCAGGTAAGGAAATGTCTCCATGAGATCCAGCTGAAAGGCATTTTCTCAATTAGTGATCAAGGGGGGAGGGTCCCTTGTGGGTGGTGCCATCCCTGGGCTGGTAGTCTTGGGTTCTATAAGAGAGCAAGCTGAGCAAGCCAGGGGAAGCAAGCCAGTAAATAACATCCCTCCATGGCCTCTGCATCAGCTCCTGCTTCCTGACCTGCTTGAGTTCCAGTCCTGACCTCCTTTGCTGATGAACAGCGATGTGGAAGTGTAAGCCGAATAAACCCTTTCCTCCCCAACTTGCATCTTGGTTATGATGTTTGTGCAGGAATAGAAACCCTAAGACACCAGTGAGTACTGAGCAGCCAGAAAGCAGCAAGGTTCTTCCTCACCAACATTTCACTCTGGAGGTTTTATCAGCTACAGGTTGCTCAGGTCCTAAATTCTTTTGTTCGTTTGTTTTGAGACAAGGTCAGTTGTCACCCAGCTAGTACTAAACTTGCTCTGTAGCTGAGGATAACCTTGAACTTCTGTTCTTCTTGCTTCTACCACCAGAGTACTGTAATAACGGGCCTACACCACCATATCTGGCTCTTCAGCCTTAAATTCTGAGTTCCGCATGGGTTCTGTCTATCTTCAGACACACTATGGAGTATTGCTTGGGTGTGTTTTTTTTCTCCCTTCCCTCCCCATCTTCCTTCCCTCCCACGCTGTGTTTTCAGAGTTAATAAAATTTTAAATTATGCATATGTGTGTGTCTGGGTGTGGGTATGCTCATGTAAGTGCAGGTGCCCACGGAGGTCAGAAGACGGTGTCGGGCTCCCTGGGTCTGGAGTTACAGGAGGGTTATGAGTCATCATCTGTCATGGGTGCTGGGAACTAAACGTGGCTTTCTGCAAAAACTATGTGCAGTTTTAACTGCACATACTTAACGTCAGCTCTAGCTTGTTTGCTTGTTTGCTTATTTTAGACAAATCATGTAGCACAAACTGGTTTCAATCTCTATGTAGCTGAGGCTGGTCTTGAAATCCTGATCCTCCTGCCTCTATCTCTTTCTCTCTTGGAATATAGTTGTGTGCCACCATGCCTGGCCTTCCTGAGCTGTTTTGAAGGACTTGTCTGTTTTCCTTCTCAGTCCTTTCATACCAGATCTTATTTTGGACTCAGCAGTAAATAAAATGGTCATATCCCCAAACGCTAACAGGAATGACACTGGTAACTCTGAAGAGTTTGTTTCTTGATAGACCCACAAGCAATTACAGGAAAAGGAAGGGGGACTGTTTAATGGTAGAGAAAAGTCATGGTCTTATACTAAGAGCAAACTGAGGCAGCCAGGGAGGCGTGAGTCCCTCCAGTGCCTGCCCTATACTACCCCCATGTCTCCTCTGGCTCCTTACCTTGTCATACTGTTATGGTCGGGGCACTAGATAATTGCTATTGCTCTGTGGAATGTTTAAGCCTTTAATTGTCTAGGCTGAGAAACTGTGCTGTTTTTTAAAGATCAGAGACAATCTTTTGTCTGGCTACCTTTTGGTTTGAGTGTACTATGTTTTGGGTTTTAAGTTCCACTTATTCCAGGTCAGAATGATAATGTTTCTTTTGGAGATTGTTGCTGTTAATTTACTCTATTACTAGAAGGTTGGGGACTGTGTCATCAGTCTCTCCTTGAGGTCACGTTCTGTGACCTCAAGCCTGGGCTAGGGGGAGCTGAGTGTGTGTACTTGGTCAGGCACCTGCTGCACACAACAGAATGCCTTGCTTTATCAACCATGTAACTTTCTTAATAATCAGATAACTATTCCTGAGAAGCTTCTTATAGGAGAACTCTGGGTATATTTTACTCCTCTTCTGATTAAAAAAAAAAAAAAGTATTTGCAGATACATAAAAGAGAATCTGTTCTCTCTTAATAGTGGTTATCTTTTAGAGGTATATTTGACCTACTTCCATATTTTATTTTGTAAAACAAGTTTTATACTCCAGTAGTAAAAATTGTGATTTATAATAGCTTCTGAATTAATCCTGGAAGTTTTGGCAATGTAAACAAAAACAATGGTTGATCATTGCAAGTTTGAGAGTTAATTGGCCCCAAGGCTTTTCCTTGTCTTCTCATAAATGCCCTTTGCTCTGATATTTCTTTGAGGACTTTTGGTGAGGCCTGTGACTTGGGGGAGTGTACTTTGTTGTACAGGATGACATGCCCACTGAGGGCTGCTTTGGAGTAGTTTCTGTGGACCTACCTCTGTCCTTGTGGGTCTTGGCAGAAGCAAGGCTTCAGCCACACTAAACCGAGCATCTTCCACCAGGCCCTGTCTGTGGGTCCATGTTCAGATGTTAGCTGAATCTTCCTGTGTGTGTGTCTAGCTGTCACTGCCATTGAAGGCTTAATACTTGTGAGCAAATAATGGCAATTGCAGTCAAATGTGGTTATCACTATCTCCAGAGTTTTCTCTTACCACTTACTACAGTCACGCAAAGATCCGGTTTACACTGGTGGTTTCTCCTGCCCCAATGCAGGCCTCCAGAATCCAGTCTCAGGTGATTCCAGTGCCACTACCAGTTTTTGGGAGCCAGTGGCTACTTCTCTCATCTTGTCTATCATATATTCATACCAGAGTGGCAAAGAATGAGGCAGGGCAATTCTGGTTTTGTCTTGCTTCTGCTACTTCCTAGAAAAGCTTTGTGAACTTGGATGAACCATACTCTCTTATTTTCTCATAGATATTTGGTGTTGAAAATGAAGTCCTTTACTTTCTTTTTGCTTTCCAAGTAGGCAAGCTGTATACAAAAATCTGAAGAAAACTAAAATGCAGAATTGCATATGTAATGTGAACTCTTACTTGGCATTAATAGCCCTCCTCTCCCACTGTGCAATGGAGAAAGGCTTTCATAGTACCTTGAGGTAGAGAGCAAAGTGCTCCTTCTACTTTCTAGGGGTAGGTAGCTCCTCAACATGGCTTAGCAGTGGTTACAAGGCTGAAGCATTATGTGAAGGCTCCTGTGAAGTCGTTAATATCACGAGGACAGAGGAAACAAGTGCTTCTTTGAGTGATTTCCACATGATTTTATATGTGTAGATTGTGTTGAGGGACTCATGAGTTGAATGCAAAATTTATGGCATCCTAGTGTTTGATCTAGAATTGATAAGTCTGGCTTTTGTTTTTATATTGCTATCATAGGCCTCATCTGTTCCATGTCATTGATGGAATTCTTTTTGGAAAGTGACTAGAGAAGAAGGTGATCTGAGGTCTTTGCTGGGGGTTTCCCCAGTGTAAGAACCTGATCCTAGGGTTTCCCTGAGTAGCCATTCACAGGAGGGAGAGGTGGACAAGGGTGACGACCCAGTCGACTTGGCTCTTGTCTTGATCTGGTGTAGATTTTACAAAACTTTTGTGTTAAAAAAAAAAAAAAAAAAAAAAAGCACAACCAAACGAAACCAACAATAACAACAACACCAGAAAAGCCCAGAAAGAACCTAGAGAAAACCCAAGAGGCCCCAAACAGTACAAACTGTTGTTCTTTTGAAACTGTCATTTGTGACATGTTTAGTCATTTAATGTTTTGTTTTACTGCGGTCTTAATTGTTAACTATTGCTTTCTATGCTAAGTAATATCATCATAACCCTTTTGTTAGGTGACAAAATTATTTACTTCTCTTTTTTTCAGGTGAGTAAGAGCAATCCAAAACAGTTTGTAGTAATAATAATACTGGATATAATTACTGAAATGAATAATGAAATAGTGGTTATCAATTAATAACAATAAAACACAGTTAACGGGTATCTGTATTTTATAAATCCTATAAAATAAAATAAAATAAAATAAAATAAAAAAAGCTCACAAAACCACAGTACACATAATACACTTATTGAGAACACTAGTGTTGTGGAAGTGTCCCGATTATTTTCTGTTTATTCAGACAATCTCAATTTTTACTTTGTATTTATTTTTTCAAGATAAGACTCCTCTAGGATTTTTCTGTCCTTCACTAGCCTTAGAGTAGAGTACAGGTGCTAAGTGGATGATTATGGGACTTGCTAATCTTAATGTAATATAGTTTCTTGTTAGTTGATAATTAACATTCCACAGTTGCAAAGGTTTCAGTGTACTTTTTTGGTTTTATTGATGTAGATTACTCCAGGGGAGGGATCACTAATTCTTCATCTTCCTACTGTCTATTGTGAATTATCATGTGTTATATTAGAAATTGTAACTCCTTTTTCTCTGATATTCATAAAGATTTCCTGTAATTTCAGCTATCAATTAGATTAAGATTTTAGGAGCTAGAGAGATGGCTCAGCGGTTAAGAGCACTGACTGTTCTTCCAAGGGTTCTGAGTTCAATTCCCAGCAACCATATGGTAGCTCACAACCATCTGTAATAGGATCTGATGCCCTCTTCTGGTGTGTCTAAAACCAGCTACAGTGCACTCATATAAATATAATAAATAAATTTTTAAAAAAGATTTTAGGACATCAACAGTTCAGAATAAAAATTTGTTTTTATTTTGGAACTAATATTGTAAATGATTTGGAAATATTTTTAAAAATTCATAATCTTACAACTCTAACATGGTACTAGTGTATTTTATTTTCTTTATGGCATTTTAAATTAACTGTCCGTAAAAATAACATCACTAAACAATGCTAGGTCTGTCTAGTTTATTATAGTCTTTCATGCAGTATTTTATTGGCATATCTTTTAAGCATACGAAGCAGGTAGTGTTAGAAATAGAAAATAGAAATAGAAGTAGGTAGTGTTAGAAAATGAAAAGCAGAGCTTAAGGTTGAATGTCTTGCTTGGGTCTCGTAGGTGTGGACCTGTCATAGGTGTGGACCTGAAGCCTAAACCCACCTCAGGGTTCCTGATTCCATGGTTCAGTGGATTTGGTCATTTCTAGTCAGAAATTCTCAGAATTTCAGTAGCTCACCCAAGACTTTTTATTTAAAGAAAAACAAGACTGTTGGGTTCGGATTTTACTTCTTATGGAGATTTGTTTGTTGCAAGGCAATGCACTTTGTAAAACATGCAAGCAAAAGTTTATACAAAAATGCCTATGACTTTGTTGAAGGAATTCAAAAGTCCTTCTGATCAGGATGTCTTGCCTTAGCACTCTTGATGCTTTGGGTCTAGGATTTTATTTTTTATTTTTGTGAAGCTGTCCATGCATCCTGAGCGACTTAATACCATTTGTCTTCTGCCCATCAGATGTCATTGCATCTGTCAGGACCAACAGAATTGCTCTTGCTTTAGACTGCTGCATTAGAAGGTGCTATGACACATGGAGGTTTGTAGATGTTTGTTTGTAAATGTAGTTGTCACGAACATCACCATGAAATGTAGCCAAACACCCATTTTTTTTTCTTTCAATAGACACACTTTTGAACTGTGACTTGGCTTATACATTTCAGCCTTTTAAGTTTATTTACTTTTTTTTTTTTTTTTGGTCTGGTGCTTGGGATGGAAACAAGGGCCATATAAGTGTTGGGCAAGCACTTCACCAAGGAGCCATATTCCTGGCATTGTTTCTGCTGCATGGATCTTGCAATATTTGTGTAGCTGTGCTACTTAGGCAATAAAATATGTCTGCCACATCTTGTTCTTAGAGGAGGCTGTGAGATCTCTGCTGCTTAGGATGCAGGACTAGAAATCTATACTGAGCTCCTCAGAGACTTAATGGTTCTGGGCAGAGGGTGGGGGATACTCCAAGGGGGAGATTTATAAAGACTCTTCAGATCTATACTAAACCCTTTCAGTCAAGGAAGTGTTTGGCATCTCTGTGTGTTCTCTCCCAGGGATGGAGGAAGGCACACACTGTCTTGTTCTTGCATGATAGCTTTGAAAGTCCCAATTAAGCTTCCCCTGGGCCTCTCCTTTCCTAAACCGATTCTAGATTTTTAAAGCATTTTCTTTCAGATCTTTCTTTTCTGAACTAAGTGCAGTTGCTTTCTTGAGATGTACCCAAGTTTTCCAGAATTTACTTAAACTGGTTTCACAAAGTAGATATAGATTTATAACAGAAATTCAGCTTCTGTCAGGGAAGTCTTGGTCCAGGGGTGCTCCCCTGAAACAGTACTGTTTCTTGGAGAGCAATGTTGCTTTGCCTTCCTTACCAACTACCCTGCTAATGTCTAGAATATTTAAAAAATCTCTCTAGATAGTAGAAACCCTTTGACTGCTGTGGTTAGAGCTGCTCTATTCTATATATTAATTACTTTCGTCATTGCTACTACCAAATACTTGACAAGAAGCAACTTCAGAGAAAGAGGATATTTTTGGCTCATGGTTTAAGAATACAGCCCATGTATCATGGTAGGGATGATGTCTCACCTTAGGCAGTAAAGGCATGAGATTGCTTGCTCACTTCTTAGTAGACCATGATACAGAGGAAGGGGCTGCCTTTCTCCTTTTTCTGTTTACTCAGTCTGAGACTCCTGCCCATGGGATGGTACTACTTACAATCAGGGTGGTTCTTCCTGCTTCAGTTAATGCTCTGGAAATGCCCTTACAGACATATTCAGAGTTGGATCTCTAAGTGATTCTAAATCTAGTCAAGCTGACGTGAGGATTAACTGTCTCATTCTCTTGATGATAAAATAAACTCCTAACCTCAAAGTGCTGAAATGTGCATCTTTAGCTCTTGCTGTGTGGCCAAGGCAGTTTTGAGGAAGGATCTGCTAACTGGTGGCTGCCTTCTCATTCTTGCCTGTAGTACAACTGTAACAGAGGTCTGTTATTATAGGTTAGGGTTTTCTAAAAGAATGACAAGCCAGTAGAGAAACAATCTAAGGCTTGAGTTTTCTTAATGCTTCATAATTGTTTTAATCACATCTAATTTTAAGTCATTTTAAAAAATTAAAATAAGCGTAGGTAGGTTTGGGGATATATATGCACCTTTAATTCCCAGCACTAGGGAGATAGAGGCAAGATGGTTATGAATTCAAGGCTAGCCTGGGCTACAAAGTAAGACCATGCCTTTAGAAAAAACTAAAAACAAACCCTGTTTTGTATGTCTTTGTAGAGCACTCATCTTAGTTTCAATAGTCTCACTCTTTCTCAAGTCATATTTTATTGAGTAGTAAGTAGAACAGACATAAACTGATTTAGGAACAAATAAGACTGTCTCATCATTAGATATAACTCACCTGATTGTAGAACCTCCAGCAATGGAAAGCCTGGCTTGCTGTGGCATCCAGGGATGGATCCAGGGAAGGATGAAGGGATGAAATCATGAGATGGATGGACTGTGCATACTCCTGAGCCAGGAGAGATGGGAAGATGGTCTTAGAGGTTGTCACTAACTCTAGTGAAAGAGAAAAAGAAAAGGGAGCAGGGAACAAGTGAGCTGGAAAGACTTAATAGTCAAGTAGAGGGAGGAAACGAAGGAGGAGGGAGACAGGACTAAAGTTTTCATTCTGAGTTGAAGTTGGTAATAGTGTATTTTCACAATCAGAAAGAATGTACTAATTTTCTTGATTCTGTGACAAAGTGGCAAAAGCAATTGCAGGAAGGAAGGGTTGTTAGGTGGGTTGGGTCATTTATTTTGGCTCACAGTTTGAGGGTACAGCATTCAGGAAGCAGAGGTGGGGCATGGAGCCATGATGGTGCTTAGTTGGCTTTCTTCTTTTTATTTAGTTCAGAACTCCAGGCTATGGGATGGGACCACCCATATCCAGGGTGGTCTTCCTAGCTCTGTTAATTTTAATGGAAACAACTTTATAGTCATTCATACTCCATGGTATTCTAAATCTCATAAAATTAATAATGAAGACTTAACTATTCCAAGTAACAAGCCTGGGAAGACGACAAGTTTCATTTCAGACATAACTTTATGTTACCGATGGATAACACTGAGCACTGAGTTTGGAAATGTGGAGTGATGCTTGGGGAACTGAGGAGTCTGGAGCGTAGAAACGAGTTTACTACTTGAGGATGATATCTGCATCTAGGAAGAGAAAAGCCTAAGGAAGATTCAAATTTGGAAATCTAGAAGGAGTCAGACAGTAGAGAAAAGGCCCGCTTGATTTTATTGTGTAGTTCTGTAAGAGAACTGGTGCGATAGATGGAAGCCTAGAGAAGAGAGTTCTTTTCCCAGAAAACATTTACAAGAAGATCAAGGATTCAGAAAGGAAGAGTTACTATGAAACTTTGGAGGAGGCTAGGCCCTGAGAACAGTCATGTTGTAAGTGTTAGAATCAAAGGGCGTTTATGTCAAAGGCACTTTTAGAGTCTATAGCTTTACTTTGGGTGGAGAATACAGATGGAAGACAGATTAATATAGGGAGAGGGCTAGAGGAAGGACCTATGGGTGAGGTGCATGGACGTGGTGAATAGTGGCTCCAGGTTCCCAAGGATGGACACGTTTTCCGGTCTTCATTTGTGAGTTGGTTTTATTCTGACCCCACTCGTACAGGCTAAAGAAAGTTCTAAGAACTTTTAGATCTGAGTATGTTTTGTGCTTTCCAGAACACTGTGTACTTTGATTTTTGGTTTACTACTGAGGACTAATTGTTAACATGCTGTCTAAGTCTGTGGAAGAGCCTTAGCTAGCATTCTATTTCTGACAGTGTCCTTTGGAAGTAAGTGCAACCCCGGAAGGAATTTACTGCAGGAGATACTCTCAGAGTTGATTTTAGAGTGTGTAGTCCCACAGTTATCCAATTCATCCTCCCCTGAACATCCCCCCATCCCCCCCCCCCCCCGTGTGTGTAGGCATATGTGCAAGGGTACGTAACCAAGAGGTTGATGTTAAAATAGCTTCCTCAATTGCTTTCTACTTATCTTTAGAGACAGGGTCCATGACTGAACCTAGAACACATTGATTTGGGAAGAGTGGGGAATCAGAAAGCTCAAAGGATGGTTTTGTCTCTTTCTTTCCACTTCTGGGATTATAGGATTGCATGTAACACACAGGCTTTTGCATGGATGATGAAGATGGAACTTAATTTCTTATGTTTACATGGCAAGCACTTTGCCAAACCAATCATCTCTCATTGAATACCTCCATTCCAATCACACTTATTATATCGTGCTAATAAATATGATTGGGGACAGCATTCATCTTGCTCTTCATTGTGCTGGATTTTCCAAGCTTGCAGAAATGATACTTCTGCCTTGGTGAGGACTGTTGAAGCTTCTGTCTTTGGTCCTGTGCATCTGTCTTTTTTACATGTGGGTAATGACAAGTGTGAGGCACTTGGGATTATAAAGGTAGCCTCAGGCTTGCATACAACACAGATGGATGATGGGAGAAGAGGAAAATGGTCTCCTCCAAACCCTCAGTATGTACTCATGTGTGGTGTATGTGCATGTGTGTGTGTATATGTGTGTGCGTGCGCGTGCGCGTGCACGTGCTGATGTACTCACCCATGAGTGCACATGTGGAAGCCAGAGGTCTACTTTGGGAGTCTTCTATTCTCTTCACCTTATTTTCTGAGGCAGGTGTTTTATTGAATCTGGAGCCCTCTGTTAAGACTGGCTGGTCAGTGAGCCTGTAGGACTTGTGTGCATGTCACTCCCGGGACTGAGATTATAGAAGTGCAGTGCTACAGTGAGCTTTCATGTGCATGTGGAAGACCTGAACTGAGGTCCTTTAAGCTCATACAGCTGTTATTTTACCCACTGAGTCATCTCCCGAGTCCCAGGGCTAAGACATTTTCAGTACGGAAGGTACTTGTATGGGAAAGAAAATTTTAGATTCTTTAGCAAATTGTTTAATTAATGGATCATTATCTTTATTAGCACATGAAAATAGGGTATCTGTGTAAATGTAACTTTTATTCACCTGCAGTAATTGTTTCTGGGGCTTACGGCCTTCGTTTGCTAACCTAGTCCTTCTAGCCCTGGAAGCTTCTGGCCTCCATACAATCATATCTAGGCCTTGAGTGCTTTCCGCCTCTGAGACTCACTGCTGAATAAGCTCACCCTTTCTTGTTCTTTCTGAACTCTGGCTGGTTCAATTTAGCTGTTCTGGCTCAAACTCCTCTCCAAGCTGGCGGATTCAATCTGACTTCTCTCTAGGGCTCTACCTGCTTTGCTCTGCTTGGCCTCAAACTAACTCTGGAAATTTGTTTTAATCTCCTGTCTCATTCTGTTTTCATCTGTGTCTAGCTTGTTCTCTCTTCAACCTGTAAAACTCTCTCTGTAAAACTGCCTCCTCTCTCTTCTGCCTTGCCCCTCTCTTATGTAACCTCTCTTTCCTCTCTGTTCTCATGAGAGTTGGCCATATCCTATTCTGTCAAATCTTGCTCTGATTCATCTCTTTGTCTGCCAATCAATTAGGCATCATTTTCAAACATGAGTGCTTCCTTCTAAAAACTAACTTTACCTTCATTGTTTGGGATTAAAGGTGTGTACTGAGGGCTGAGCCACATCACAACTAGAAACAGGTTACTTAGTAAATAACACAATCTTGGGGGTTCGCAGTGTGATCAAATATCCTACAACAGATCTCTATATTAGAAGTAAGAAAAACATAAAGCAGTGTTAGGAGGTTTAGATTGTATTCTTCAGATACTGAGATTTTTGCTTGAAATGCTACTTTATTTTTGGTTAGTTTTTTTTTTTTTTTTTTTGTCTTGAGTGAATAGTACTTGGCACCTTATATTTTTCTGATATGTCATCTGTAAAAATGTTTAAAATTAGATTTCTAGAAATCAGATATGAAGAGCCCTTGGCCACACTACCTGGGTTATGTTTTGAGCACTGTAGAAGACTCCTATCATGTTGGCTTTTCTTAGGATTTGTAGAATACCTGATTCATGCTGCTACAAGGATGTTATTTGCTTTTGTTTCTAAAACTAAGTCCAACAGCGTTATGGACTCTTATAGCCTCTCTTATAAATAAGATTCAGTGTGGCAAGATTATGTCCTCACTGTACCCTTGAAGAGCAGATGCAGTTTAAAAGTTATCTATCTCCCCTTCTCTTCTCTCTAGTTGGCTAGACTTTTTCTGTTTCATTTTCACTCACTTCAGCTTTATGGAATAGGGGACAAAGCAATCAGATGTTCTTTTATTCACTAAACTCTCAACTGGGCTGAGGGATGTGTTTTCCTGTTTACTTCTGTTTGTCTCTGTCCTGTGAAGTAACGCAGGATTTCTTGAGTTTCTGTTTTTATAGATTTCTATAAATAATCCCTTTCTTCTCTTTGGTTCATTTTCTGTAGTGATACCTCCCGAGGCTGTTTCTGTGCCTTCAGTTTTGACAACTATGATTTAGTTTCTAAGATGATGAAAGGGTAGTGAAAAGGGCATGGAAAGAAAACTCAGGAAGGGAAAGAATTATCTCATGATTTTAGTCAGAAGGAAATCACTCAGACAGAAAAAAAATGTTAGAAGTGGGTCAGACCCCAGGAAGTTGGGTTGAATGAGTGGCACCATGTTACACAGCCCTATTTTACATCATTGTTGTTACTGTGGCAACTGGAAGAATGAGTGTATTCATTCAGAGGTCAAATATATGCCTCTGCTGACTCTGACTATAATTAGCAGAATTTGTTCAACTTAAGTTTGAGAATGCTAGTGGAGAAGAGATTTTCATATATGTGTCTTTGTATGTACCATGTGTTTGAATCTTAATGTATTCATATGTGTTTGTGTGTGCACATGATCTGATTATCTGAAATAAAAAAATGTGCAATGAAATAGAGTCATGCATTTTCAGAAGGTACATTCAGGAGATAGATATACCACCTTTTTTTTCTTTGCATGTGTTTATGGTATGTGTGCATACGTGTGTGGATATATGTGGAGGCCCATAGTTGATGTTGGGACTCTTCCTCAGTAGCTCCTCTGCCTTATTTCTTGAGGCAGGCTCTCTCCGTCAAACCTAGAGCTTGCCAGTGCAACAGGTCTGTTAGTGAACTTGCTCTGGGGATCCCCTGATTGCCTTCTGAGACTGGAAATACAGGTAGCCTACTAAGCCCACTTGCTGTTACGTGGGATCTGAACTCTAATACTTTTGCTTTCACAGCCACAGGAACCCCTTTGTATTTTCATGTATGTGGAATGGGGTGAGTGTGTGTATGTATGTGATTTTGTGCACACATGCTCATATTTATGCATATGTGAACATATATATGTAAATATATTGTGCATATGTGAACATTTACATATATTGTGCTTGTGTAAGAATATATGTACTCATGTGTGTATATATGATATATATTTGAATGTTTATGTGGATATTTATACAGGACTATGTGTATGAATACATTTGTGTTTATATGTGCATATCTATACATTTATATACATGATTGTGTGTAAATGTGTGCAGATTATATACACAGTTACATGTGTGCACATCTTAATGTGTTGCATACTTGTATTTTTTTGTTTATGTGTATATATGTTTGTGTGTGTATGTGTGCATAGTTTATTCCCTGGGGGCAGTTATTACTGTATAGCCTGTCATGACTCTGTAGGTGCCCTCTCAGGAAGGGATTGGAATTGTAAATGTTCTTGCCATTGCTTAAACATGCAAGGCTTTTGTATGTATGCGAATTTGTATGAAATGCATGTCTGAATATAGTACGAGGTTAAATATATTTTTAAAGGTTCAGTGGTATTAATGTAATATTTTTGTTCCCTTTGCTTTGTGGTTAATTTTTTAGGCACAGGATGTAAGATGCTGTACAAAATGACAGTGGTGATGTTGGCCAGGAGATCTGGTTAATGATTAATATTTATATTCACAAACATCTGGCTAGAGCATTGGAGAAAGGTCACTGACATGCTGCCTGTTTAATGTCAGCATCTTACTTCTGCTTTAGTCTTCATATTAGTTTTATCCATAACTGCTCCCTGAAGCATTTTCTTTTTTTAAAAATGTGTAGGGTTGAAGTCACTTAATGGGAGATCCAGCTGGTTACACTTGGCTCATTTGCAAACCTTTCCTTCCTACCCTGTCTCTAAGTAGACAGTAGTCAATAGTAGGCTGATTGCTATTTCCTCCTCAGGTTCATCACTTTTATCAGAATAAAGTTAAGGCCCTGGGGGGAGATAGCTCAGTGGATAAGCACTTGGTGTGCAGGCCTGAAGTGCTTTGGGTTTAGATTCCCAGTATCCACAGTGGGGAAGAAAGCTGTGTAGGTGTGGTGGCTGCCTGTAATTCCAGCACTAGCACTGGGTCTCTGGAGCAATCTGGCTAGATACACTACCTGGAATTGGTGAATTCTGGGTTCAACTAGAGACTGCCTCAATAAATACACTGGAAAATGATTGAGGAAGACACCGGATATCAACCTCTGGCCTTTGCATATGCTCAATTCACACACATGCAGAAACATATCAAGTACAGGTAGAAAATAACCTTAAGTCCCATACTGCTTATGATAAATAATCCCTGTGTTGTTTTGGGTGAAGTTGAATTGTGACCTGCCTCCAGTTGTGCTAGAGCATTGGTAGCTGTCACTATTCTGAACATTGATTGCCATTCCACCAAAACTGTTGGCCTTACTTTCATCTCTTCTACATGTAGAGCCTGGGACATGTGTGTGAAGGTGAGTATGTACTAGTATAGGTTTCCTGAGATCTTAGTGGGGACCTTAGTCTTTCTTACTAGGATGCCAAATATGGCAAAAGATAGAAAGAATTCACAGAAAAAATATAGAGAGAATTATTCAAAGATAGGTAATGCCATTGATTATGTAAAAGTTCACTTACATAGAGCACATTAAAATTAGAAGACAGTAGCGTGAAAGTAATGGGCATATGTTTATATATTCTAGTGTAGGGCAACCTACTATAGCACAGTGTTATGTAGTGTAGAACAGAAGAAATAGCATAGTATTTGATAGCATACTACAAAATAATGTCACACAGACTAGAATGCATAGCTAATAGTGTTGTGTAGAACTGAATAAATAATATAATTTAGTACACATGTGCCTTGACTTATGATAGGGCCACAAATGTGAGTAGCCTATCTGTGGTTCTATGGGCAGTGTAGTGCATTGTACTCTTAACTGTTCATTGTGTAGCTGGATGGAGAACTGAGCCCGTGGCCACTTCCCAGCATCATAAGAAATATTATACTATATCTCACTAGCTTGTGGGGAGATCAGAATTCGTAATTCAAAGTATAGTTTCTACTGACTGTTTTGCTTTGGTGCCTTTGAAAAGCCCAAAACTTGTAAATTGACATACTATATAGACCAAGGAACATCTGTGGTATAGTATAGGATACTATAGTGTCAATAGAATTGGGATTCTAATATTAGACTGTGTATTATAGTATCTCTGCCCTTGATCTTTCTTTGATTTATTCTGAGAATCAGGACATAGATATAAGAGGGCAAGGAAGCTGGCCTTTTATTATTTTTTATCTTTTTGCTTTCAATGCCATTACTTGTTGGTATGATCTGGTGGGCCCTGTTCATTTGATAGTATTTTCTGTAGCAGCCTATGTATCTTTGTAAAATTTAGTATTGTCTCTTATGTAAATAGTTGAACATGTTTGTTACCTGTCACATCCTCAATGGGCTATAGCTGTAGCCAATATTCTAATTATTTCTCTGCATTCTCTCTCTTTTGTTGGAGAAAAATGGAAAACTCCCTCATCTTCGGAAAGCCAAACCTTTGATTTGTATTGTAAGTGACTTCATGTGTCTGGTGTGTAGTGGGGGAGGCATTCCTAATGTTTCTTTTTTTCCATCTTTCATTGGGTAATTGTTTCAGAGATTTCTAAGGTCATTATGGGGAATGAGTAGCCCAAGATTTGGCCAGCAGCAATGAGGGAAGAAAGCCCAGCCGGGAAATATCCTGTGTAGTAGCAGTGCTAAGGAGAAGCATGGCAGAGGATTACAGAATTCCCCCAGAATTCTCGTGCTGCCCTCCTGTCTTTGATTAGTGTCTTAGTTACTGTTCTATTGCTGTGAGAGACACCATGACCTCGGTAACTCTTATAAAGAAAAACTTTTAATTGAGGCTTGCTTACAGTTTTCAGAGGTTTAGTCCATTGTCATCATGGTGAAAAGCTAGGCAGCAAGCAAGCAGACAGGTGTTGGCGAGTCCTGCATCAGATCCAAGGGCAGCAGGAAGAGGGACATACCGGGCCTCTTTTGGGCTTTTGAAACCTCCCAAGCCCACACACAGTAATACAAGTCCTCCAACAAAGCCACACCTCCTAATCTGTCCCTATTCCCTCCCTGAAGACCAAACATTCAAATGTATGAGATTATGGGGCCATTCTTATTCAAACCACTACAATTAGCATACTCCCAGGGTCCTCTCCTCCTTGTACTTGGTGGTGGCCTCCTGATAAGTCGAGTGAATGTCAGGTGATTTGGGAAAGGTGCCTGTGGTGATGCTCTAGACCTGCCTCCTTTTGTAGGAGTATTTTCTTCTGAAGATTTGTAGGGCATCTGTTAATCTAAATGTAATTAGCAAAGGGCTTCCCCTCAGGTAAGAGGATTGGAGCCACTTTGGTGAGCTATTTTTTTATTTCATTCTTTTAAAGAGAATGGTTTTACAAGTTCAACAACTAAACTTAAAGAAAAATTCATTGTTTTCTTTGGGCTGTCTGCCTTACTATGAGGTTATATATCCTTGAGGGTTAAGAGGCTAGATCACACTTTGCAGTTCCTCTATTTCTCAGTCTGGTAGAAGACTTTTTTCTTATCCAAAGAAATATATTCTTTTAATGTGTCTGAGCCAAGGCATTTTATTGAGAGATTTAAAGTGCTTGCTTTAGTTTGTGATAAGCGATTAAACTAACAAGATCAAGAGTAAGATTTGTAGGCCAGGTGTGGTGGTACATGCCTTTAATCTGACTCGGGAGGCAGAGTCAGGTAGCTCTCTGAGAGTTCGAGGGCAAGCCTGGTCTACAAAGCAAATACAGGACAGCCAGGGCTTGTTACACAGAGAAACTCTGTCTCAAAAAAATCAAAAGAAGAAAAAAAAAAAGAACAAGATTTGTGATATAGTTAATATAAGACATTGACAAAGTAGCAACAACAAGAACAACAACAAAGAGAGCCATCCATTGCTGCTGGTGCCAAAGGGCTGATGACTTCATGTCCTTTACCTGCTGAGGCCCTGCTTGACCTAGAAAGGCTCACTTCCTGAAGTTTTTCTGGTGGAAACATGTCAGATCACAGAATATCTTTGATATTTATTTATTTGCTTGGTTTTGAGACAAGTATAGTTGTGGCCTGCAACTCACTTTGAACTTCTGATTTTCCTGCCTCTGCTTCCTGGGTTCCGATATCACAGGTGTAAGCCACCATACTCAGTTCATCTCATGCTGGAGTCCAAACCTAAAGCTTTGTGGATACGAGGCAGGTGGTCTGCCAACTGGGCAATGGCTTTAGGCCCAGACTGTCTTCAGACTCCCTGTGATGTGAAAGGTGACTTTGAACTCATGATTATCCTATCTCTGTCTTCCAAGTGTTAAGATTCCAGGACTGTGCCCTTGTGTTTGGTTTGTTTTAGTTTTAAAAGTTATTTGCTTTTAATTGTCACTAGAGCACTTTGTTCACCATTAGATCTTGAGGTACAATTCGAGACCCTGGTAGACAGGCATTGTGGCTCTTCTGTTGTGTCTTGGGTGGTGCCCAGAGTAGCTCTAGGTACTGTGGTGTGCTTGGTCACATTCAAATGTCTGTAGCACTCCGTGGATGCCTTTCCCTGTGTTCCTGTACAGCTGTCTCTGTGGAGTGCCTGGAAGTGGAAGGAATCAGGAGAGGGTGTGGTATGGCTGCTTGGGATTTCTGAGAAGCCTATTACTATTATTTCAGTGGAGAGCCTGGTGTGAACACTTTTTTCTCCCCTCCCCAGGTTTAATAATTGTTTAATGAAGTTTGTCTCTACTTGGATTGAGGCAGTACTTGTTTGAATGCTATCTTTCTCTTTTAGGCCCAGAACTGTTAATTTGCTAGTGAGTAGAGGAACCCATGCAGGAGTCTCAAATGTCTTGATAATACAGATTTCTTGAAGTATTTCCTTAAGACATTGCAGGCAGCACATATTATATACTTGAGAGAATCCCTTTTTTCAAGTACACCCCACAGCGCTGTGGGACTAAGGCTGTGTGTGTAAAGGAGCTGGGCATGAGGGTTGAGGGGTAGGGCAGTTGTGCTACAGGACTGACGTTTATTCAGAAACATTTCAAGAGATTATTTAGTTGCCAAGTCATTGTAGATTTTTTATTTCAACCATTGGGGCTTTTCAGAATGTTACTTACTGTTAGAATCCTGGTGGTTTCATGAATTTACCCCATATTTTCTGGCAAGCTCCTATTTATGGTTGATGGACAGTAGCCCAGTCACATGCCCTGCTACATTGTGTCTCCCCACAAGCAACTGCCAGAGAATCTTACTCCCCTTACTTACCAAGCATTTCTGCTTCTGAGCCCTATACTAGGGCATTACCCTTGCTGATGTCCCTGAAGGAAAATGCACTCTAGTTCCAGCAGACTCTGGGGAATGGAGTTGCAGAGTATGTGTCAGGCTGGGTTGCCTGGATTATATTAGACGATATTCAGAGCTGGCTGTATTTGCATGCAGGGCATCTCTCGTGCCTGCTTCACATGGCAGGGGTCTTTCACTTTGTTAAACTAATGAAGCCTGGGAAGAGTAGCTCAGGACTGCACAATGTGGATGCATGTATGTGTGGAAATTTGCAGGCACATGTGACACTCACCTGTGCAAACAGCCCTTGGCTTTCTCTGTATCATTTTCTGTGTATCATTTCTGTATCCTGGCCCCATACCAAGGATCTGACAGTCAACAAATCTGGTGTATTGCTGTTTGGGAAACTGGAGAAATTGCAGTGGTTATCCCAAATGATATTAAAGAAATTCATTCAGTTTGTCCACGACGTGGGTTACTTACACACACACACACACACACACACACACACACACACACACACACACACACCACACACACATACACACACACACACACACTGCTTACTAGTTGTATAGATGGCATATCAGATCTTTTGAGGGGTGGGGATTTTACTTTCTAGGTATCAAAGATGTTTTCTAATCGTAAGTGAATGGTTTTAAATATGAGATGTCAATGATGCACATTCTAAGCCTAGAAATATTCAATATGAACTGAGGTGCTTATTAGATTTCAGACCCAGGGCTGAGGCCCATAGTTTGTGTACCAAAGCAGATCTGATTTCCAGTTTCTCCCAGCATCCCTCAGTCCCTACCTGGCATACACCATCCCCAGCTCTGAACTTTCCAGCCCAAAGGCTGGGCTGCCCTTCCCCCCAGAGACTCTTCCCTACATAATCCAGACATTTCGGTCTCTCTTCTTTTTCTCTCTTTGCACAGACATGCGGCTCTTTCTTTTTCTTTCTCTTCCCCTTTCCCCTCTCTCCCTCTCCAAGGTAACTTCCCTGGACTTGGTCCTTGGGGTTAGTGAACTTGCCAGAGAGCAGTTTCCCAATAAACCTGTGTTTAATATAATCTAATCTGGTTTGAATTGGCTCATTTCATCCGTGGAGAAATAACTGATTAGTGCTAAAGCCAAATTTCCAACTCACCAATGGATCACATCATAAGGAAGTGAAATTAGAATATTGTGGCAATGAATTCTGTGTATTGAACTTATCCTGAGCAGGAGAGTAGTGTTAATCATTTGTATTAGTAGAAAAGCAACTTCCATAGCTACAAAATATAATGATTGACTATGAGTGCAGCTGAAAAAGCCCTTCTTTCCCCGGAGGTTTTATTGGTCTATAAATCCATCTCAAATGATTTACAGTGTGAAGATGAAGAATATAGATGGCCCCATGCTGGTATGAAGGGAGAAGTTAACCTTTCCCCTTTTTGGCTCCACTTTGCCTATTGTCAACAGATACAGTTAGCAAGAAGGACATATGTTAGGAAAAGTAACAACCATACAAAGAATTTTCTGGCTTCCTTAGGGTTTTCTGTTTGTCAATTTTGGATGCAGTCCTGAATATATGCCTTATTTCCAGAATTCTTTCTCTAGACTTGTTCTGGCTTTTGAGCATAGATCCAAGGCTCTGATGGCCATGTGCTAAGCATTGCTAGTTAAATGTAGTGGAGTCATATCTTCTATTATATTAACAAGATCTGCATCATCAGGAGAGATGCTCACAACTGTGTGGTAAGGAGGATCAAAGCACTTATGGAGTGGGCAATAGTAGAGCAAGCATGCATTAACACAAGGGTAAAAATATATATAGAAAGATGTGTGTGTGTGTGTGCTCTCAAATGCTTTGTATGTGCATATGGAGGCTGGACCAGAATCTCAATTGTTTCCTTTTATTGCTTGTTGCTTTATTACCTTGTCTCTCATTGAATTGGAAGCTTAATATTTCAGTTAGGCTGGCCTTAGAGCTTTCAGGAACTCTGCTCTGAAATGCTGGTTTACAAGCATACTTAGTATGCTTTTTAAAATTTTTAATTTATTTATTTATTTTTTAAAAGACATAGGTTCTGGGGTCCAAACTCAGGTCCTCATTCATGCTCATGAAACACCCATATAGCCTAACCCCATCCCTCAGGAGGGTTTTTTTGGGGGGGAGGATTACAAGTAAGGGAGGTATGTTGAGTAGGTAGACAAAGCTCTTGGTACTATTTTCTTTTCTAAAGCAAATTATTCAGATTAAGATTGAGCCCAGCTGTTCTGCAGCCTTAGCAAGAGGCATTATGGGCCAGTCTGTACCAACCTACAGCTGTGGTGGAATAGAGTTGGGAAGGTCTGTGGCAGGCTTGAGGGTGACATACTTCATGTTCTATTACTGGGTCCTCAGTCTCACAGGGTTTGGGAATGTGGTCAGGCAGTTTGTCAAGAGCATTTTGGCCCACAGCCAGCAGCAATCTTTGTACAGGGGAATGCATGTGCCAGTTTATTAAAGTTGATACTGCTTAAGCTTTTAGAAAATTATTATATTGAAACAACATCTCACTATGTCTGGTCTGGGTTTTCACTATGTAGCTCAGGCTGGATTGAAGTCACAGTTTTCCTGCTCCGGTTTTCTAATGGCTGGGATCCTAGGCATGAGCCATCATGGCCAGCTAGTGCCTAAGTGTTTTATTTTATTTTATTTTTTTATTCTGCTAGCTATTCTGGGTGTTCAAAAAGAGGGATAGCTAGCTCAGGTTGTAATTTGACCACATATTTCACCAATAGGTTATTTTTTTCTATATAGCTTTCCATTAAGTTTTTCTTTTCTAAGTTTCCTTTTGTGATGCTGTCACTGCTGATGATAAATAGATTTCCCAGGAGTGGGGACCATAGCCTCTTTTTTCTGGCCATTTATCTACTTAACTTGCTTTAGTAGGCTGTATCAGGGTTGGTACTTAGGAATTCCACAGTTTCAGGATGAGGAAAAGTTTAAAGGTGTGAATTCATTTGGGCAAATGTTCAAAGTAAACATTTAGATGCTTTCAAAGGGCTGAAGAGATGGCTCAGCAGTTAAGACCACTGACTGCTGCTTTTGGAGAATGACCAAATTCAGTTTTCCAGCACTCCCATTGGGTGGCTCACAACTGCCTCTAACTCATCTCCAAGGGATCCAATACACTATTCTGGCCTCTTGGGCATGCCACAACACACACACACACACACACACACACACACACACACACACAGAGAGAGAGAGAGAGAGAGAGAGAGAGAGAGAGAGAGAGAGATCTTTAAAACATAAAGTATTTTAGAAAAATGCTTTCAGAGGTAGTCTTATCTGTATTTTATATGAAGTAATTATTAGAAATGTATTTTATTGAAGGACATTGGAACAAAAGTTAAAACTGTAGATGTTTGTTTCTAAGGGTGTGACTCAGACTAGTCTTGAGTTTACTGTGTAGTCCAGGCTAAAACTCAAGACAGTTCTCTTGCCTCAGCTTCCACACCTGGCTCTGAAGTGCTTTTTGCTTGTCTTTCATGTGGATACTTACTACCATAAAGTTGTAATTGTACATCTGGTTTTCTGTTTTCTCCTTTATACTTTGGAGATGCATCTTTTCAATCATTTGGTCATTCCACAATGCTTAGTGATAGATCTTTCAGATGTAGATTCTATGTTGGGAAATAAGATCACTGTTGGTGAGGAGTCCACCTCAGTGAAGAAGCAGATGAGAACTGAAAACCATTGTGTGATGTGATCCATGATTTAAGACAGGGAATGATAATCATTATAGATACGGATGGGGGCTGTGGTCTAGCTCTTTAGTAGTGCAGGGGAAAGCCCACCAAGAGGCCCTAGTGGATGTCCTTTGATGGTGGGAGGAGTGACAAGACCTGGCCAGGAAAAGAGGGAGCTACAGGGGACTTGGCTGGACTGTGGGAGAGACGAATGAGCTGTGTAAAGGCTTTAAGGATAGGCAGGAGCTGAGACAGAAAAGAAGAGCTTCTATTGATTTTGAGAAAAGGAGCTGAGAGAGATAATGGATGATATTTGCAGAGGGTAGCTAGCTATAAACCACAGAAAGAAGTGTTGGAGCTGTAAGCTGTATATCTTCAGATCTGTTCCTGGGCATACCTGCCCATAGCTCCAGACATTTTAAGAGGACTTTTGCATAATGTTAAGGTCTCAGAACATCTTAGCCAAAGTGGTGCTGGGATCTGTCTGCAGTTCACCAGGGCCTAAGGACATCTGGAGTCCATGTATGAATCTGATAGGATCCTGGTTGCAAATTACAGTAAACAACTCAAACTAAATTATGCAGAAGAATTAGTATGAAGTTGAAAGCTTAATTCTAAGCATCAAGATGTAGAAGGTGTCCAGCTCAGGAACCAGGAGGACTCCAAGCTGCCCCATCTCTCTTTGTAACCCCGGGTACAGGCTCTGCTTCTGAGGTCCAGCTCTCTGAGGCATCCAGCTGGTAAGGTAGATGAAAGGTGCTACGGTTCTCTCTTGTTTCTGAGCCCAAGTTGGTAGGGAAAGGACTCTATTGATCAGTAGACCTCAGGAACAGTTCTGAGTCACCACCAGCTGTGACAGTTGAGAGTAGAAAGGGCACATGGCAGAAGTGGCCACAGGGGCCCTTATTTCTCTTGTAAGATGATAATAGCTTTGTTATATACAAAGACATCTATCAGTTGTGTGATGTGTCACTTGTGTTGGTCTAGCCACGTATAGTTACTATAAAATTAGGGTAGTTCACAGACCTGAACATTGTAGTCACCTGATCTCGAAAACATAGCATGATGCAGTTATCACTACATGCTGACTATGGCAAAATGCATTCTCAAGGTGACTGCCACTAACAAAGGGACAGGAAAGGAAATCATTCTCTGTGTTGGAGCTCTCCATTGTGTGACTGTGTCTCCAGTGTGTTCCTCTCTCCTGAGTATGAGGAGGTTATCATTCCAACAACAGGACTCTAGGTAGGGTGCTAGGAGACACTTCCTTCTGGAATTTTGTTGCTAGTATCTCTCAGATACAGAAGACTCAAAATTACTTCTCAGGGAGCATAAATCCTACTAGAACAACTTAAGTGCACATAGGCTTGGGCAACAAATACTACCTAAATTTCCTTTTCTGTTTCATGTGTTTATAATGTGCTGCAAAGCAATGGTACACTTAGATGTGAGTAATGACTGAGTCCAAGCTTGTTGGGTGACAGAAAGGGCGTTGTTTTCTCTCAGCTAAAGTTTTAGTGCAGTTCTTCCAGAAATAGCTCATCCTTTCTTTAAAATACACAGAGAATTGCTGGTAAGTCATTTGGGATTTGGGGGTTAAACTAAAAGTAATTTTATTTTGCAGTATGCTGAACGTGACATTTGAGTTAATTTTTCTTTGAGAATTTATTATCTTAGTTAGGGTTTTACTGCTGTAAACAGACATGGTAAACAGACACCATGTCCAAGGCATGTCTTATAAAGGACAATATTTTTTTTTTTATTGTTTGTTTTGTTTTTGTTTTTTTCGAGACAGGGTTTCTCTGTGTAGCCCTGGCTGTTCTGGAACTCACTCTGTAGACCAGGCTGGCCTCGAACCCAGAAATCCACCTGCCTCTGCCTCCCAAGTGCTGGGATTAAAGGCGTGCGCCACCACTGCCCGGCAAGGACAATATTTAATTGGGGCTGGCTTACAGGTTCAGTCCAGTATCATCAAGGCAGGAACATGGCAGCATCCAGGCAAGCATAGTACAGGAGGTGCTGAGAGTTCTACATTTTCATCTCAAGGCTGCTAGCAGAAGACTGACTTCCAAGCAGTTAGGACAAGGGTCTTAAAGCCCACACCCACAGTGACACACCTTCTTCAACAAGGCCACACCTCCTAATAGTGCCACTCCCTGACCCAAGCATATACAAGCCATCACATTACACTCCCTGGATTGTAGTTCATTCCAGATATAGTCAAGTTGACAACTAGGAAAAGCCATTACACTTAGGTAATGCATATGTACAGTATTCCAACTCTGATTCCCTTTAATCCATAGCATTTTCTATAATATTATAAAACTTTCAGTCTTAGTCTTTTTGGAAAACGTGAGTAGAGGAAAAGCTGGGTTGGAGAGATGGCTTAGCAGTTAAGAGCAATGGCTGTTCTTACAGGGGTCCTGAGTTTAGTTCCCAGGACCCATATGGCAGCTCACATTATGATACTCTCTTTTGGTCTGCAGGCATATATGCAGACAAAAGCACCTGTATTCATAAAAAGTAAATATTAACAAAGAAAGAAAAAAGAAAGAAAGAAAGGAAAGGAAAAGTTGATTCTCTTTTGTTTTGCTTTCAGGTGATTGCATTATTTTGTATTTATTTAATTTTTATGATTTCCCACAAAAAGTATTAGAATTTATCTGAAATTTAATAAAAACAAAACTAACACTCTGAAGTGGGTTACCATAATTTGCAACTATTTACGCTACCATACAATGTCTGAATTGCATGTTCATTCTCTCTGTCCTTACATTAATGAGCAATGCTGCCACCCATTTCTGTGCTTGCCTTAAAAAAGAAGAACTATTTTTCAGAATCGTTAGTAGTTGTTTTGATCCTAAGGGTTGGGATGTAGTTGTAGCAGTGGAAATGCTTAGTTGAATGGGTAAAAGTTTGTGGGTTAAGAAAAAAGATATCCACTTTCTTCCTATTGTGCGTGTAACCCAAGCCTCTTTGAGAATCACAAACATAATTACCTTGACCTTGGATTTAAATGTAATTTGACTGCTTAACAAAAGCTATAATTCTACAAAATTGTGCTGTTATACTTTGCTTTTCTTTTTTAAAATTGCTTTGTTTAACATGATAAATTAATGCATATCAGTGTGTTCTAAAACGTGTTTTTTTCAGTTGCTTTAACACAATAAATTGGTGCAAATTAATATGTATTCCAACCAAGTATTAGAAAATTAATTTTTTTCAGCAAAGTCAAGATGAGATTTTATAAAGGTAGTCTTTTTCTTTTT
Organism: Uromys caudimaculatus; assembly: GCA_028551405.1. Lineage (NCBI taxonomy): Eukaryota > Metazoa > Chordata > Mammalia > Rodentia > Muridae > Uromys > Uromys caudimaculatus. Next base: position 69,812,205 of record CM052714.1, read on the forward strand.
CTTTTTCTTTTTCTTTTTCTTTTTCTTTTTCTTTTTCTTTTTCTTTTTCTTTTTAGAACATCCACCCATGCTTTCATGTGGTTCTATGGGGTCCCTATCCAGTGCTTGTCCTGCCACTACTGCCAGGCTAGGGTTAGGAGGTGTCTTGAACTTGGCTGTCATTACTGTCACATGCCTTGGGTAGTATGGTGGAAAGTGGAGGGGTTGCTATTGAGGTAGAAGAGATATGGAGTGGAAGGCTGCACACCGTTGCTGGGTGGAAGGGAGGCTTGTAGTAGCCTGTCACAGAGGTGTCAAGTGGTCTGTGTGTCAGTGTGATTTGGAGCAGGGTGCAATGGCCAGTGAGACCTGGGTAGAGGGACCCTCAGGTCCTACAGAGCTGCTGCCTTGCTCTGGCTTGTGTTGGCTTCTGGGGTTGGCAGTGGCAGGTAGGAATGGGGCTCACTTCTCCAGGTGCCTATGCCAGGATTTGCTGGTTGTCCTGCAGTCTGTCCTTCAGCTTGCAGATTGTGTACCCACTGGAGGTATTCTCAAAACAAAACAAATGTTATTTACATGTTCACACATCACCTTCTAGAAAAGTATTTAGCCTTTGCCAGTGTTAAGTCCACCATGAGGTAAACATTCTGAACACTGAGCATTTTCTTCTGTTTTTTTTTTTTTTTTTTTTCCTAACTGTATTTATTATTATCTTGAGTGTGTCTGATATGTATGTGAATCCAGGCATGCACATCAGAGGAGAACTTTTGGGACTTGCTTCTCTTTTTCCAATATAGGTTCTAGGAATCAAAGCTGTCGGGTTTGCACAGCTTTTACCTATTGAGCCATCTTGCTGGCTCCTTCTGCTACTGATTTTTCTTTTTTTTTGTTGTTGTTGCTTGTTTGTTTGTTTTAAAATTATATTTGTATTTGAAAATGGGTTTACAAAGTAACAAGTTTCCATATGAGATTTTCATATATACTTCCTTTTAGTTGATTTCTCTGCCTTTGCACCCTTTCTCCCATACCTTGTCTGATCCCTAGGAGTCCCTCATGCAGTTTGTTCTACTGTCTTCCCCACCCCTCTTCCTTAAAGCTGCTACTGCTTCTGCTCCTTTCCCTCCTCCTCTTTCTTCTTGTCTCACGGGCTCCTTTTTAGTGTATGCCCCTGGTGGATGGGGGTTATGTTGTGGTCCCATGCAGATTTTGGAGCCTTGTAGCCATTAGTGGTAGTAAGGCAAGGGGAACAAGGTCCAGGCAGCACATAGTCACCTGCACTGTTTTTGCTGTTCATTTTTTATTATGTAATTATGATGTTAGGATGAATATGTAATGATTTATGATGACTTTAAAAGCCTTTTTATTATTAAAATAGTATATGTTCACAGTGGGAAATTCAGACCTGTTTGTTTCAAAATTAGTCATAATACCATCAAGTCATTAATATTTTTATAAAAATTTCTTGTTTTTTAATATACTTAAATGACAGATAATGAATAACACAATTTTATAAATAAATTCTGGTTTGTCTTGGGAATGGGAAGTTAGGCAACAGAGCTCTGGCCCCAGGAGACAAAGTGCTGCTCTTGGTTGCTTTATTGGTGCTTATGAATGCTTTTAACTTGGGGGAGGATGTTCCATATGAGGGTAGAGAAAGGTTACAGGCTTAGAAAGCCTTTTAGAGCCCAAGGGAAAACCAGCAATGTATATTGCTGTGTGTAATGTTTCAAATGAGCTGCTTTGTTTGTTTGTTTTTTTCAAGACGGGGTTCCTCTGTGTAGCCTCGACTGTTCTGGAACTTGCTCTGTAGACCAGGCTGACCTCAAACTCATAGAGATCTATCTGCCTCTGCTTCCTAAGTACTGGGATTAAAGGTGTGCACCACCACCAGTCTGGCCCATTCTTTTTCCCCTTTAAGTTTACAGAATGGAAGCCATTGGGTGACTAGACATTACTTCCTATGTACCACTGATGCCTAATGCATATTTATTGAATAAAATGGACTTAATGAAAGATTAGATTTAGGTCAAGCATCTCTCAAGTTCTATCTCAAGTTCTGTTCTATTCTATCTTTAGAATAATAATGCCCATAAGTGAGGTTGCAGATATTTTAGCATTCACCTTATATTGTGTGATACAAGTATGTACTGGTGCAGCATTTTTTCCCATTTGATTTAAAACAAAACTTTTTTGTGTGTCGTGTGTCTGTACACGTATGCATCTGCATGTGTATGTGGAGGTCAGAGATTTCTTTCTTTATTGATCTTAGTTTTTGAGACAAAGTCTCTTATTGAACATGGAGCTCACTGGCCATCTGTCTTGCCCAGTTAGTCAGCTCTATGGATATGCCTGTCTCTGCCTTCCCGTCACTAAAATTATAGTTGCATGCCACCATGCTTGGCTTTTTATGTGGGTGCTGGGGATCTGATTTCAGATTCTCATGATTGTACAAGTACTTTATCAACTGAGTCATCTCTCTAGCCCTTTAAAACAATTATACTGAAAAAACAAAACAAAGCAAAATTCCTTCCCTAGAGAACCTGCTAGTTGATGTAGAGTAGAGTTCATAGACATGTGCATTCTATTCTCAAATTATCTTCTTAATTATCAGCTACAGTTGACAAAATGTGAGGAGGTGAAATGATTCTTATGTTGAAGACATGTGGAAACATGGGTGCCTGGTGTGATCTCTCTCTCTCTCTTCTCTCTTTCTCTCTCTGTTTCTCTCTCTCTCTGTTTCTGTTTCTCCCCCCGTGTACATCTACAGTGTGATGGCCATAGGCATGGCATGGCATGGCATGTGTGTGTGTATGTGGTGTATGCCTGACCATGGTGCTGGTCCTTTGCTACACTCTTTTTCTGAATAGAAGTAGTGAGCAAAAGGTCAAAGGTAAGAATAGTATTTGTAGATGGTTGGTTTCTTATTTCATTTTTTTTTCTTTTGAATTTAACTTGATGCCTAGTGGCCATTGTGTTTGCACAGAAGTTTGCACACTTGTTCTGCAACTTCTGTGGTTGTGGTTCCAGCATTTTCACCAGCAGTTCTCTTGGACAATCTACTAGAAGTTGGAAACTCCTTTCTCTTCCACACCAGATGATATAGGACTTCCAGAAAGGAACAGGGGAACAAAAACAAAAGTGTTTCTTCCAAATGGGCTTGATAAGACAAATGGTTTTCTTCTTATATAGAAAGATTTCACACATTTCATATAGTCTAAATGGGAACTCTCCATCAAATCTCTCCTCAGAGTTCAGGGAATCTCTTGGAAGAGGAGGCAAAAGGATTTCAAGAGCCAGAAGGAATGGAGAACACCAGGAGAACAAGACCCTCTAAATTAAAAAGCAAGGTTCATATAAGCTTACAGAGACTGGAGCAGCAAGCACAGGGCCTACCTGGGTCTGCACCAGGTCTTCTGCATATGTATTCTAGCTGCTAGCTTAGTGTTTTTATGGGACTCCTGAGTGTGAGAACGAGTGGGTCTCTGACTCTTGTGTGTGCTCTTGGGACTCTTTTCCTCCCGTTGGATTGCTGTGTCCAACTTCGATATGATAGTTTTTCTTCACTATATTTTATTTTGTTCTGTTTGGTTGTTATCTTTTAGAAGCCTGTTCTTTTCTAATGAGAGTCAGAAAGGGAATGGATCCAGAGGGGATGTAAAATGGGGAGAAACTGAGAGGAATAGAGGGAGGGAAAACTATAATCAAGATATATTGTATGAGAAAAGAATTTATGTTCAATAAAAGGTAAAAAATGCGAAAAGAAATTAAGTTTTTTCATTAGTAGGGTGTTTTACAAAATATTGTTTTTCTGTCTAACTTGCAGAAATGTACAAAAACATTGAATACTATCTAGTATACCCTATTGGATTATCTCTATTTTTTTTTTTTTATCTTTAAGTGAATTTTAAAAAAACATATCTGTAGAAAAGTGTTATTAATGTAAGTAACCTTTCTGTCCACAAAATATAGATGAATTTTATCAATCAATAAATACAATTATTAGACTATACCTAATTTTCTTGCCTTTCTTTTATGAGGGAGAAGATATGAAACCATTTATCAGTTTCAACACATGATTTCCCCTCCCCGCCGTATATTCTAATAGTAATATAGGCAGTGAGAGTAGCTGGCAGTTTTGATCGGTTAGTAGGAAATCAAGGTAGCTGTTGAAATTGCCTTATCCATATTGACTGAAAGAAACAACGGTTGATCAGCAGCAAGAGGGAAAAGTTGTTACTGAGGTTATATTTCTGAGGTGATCTGGTGGGAGGTAATGCCATCTTCGAGGTAACTAATATCAACTAATGAGCAAAGGCCCAGAAATACAGCGACAAGGAGTGGTGAGAAGTGATGCAAACTCAGAAGCAATGCCACACTAGTCTCTCTGCATTCATTTTGTAGCCAAAATTTGCTGAGTGACTTATTAGAGTCTTTACTGGCTTTGTTGTGTACTTGATGGTATCTGAAGTGTAGAAAAAAGTTACTGCTGCCTTGGCCATGGTCACAGAGTAGCCTAGTTTAGACCTAGACTATAAAAACAGAACAGTAATGACTTACCCTGCAAATTGCCCTTGAAGGTGAATTCTCTGTAGATACACAGAACTGTTGCAGCTGTGTGTTTTCCCAGTTATGACCTGAAAGAATATGGTGTGATCCTGGATCTTTGAAGAGGTCTAAAGAACTCTTTTAAAGCTATTAACAGTAAGTAATTTGTTGTGCATGATCTCTGTTTTGTTTTGTTTTTGGAGAGGAAGAGAGGCAGAAGCCCATATTTAACAAGACTTAGGGTGCCACACAAAATGTTTCACAGTAAGCCAGTTCCATTGGGATTAACATATTCATAAATGTGTTCATACGTCCTGTATGTGCAAGCTCAGTTCACATGTTGTTGGGGATAACCTCCCTCTCGGGATCTAGGATTTTGCTATGGCACTTGGAGTCCTGGGACTATGCATGCTGTGTTCTCCTGTACTGTGCCTTATTCTTGAGGCCTGAGGAGTGCTGGCTTCCATTGTGAACTTGGTTTTTTTTTTTTTTTTCCGAGACAGGGTTTCTCTGT
>CM052714.1:69817342-69828845 GCA_028551405.1 Uromys caudimaculatus
GAGGCCAGCCTGGTCTACAGAGTGAGTTCCAGGACAGCCAGGGCTACACAGAGAAATCCTGTCTCAAAAAACAAAAAAAAAAAAAAAAAAAAAAGAAATCCACCTGCCTCTGCCTCCCAAGTGCTGGGATTAAAGGCATGCGCCACCACTGCCCGGAGTGAACTTGTTTTTTTAGTGTGTGTTTAGACACTAGTAGAAGAGATTGTTTCATAGTCTTTCAAGGAAGAGTTGTGCTTTAGGGTGTCCTCCCCCCAGTGCTGGTGGCCCAGTCATCTCTGAGTGTTGTCCTCCACATAGGACAGCTAGTTTCTGTAAAAGCCAGGCTATATTCTTTTTGCTAAACTTTAGTTTTTTAATGCTTGGATACTTGTTGCTTCTTAGTCAAAGCATTGGAGGAACACCAAAACTCTCCATAACCTTGATAGAAGGCCTTAGGATACATTCATGTAGCTTATTAGCCTCCTTTCTTCCTGCTTTCTGGGTGCTCTGCCAGCTGTTGGAATGTGCAGGCAGCTGCGGTGCCCTAGTGGAGGCTAGCACCTGTTTGTGGCCTTGTGGAGGAAATACACACACCCAGGAGCATGGGGAGTGGCTGAAGGAGTTGCAGGGCACCCTGGGAATGCCCAGAGTTAACATGAGTGAAAGAAACACTTAAGCCATACAAGCTAGACAGAGGAAGACTTTTCTAGACACACTTGGAAACTGACTTTTAATTATACCAATGGGTAATGTTTTAAGTCTTTCTCTTTGATGCCCTGGGTGAAGTATAATAATGCTGATGGTTTGTGGTGACCTAGGCTAAGTGTCTAAATTGATCAGGGTCTTGGTTTAATCTGTAAAAGAGGTACAATCTGTGCATTTCAAAGAGACCCCAGACTTGTAATGCTCTATGAAATATTATTATATGTAGTAGAAATGTTAGTTTTCATTAACAAAGTCAAATGCCCTTATATGGGCTTTCTGATGCAGGAGTTTTAAATCTGTCCAAAATGATTTACTGGCTTTTTGTCAAAACCCTTCCTATGCTGTTCATCTTGAGATAAGGTTTAATATCCTTGCTGTACCAACTGATCCCACTGTGTCAGTTATATGCTGGGAATACATATATCTTAATGTATATGCAATTAAAAAAAATCAGTAACAGGGCAATGGCAGTTGTTTCTTAGTTTCATTGGTGAATGACATGTGATAAGCACTCAGTACTTGTCTGGTCACCTGTGGTTGGTCTCTCCACCTGCTTGGTTCTGTGTCTCACAGTTTACCAGTGCAGCTTCTACAGCAGAGACTGAAGTCTGTGGGCTGGGCTTTCTACACTGGGAAGCAAACATTTCACAGTCTGTAGCTTTAGCTGCATTAGAGGACTTACTTATTATAGGACAGAAGCCACACAGGCAGGTATATTTTTAGGATCGTGGGACCTGTATCATGGGAGCAGGTGGTTGCCCAAGCACACGTCCAGTCAGCTCAGGGCAGGAAGTTCAGAGTAAGAGTGGCGAGTTTCATAGCTTATCTTTTGGAGACATTTTGAGAAAGGAGGCAAGGACTAGAGGTTTTCCCCAGGTGAACTTCTGGTGGCTGTAGGTCTCTATCAAGGTTATTTTGCTACACAGCTCTGGAATGGAATTGGAACCCACAGGGTATGAGGGAATGCATTGGTCTGCACCCCTTTATACTAGTCAAGGAACATCTGGATTTTTAAATGTTAAGCGTGGAGATCTCTTTCCACATTATTCATGAAGAAAATAAATGCTAGAAACACTCACATGTCTGTAAACCATAAACAGATTTCACTATGTAAAATATATCACAAAAATGAAATCTAAGGAGAGAGAGAACCCTGACCTGCACAAGCCCTTTCCTTATTCCTCAGAACCAAATGTTGTCAAGTTTAAGGCCTGTCTGTTTAATCATGTTAGTGGCTTGCCTTTTTGAGTACCATGATTTGGGAACTTAAATATTTAGTTGTCATGTGTGACTGAATTAGTAGTATAATTTTATTTTTTGTAAAAGCGTTTTGGTTTCCCATTAGAATTATTTACCTGAAGCAAGCTTTGCCTGCTGTCAATGTGAAGAAGCAGTGGTTTAGTGGGTATGTCAAATCAAATGCAGTTTCCCTAAATAGAACATGTTCTTTTCATATTCTTAAAAATTCATGTATTCATCAAACATGTATTGAGAGCTTGCCATCTTGATTGCCTAGTCACTGTTCATATGTATTTTTAAAGAGGTCCTGTCTTCCAGAACTGGAATAAGCATGCATTTAGAACTTAGTTTGGAGGTAGTTAAGAAAGTTGCTTTTCCACAGCAATTCTGTTTTTGTTTCTATTAGAAAACATTTTCTCAGACTCAGCACTCAGCTACTGCCCAGCTCTGCTTTACCTGAGGCTCTCCTTTCCTCTGATTGACTGGGTCCCATGATGATACATATCTGGGCAGAGGAAGAACAGAGAAAATTTAAGCAGTTGTTAGCCTGAGTAGAGAAAATCTGAGCATTCATTGATTTACTAATATTTATATAATAAAATGGGGAAAATAAAAGTAAATTTGGAAATTAAAATGAAGTTAATTTTAAACTGTACTTTTGTGGATTAAGACAGAGTTAGTTGCTCTGGTCATTACTGTGACAAAATACCAACAGAGGCTAACTAAAGGAAGAAAACATATTTTCACTTACAGTTTGAAGGAATGGCCCATCATGGCAGGAGAATCACAGCAGCAGGGAGGGCCTGATATGACTGGTCCCACTGTGCCTGAAGTTTGGAAGCAGAGAGATGAACGCTGGTATTCAGCTCCTTCCTCCCCTTTGCCTTCTCTTCAGTCTCAGACCCTAGTCCATAGGATGGTGTCATCCACGTTCAGGGTGGGTCCTCCTTCCCATATCTCTAGGTATGTTTCCATGGTGATTCCAAATCCAGGCAAGTTGATAAAATGAACTGTGACAGACTGAAGAATTGATGTATGCATAGCACTTACTCTGGGATTTCTTTCTATTGGGGTTGCCATGTGGCTTATTTATAAGATGAAGTTATTGTCAAGAGCATAGATGATGCAAAAATACCCAGTTTGATTTGGCTTAAAAATGGGAGAAATGATTGGTTGGAGAAACTACTTATAAGATTTAATGATAAGCACTGCTTGAGTTAATTTTTATGACTGTGTCTTCGAGGCAGTCGTTAGGAAAAGCTTAAGTCAGTCAGACTTGATGGTTATCTATGCAGGATCTAGTTTGCTGTTACCACTCCTCTGTGCTAGAGATAGCTTCTTGCTTGTTCCTCTTCCTACATTCCAATGGTTCATCAGAGCTGGGTGAGTCAGGCCTTTCCTTCTACTGGTGAATGCTGGAAAGCCCCCAGGTCATCTCCTGTCCTTCTATGTTCCTTGCAGCTCTGGGGATGTCACCTAATGGTGCCTAGTTAGGCAGTCACTTCTTTAGCAGTGGACTTTTCTTTAGAATTGATTTGTTATCACTGTTGCCTGCTACAGATTGTATTGTTAATAATAAAGTCTCATTTTATTATTTTTCATCCATCACCAATATAGAGATGCATGCAACTTTGTTTACTTTTTAAACTGACTGGATGATGTTTGTTTGTTTGCTTGTTTATTTATTTTAGTAATTTTGGAGCAGGCTGGTGGAAATGGGTAATAAGGATATAAGTAATGACATCTGTGAGTGACTTGGGTCCTATTCCACAAGGGCCTGTCTTAGGAGCAATTAGTTAAATGCCTTTAATAGATAGGTACACATCCCTTCAAAGGCACCGTGCGAAAGATGAAATGGCCAGTAATGTGCAATGGTAAGTTTCCTTCCGTATTGCCTTTTCTCACCAAGCTGTGTGTGGTGAACAGTCTCTCCGTGGTTTCTGAGAGAGCTATGGAAAAGTTCACCTAAGACCTAACCTGTCACTGGTGGCATAGATTTCAGTAAACCAGCTGCAGTAATAAGAGAAAACAGGGTTTAATCAGTCAGCCACTCATAAGAGCTACGATGCACAGGGGGTTTGGTGTAAGGGAGCAGTGCTGAATGTATGCCCCTGTATAGACTAGCTGAGGAAGAAAGATCTCTGTACTATTGCACTTTGGGGGAATATTTCCTTTTTCTGTTTTCTTTCTCTCTGCGTTTAGACCCTTGAGCACAGAGGGGGATTCAGGTGTTATTTTTAAAGGGGTACAAAGAACAACAAAGTAATTGATGTGCTGGAACTTTGAAGCAAATACCAAATAATAGAAATACCATCGAAAGCCAAGATGTTTTAGCTTAACAGTATTTTGTTTAATGTTTCTCAGAGATGACATAATTTATAAAATAGATCTCCATTGAAAATAGGATTTCTTACCTGTTCCCTTTAGTCATATCCCTGCTGAATTTTGAATTCAGGTGTAGGGGTAGAGTGCTAGTCATGTAGAGTGGCCCAGGGAGAGGCAGGGCATTGATTATTAGTACAAGAATCACTCAGAATTCATATTCGTACCACATGCCCAAGTGGCTTCTAATATAGCATTGGCTGTCATGTGTCCTGCTGAGATTAAAAGAAGGAATCACTTGATCTTAATCTGCCTCCCTATATCTGATTTTACTATTGTCAGCTGCAAGTTACAGTGAAGATAGTGCTGTCTAGTTTATGATCCTTATGTCCTTTACCTGCTTTTACTTTGTTTATTTTTTGAGATATGGCCTCCAGATATCTCACACTAGCCTCAAGTTCACCCCACAGCCTGGTCTGGCCTGGATCTTGCAGCAATTTCGCCTCAGTCTGAGCCTTCTGAATGGTAGAATGGCGTGTGTGTGCTAGAGTACCGACCTCTACTTATGCCTTTTCTGACAGTGGAGTGTGTTGCTGTGCAGAATAATTTTTGAGAGTATCACTACTCTCTAATTAAGTGATTATGTTTTCATGTTCTGATTCAGCCCTCATCCTCTCCCCTAATACAGAATCTTTTAGCTCCTAAACTCATACTCCTTGTGAGGTACACACTTCATATGAAGTTTGATCATATTTCATAGTTTCTAAATTAACAAAAGTTTATTGGTATATTGGTTATGCTAATTATAACATATTCTAAATAGAATACTTAAGTGGAAAATGATACCCTGATTTTATTAATGGATTAGTGTAAAATACTAAAATATCTTCACAGAATATTATATTTTTGAATATGAAGACATCAAAGTACTGAGCTATACCCTATAGACAATAGAAATACATTAGTAGAGTCCAACCACAGACATTATTCTTCCTTTAAAAAAAATCTAGTTATTTTTGAAAGGATTAGGTAAAGAATGAACATTTGGTAAAGACTTGTTTTATTCTAAATAAAAATAATTAAGAACAAATACTTCTATTTCCTCTAGTGGTTTGCTGATGTTTTAAGAGCTTTGACACCTAGAAGCACTAAATGCTAACCCGTGCTACTCTCTAGACATTACTTATCTTGAAGGGACATGTTTAAGCAGTACTGCTGTTCATAGTATATCAGATGTGATCACAAGGGTTACTGTACAATGAACTCCCTGCAGAAGAACTAATCTTCTGTAGATCTAATTATAGTGGAGATCACTATAAACTGTATAGCCCCCCAAGAGACTGAGAAAAGCTTGAGAAATAGAAATCTCCAGAGTATATTTTTGTAGATAGCATCTTACTTTCTAAGCCAAGTGATGCTTATTATTTTAGTTGTCTTGAATAAGTTAGTAGTGAATGATACAAAGAAAGAAGAGGAGGGTGTGACTGCTAAGGGTTTTGAGGTTTTTATTATAGATACAAGGGAGAGCACAGGCAGAGGCGGGGACATCTGGGAGAGTGAAGAGTGAGCACGACTGGCAAAGGGAACCAGGCCAGATGAGTAGAGAGGGGAAGGGAGGGGGGAAAGCCAAGAGGTCAAGAGAGCGGGAACCAAGAGTGCTTGGCTAAGAGGCCAAGAGACCAAGAGGTCGAGAGACCAGTAGCCAAAATGGCTGGGTTAGATGGGAATTAGAAAAGCTGGAGAAAGGAAAACCCAGCCCAGTCCCTATGCTGGAGAGTTCAGGGTACCTGGCAGGGTATTCCCACCAGGATGTCTCCATAACAGGTAGGGGCTGAGGGAGACTAGCAGCCAGAGACAGTCTTGATATGTTCATAGTGACCCCAACCATTGGTCCAAGTTTGAGAACTAACAATTAAAATTATTTTAGTTACTTAGGTTAATAATGAAAACAATTTTGTTGTTGTTGCTTTATTGAGCCATGGTTTCATTTTGTCATCCAGGCTGTCCTGCAAATCACTATGTATATAGCTCAACCTGCCTTAGTCTCCCCAGTGTGGACACTACAGGCATAAACCACCATGCCCAGCCAAAATAATTTTAATAACTTATGTGAATTATTTGAAAATTTAAATCTTAATTTATTATTTAAAATCATGTAAGTTGATTTTGTAAATTATTTGAATTATTTGAGAAAGTAGAACAGAATTGATGTTGGTTTGGGAGTCCGACTCAGGAGTCAGGAAGGACAGTGAAAAGAGAGAAGTGAGGGCAGGTTGAATAGAAATGTCCCTGTGAGAAGCTGTCAGCAGCAGGAGGGGAGCTGGCCCAGAAGACTGATTTCTGCAGCATCTCCCTGCAGCACTGACTGTGTTTTCAACAGCTCTGCATGCTGGAGCTGAGTCCACTGTGTTTCAGGGTCCTGCTGCTGAGTGTGCACAGGGTTGGTTTCCTGAGGTGCTTGAGAGCAGCTGGCAGGTGGGTGGGCCCAGGAACTCTGGCCGGGATTCTGTGGCTTATTAGGCCTTACTTTTTGTTTGACCTTCTGACAAAATTTGCCAAGTTCCTTGAGGCAAGAAGCCCTCTTCCTCCAGCACTGTGTTCCCCACTGCCCTGCTTACCTCATTTTAGAGACCCTCACTATAGCAAGATGGCTCTACAGTGAAGTCCAGCACTATAGCAAGATGGCTCTACAGTGAAGTCCAGCAGGAACCAGCGCTTTGGGCAATGCTATCCTTTCTATCTGTGCACGAAGCATGTGAAAGACCATGCCCTAGTTTTGGGGTGTTTATGTAAATAAGCACCTAAAAGAAAATGTTCACTTCTACTTTTAAGGCAGGTTAAATGGATATTATGAACTCCTGCTTATGTTTTCATAATCAAGAATAACAAAGGAGCTTAGAGCCTGCTAGTGTAGCTTCCCTGATCTGAAACAAATCAAAGAGATCAATTAATTACTCATGACATTTTATATGTTATTATTTTACTTTTTGTAATTACCAGAGTCCTTATAATTAATCTTCTAATTACTCAAAATACTTAACATTAAATAGGGATATAATTACAACTTAAAATATATGGAATAATTTTTTAAAACTTAATTAGAAAAACCACACAGTTCCATGGAGAATATTTTATATACCAACAATTATTTGTAATTACTTAAGCAAAAAGAGAAAAATAATTCAGAGAAGAAAAGCAATCATTGGTGTTCTGAAAGGTGATAGATGTGTACCTTCATTAGCTTAGGTAGTTTGGTTCTTGGGTTAGTGATGGGTCCAGTATGTGAACATCTTTGATTTTTCTGTATAAACTATAAGAGCCAGAAGTAAATGTAGAAACAATTTTCTTCTATTTGTTCTTTTATGGCTGAGAAAGCAAACTATCTTCAGCTTCAGCACGTCCCCTGAGGGCTGTACCAAGGGTTCAGAGCTGTGCTCCCAGGCAGTGGAGGGGCTCAGCATCAGCTCCAGTCATCACTCTCTGGAGCAGGACCTGTCTTCTGAGGGTCTGACATCAGCTCCAGTTACGCAGTTATTGGGGGAAGGGACTTAAGATGGTATTACTTATCACTAAAGATAGGGAAGAATTTCATTCAATCCAGCTAGATTGAATTAGACTGTAAAACAAAGTTTAAGGATGTGGGGTGGTTGGCTTGTCTCGAGGTGTCGTGTGTCTTAGCTGAGTGGCTTCTTTTCAAATAACCCTTTTCTGTTCTACTTTAGGACACTTCCAGTTTTCACTCACCAACTACCACAGTGACTCACATTTCGGTAAACTTCAGGCTGTGCTCAGCAAAGAGATCAATCTTAAGATTGTGCATTGTGGCTTTTATGGAAATGACAACCTGTCTTCCACTTTGTGAATGTGAGCTTGGCACTCAGGGTAAAGCCTTGTTCTTTCAGTTATGTAGATATGGTTCTGAGATGACAGAAAGGGGAATGTCTTCAGTGTGAGATTTTATACTGTTGGTTTTCATTCTTACAGCCCTGGGCTGTCTGGACTTGAGCTCCTTGACATCTCTTTGTATCAGTTCTCATCTGTAAAGTAGGATCACAGCTGTATCTCAATCAAAGACCAAGCCCAATGCTCAGTGCATCCTCAGCACTGATTGAATGTTATATGTTATTAATTTTTATTTTGACATGACTTTGGATTAAGTTTAATTGAAAAGTGGGACATCCCACGGATCAGTATTTCCTTTTTTTTTTTTTTTTTTTTGTTACTTCATTTCTTTATGTCTTTATGAGCAATGGGTCTTGCTAGGTAGCCATGGTTATCCTGGAATTCACTATGTAGACCAGGCTAGCCTTGAACTGTGCTAACACCCCCTTACCTTTCTTCCTGAGTTGTTTTTTAATGTCTTTGAGACAGTGAATAGTCCAGGCTGTCCTGGAGCTTGTCATGTAGCCCAGAGTGATCTCTGTTCATACCAGTTCCTTTGTCTTAGCTTCCTGAGTCCTGAACTTACAGGGATGTGCTATTAAGCTTGGCTTTAAAATTTTTCTTTTCTTTCTCTATTTTTTCTGCTGTCCTAAGGGTTAAACTTAGCACTTTATGCATATAGAACAAGCCCTTTACCACTGAGATATTTTCTTAGCTCCTTCTTTTATTTTGACACAGGGTCTCTCTCTTTAGTAACCTCAATACACTTCCTGAGTATCTGGATGACAGGCTGGTGCTAACAGACAAGGCGTTTATAAGGCCACCTAGGGAGGACTCAAGTGGTTTATTGTCTATTTCTTCAGGTACGTCACTTCTGATGTCCAGCAGAAGAATCTCTCTGGACTATGATTTGGGAAGTAAAATTCTGGCAGCCTTTCCTCAAAGTTCTTTAAAGAACTTTTTAATTTACTTTCATAGTTTCATTCGGTTACCTTCTGCTAGGATATACTTCAGTATCTAATTCTTTTAAATTTGTTATTATATTAAGATCAATTTTATCTATTTTCAGGTTAATTTACCTTTTGTTTGTATTTTAGGCAGTTGTTTCTCATTAATAGCTGTTTTTTTGTTGTGGTTTTTAATTTGTTGTGGAATATTCTGAGCTTTGCTAGGCTAGTATGTTTGTTTGTTTGTTTGTTTATTTTGTTTTGGTTAAAAATCTTATTCACTAATGTAGCCAAGGCTTGCCTGGGACTTTCATTGATCCTGCTGCCTCACCAGGAATATACTACCATGTCTGGCTGCAAAGAAGTACTGTTTGCTATTCTTTGCTAAGCCTTCTCCATATTATGTTCACTATTCAACTCCCTTTCCCATTACTAGGAAGCTGTGTTAGCGATCCTTGGCAGTTAGACTATCCTGTAAGATACTGGCAGCTGAGGCTTCAGAATACGCTAAGTCCAGCACCTTAGTCACCCTTTCACAGTGGAACATCTACCATGAGCCTGTTGCTAGAGCAGTGCTAACCACAACAAACCCTCTTTCTAGGATGCAGTTTTTACCTGATTCTCTTCTTTACTGCAGGAAAGCTAGCATGTGTCACTGTCTTAGTCACTGTCATGGGATGTGGTGCTGGTGTTCCTAGAACTGGCAGCGGGAGGCTTGCTGCCTAGAGCCTTTGTCCAGCAGTTCATGAGGCAGGCTGGAGGATGGAATAAGGGGCTTGTTGTCTGCTGGTTACAGTTAAGTTCAGGCTGTTTGGTAACTTTTATCATAAACAGAGAGACTCGCTGAAGAAATGTCTGTAATTTAAATTGACATTTTTATTTTCATAGCTGATATCGGTACAGGGGGCTATGTAGCAAAAATGCAACTCATGCTAATCTTCCTCCCGATCTTTTTTACCAAGTTTCTTCTTTCCGATGGTTTATATTCTGTGAAACGTCAGGTGATAGAGGATGGGAGTGCTTCCCAGCTCTGGAGCCCATGTACTTTTTAGGAGTCTGGAATATGCCTCAGTGCTTTGTTTGCCTGTGAGGACTGGCTCTTCCTGTTCTTGTGTGATGATTCCTTTTCTGGGTTATCATAGTAGTAGAGCATGTGTCTCTACCTCAGCAATGTGTGATTTTTCTCACTATTGCCCACCAGACAAACACTTGCTGAGGGTTTATATTCTAGCCCTTTCTTTTCAGCTGTGCCTGGCACATAGTAAATCCTTTCTGAATTGGTAAGTCACTTCACTATGTACTTGTATACTTAAGATATTTATAACCAGGCAACATAAAGACAGGGATTCCAAATGTTCTCCTTCCTTTATGACACTGCTGGTAGCTTGGGTGTTAGGGCTGTGGAGATGAGTTGGCATGCCTTCCTCAGATTCTTGGTGGGAATGGAATGTCTACTTTAGTTGGAGTGAATTCCAAGTCACTCAAGTATCATAAATTATAAAAACTCAACCATATTAAGCATTAATATGCAGGTTCCTTGTGCTTTTTGACTGTGATAGACAGTAAATGGAAAAACAAACAAAAATCAAAAAATAAATAAAAAGCTGGGTTTCCAAGTGGAGCTGATTAGCCAAATCAGTATCTCTCAGGCCTTGTGCTATATTGGGACTTCAGAGGCTTCGAGAGAACTGATAATTTCCCTGTCTCCTCCAAGACAGTGTACAGAGGGCAGCTGTGGTCTTCATCTTGCAGATATGAAGGCAAAGCTAGGCTTTTGGGATTCAGACACAGAATGTGCTTCCCTATTGCCAAACACCCACTCTGGGGTCAGTGAGAATGAGCATAAGCAATAAAGTTAGCATTTTATGAAGCTTTAAGGGAACATATTTCTGAAAACATTTTAAAGCCAGATAAAAGTTATATATCCCCACAGCATCCGTCCGTCTCTTTAACTCTTGTTTCCTCACCAAACCCTTATTTTAAGCATAAGTTATTGTATTTTGCTTATGTTCTGTATTATTTGCTTTTTTTCTGTCAGTAATGTATAATGAAAAATGTCCATGTACTATTAGTTATTTTTCTTTTTCTTTTTCTTTTTTTTTTTAAATTTTTTTAATTTTTGATACTTTATTTACATTTCCAATGTTTCCCCTTTTCTGGGTCTCCTCTTTGGAAACCCCCTATTCCCTCCCCAACCCGCCTCTAGGAGGGAATTCCACCTCCCACCCACCCGTCCACCCATCCCCATATTCCCGCCTTGACATTCCCCTTTACTGGGGCCTCTAACATCCTCAGGCCCAAGGGCCTCTCCTCTCTCCCTGATGGCCATCGAGGTCATCCTCTGCCACATATGTAGTCCAAATCATGAGTCCATAGATGTGTATTCTTTGGTTGGTGGTCCAAACTCTAGGACGACCGGGGGGGGGGGG
>CM052714.1:69829345-69889435 GCA_028551405.1 Uromys caudimaculatus
AGGTGGAATTCCCTCCTAGAGGCGGGTTGGGGAGGGGATGGGGGGTATCCAAAGAGGAGACTCAGAAAAGGGGAAACATTGGAAATGTACATAAAGTATCAAAAATAAAAAAGGAGGAAAAAAATAAAAATGATATAGTCATTGCTGTCAGTCTATGTGATGTACAGTTATGGCTTTAGAGTCCAGTGTATCATGCTGAATCTTGTGGTGTGAACATTGATGGGTATTTTCCATGTCGATCAGAGCCTGTTTTTTCAGCCATGGATTGATAATTGTGATGCTGTGAATTAAATGCAGCTCTGCATCGGAGTAGTGTGGGTTGGTCCTCATGGGGATACACTGTGAGTGATGAGAGGTGGGGTCAAAGCTACATCTACAGTAACTATTTCAGTTTTTGCTCAGCATTGGTCGTCTGCCTCTACAAACCTCTATGTCTGCTAGGACTTAGTTTTCTTCCATAATCTAGTTCCAAAAAAAAGAAAAAAAGAAAAAATAGCATTATTGTTTTAAGACAGATCTCCTGCAGCCCACTCAGTTCTGAAACTTGCTTTGTAAGCTGAACATAACCTTGGACTTCTAGTCTTCCTGCCTATATCTCCTAAGTGCTGGAATTACAGGTGTGTAATCATGCACAATTCAGAACCACAATTTTTAAAGAGGTAATTACATTTTTGTACTAAATTGTTAAAATACCTAAAATACAGGTAATAAAGTATCTATTTACAATGCATGCATGAAACGTTAGGGTTTCCTTATGTATTACAATGGAATAATGTTATAGCCTTTGAAGGCATTTTAGTGACTTTTCTGTTGACTGTGATAAAACACCATGTGTTTAATTGGGCTTGTGGTTTCAGAGGGTTAGAGTCCATGATGGTGGAGCAAAGGCATGGTGGCGGGCACAGCTGAGAGCTCAGATCGTGATCCACAGTTAGGAAACAGGGAAGGGAGTACAGGGAATGGCATCAATCTATTGAGCCCTTCAAGCCTGTCCCCAGCGTCATACCTCTCCCAACAAAGCTCCCTCTCCTCATCCTTCTTGAATAATTCCACCAACGTGGGACCAGGAATTCAAATACATTTTCATTCATACCACCATAGAATGTATATATCTCATTTAGAAGGAGTTTTTTTTTTAATCCCCCAGTATATGCACAAAATAAATAATAGCATTTTAAGAGTCTCATGCTCTGCATACTAAGCTAGTTGTGTACTGTCAGTGGCATTTAAAAAACTGTGTGTGTGTGTTTACATTTGAAACACTGAAATTGATACTGTGCTATTTGAAATCTACCATGACTCCTTGTCCTCCTGTTAGAGCTTGCACATAAGGATCCAGCATGTTCTGTAATTACATGAGTGTGTGTGTGGTGTGTGTGTGTGTGTGTGTGTGTGTGTGTGTGTGTGTGTGTGTCACTTGTACGCCAGGTTGAGTTCTTAAAGACTGGTGTCAGTGGAATAAACAACATGTGATGTCAGCTGAGGATGGCAGGTGGCCAAAGCTTCCTAGAAGGGGTTTCTGAGCCACCTCATTAAGGAGAACTGAGAGTAGAGAATACAGCAGTAGATAAATAGTTTAAATGCCAAAGTCCAGGAACAAGGAGACTTAGTAGATCTCTTAGCCAATGATAAACAGCTGTAGATTGTTACATCATGGCACTGTGGGATAGAGAAAGAGGTGTTCATATAGGTGGGCTCTGGGTCACAGAGAATATTGTCATTTTTGTCTAGAGCCTCATGGCAGTGTGGTATCCCTAAGGGAGTTCCATTACTTGAGTCTTCGGTGTGTGCTATATACCTTGGTATAGGCTGGCATCAACGCATTTAATCTCCATAGTAACTCTGGGAGATGTAGCTTCAGTTACTACTTCATCTTACTCTAATACACCCGAGGAAAGCTCACATTATTTCTGTAGGTCAGTGGCGAGAACCTGCGCTCTGATCAACTCAACTATTCATAGTTGCCTTGCACGCAGAGCTTGAGTGAGGAGGGTGAGCTTGAGAGTGGCATGGACTGCTAGCTGGGGAGATACTGGATACTTAGTGTGGGCCTGTGTGCTGGAGGCTTTCCACAGGGATCTCTGGCCCAGCCAAGTGCGAGGGTTCAGGCAAAGGAGAGAGTGCAAGCAGGGACGGGAGTCACCTCCACCTCGGTCTCTGCAGTTCCCGCCTTGGTTGCTCCAAGACGCTGCACCCGATGCCCTGCGCTGAGTCAGGCCTGGGCTGAACCCACGAGAGGCCAACTAGCCGGCGAGGAGTGCGGGAAACTTCTGGTGGTGTTTCCGGAGAGCAGACCTCTTCCCAAGCAGCAGTGTTACAGCTCTTATGGTAGAAGCTCTCAGAGTAGTTCTCACACCTTTATTCCTTCTGCATAGGAGCTCTCATATACAGTTTGGGATGGTCTAATATACAGTTTGGGATGGGTCAGGGGTCTGACAACAGGTACCTCCCATTGGCTTGGTCTGAGAATTTAAGGATACCTTATCTGCATATGGGAGGGCTTGGAGTGCTGCTCCTGTGTGACAGACCTCTCTACAGGGGGTTGTGGGGGTTGTAACTACTTGACAGGAGCCTAGGGCCTCCAGGGAGCATTGGCAAAATGCCATCCGGTCCCTTGCATGGCTAGCCCCACTGGGTTGTCCAGGGTTAAGCCTGTGCTTGACCAGGGGCCAGGTTGACTGTCACAGTCCACCGCCCCACAACTTAGTATTCAGATAACTAAAATTGTTTGAGGCTACATTGATTAAACATACATGAAGCATAAAGAAGGAGAAACAGAAGTAGTTGGGTAGAGTGAAGAGGGAGGAGCACCCGGACTCCAAGGTGCAGTAAGTAAGTTAGGGCAGAGCACAAAAGAGGAATATGGCTGAAGGATGAGCCACGTGGTTAGGACTAGATGTGTTGAGTTTGGAACAAGACCTATGTAAGCAAGTCTATGGGTGGCAGAAGTAGAGGTGATTAGGAGACCCTCATTTTAGAAAGTTTGCCTAGGTAGGTGATACCTAGAGAGTAGCCTCGGGGCACTTGAGATTCTAAGGGAGGCTGCTGTGGAAATGAACTATTTAAGGATGGTTCTAAAGCAATCGATGAAACCAGGAAAAAGCTGAGACTCAACATGCTTTTTTAGTTTTACCACTAAGGAGCCGTGGCGGCTTCCGTCAAGGTACGTTAAAACATATTGGGCCAGGGAGTATATCTGGCTTCTTGTCAGTCATATCCACCAAATTTGAAAAAAATAGTTGGTTACTGGAAATGATTAGCATGAGGGATTTCCGAATGAGGTAAATTCAACTCCAAGCCCAAACCTTTGTGAACCTGTTAGATTTTTTTTTTTTTTTAATTTTCTAGTTCACCTGAATGAGTCACAAAGTTCTTAAAATTTGACTTTATCACAGATAACTTAATGGGGTTTTCCTTACTAAGAGGTCAAGCTGGCATCTTGGACTATGAAAGAAAAAGTTGATAACCATATTCTCCATGAATTGTAGGCATCAGATAGATTTTATTAGTTTTCTTTGCCTTTTCCAGTAATTAAGCTATTGTGTGGGTGGGGTGGGGTAGGGTGTCTGTGTTGAAATGGATGTATTTCAGTACAGCAAAATATTATTTACCCTGCACCTACAGACCTGAATGGCAGATTTGCTAAAGTAGGGATGCAGGATTCTTCCCCACCCTCAAAATGGACTCAAAAATTGATTATAACTGGGAAAATTATTCTGACAGTGGATGAGGAGTGTTCTTTCTGCTAAGAGTCGCTGTTCAGTAATGGGTTATGTTTATTGTGTTTGCATTTATCAGCTTTTAGAATCTTACGTTTTAATTTTGGAAAATGTTCTCTTTTCCAAGCTGACTTGGCATCCATAGTAAATCAGGGGTTGAAGCTACCCCCTGACCCCCACCGGTGCCCTCTCTCACGTGTTTCTCTGGAGGTCTCTGGAGGCCATTGCCGGTGTTAATCCAAGCGGGCGGGTTCCCCCTTAGCATTCCCTTTCAGGCAGTCCGCAGCGCTGATGAGCCTGTAGGAAGACAGCGCCCCAGCACGTACACTGGGTTAGCATCGAACTCACAGAGATCTACCTGCGCCACCATACCTGGCTCTAGTATAAGTTTTTTAAAAGTATTTTTTTTTGTGTGTGCCTTTTTTTCTGAAATTTTTGTGCACATTGGCCAAATTTTTAAAAATAAAATTTACTGATCTAAATTTGGAAAATTCCTTGTACAATTAGTATTGGTTTTGATGGAGATTTTGGCCATTGGCTGTTTACCCCCTCTGTATCATACTTTGATTATTGTGAGAGAAAAGAAATGGAAGTGAAGAAATAGTAAGAGATGGTGGTGGCTTCCGAGTGACTGAATCCACCTGACAAGGATATGAGCTGGGTCTGGTTTGTTATGGTGATCTTCACATGTCCCTGTCCTTGCTTGTACCCTGACCTGGGCTTGCCTAAGACTTAACCAATTGATCCTGATCTGCCCTGAGTTTTGACCTTCCCTCAGAATATATGCTTTCACACTTTGATGGACCTACCTTGAAGACAGCTATTGCTTGTTACTTGGAGCTTGCTAGCGGCCATTAAGGGAAATAAGGTTCCTCTTGGCTTGCCTAACTTGTGTCCTTGACTCCAGAATAAAGAGGTGCTTTTGATGCCCTGCGTTCTTTCTTCCTTGGCACTTAGTCCCAACCTGTATAATAGATAGTTCTTCTATAGGACTCATTTCTTGCCTCTCTTCCAGGGTCAGAGCTTTGTCAACACCCACCCACCCCATCAAACCCAGTGCCTTGAAGGTGGCTGTTCTGTTGGAATAGGGTTCCTGCTTGTATTCAGTGCTGGGTCATCTCACCCCTAGTTTTGAGCACCACTGTGATTTTTATATAGTTGGGGGTAGGGATCTGTGTCTGGATGGCTCTCTGATCAACGCCTCAGCTTGCCCATCCTTAGCCTTCAGCATGCTATTAGAAAATTTAGGTGGAATCTCCTTAGTCCCTTGGATAGTTTCTGCATCTTTCTCTCTCGGACTTTGTTGCAGTGAGGCAGGGCCACCCTGTCTGTGTTGGTGGTACCTGATAGTCTCACCACACATTCCTTGCCATTTGTTGTCTAATGTACATACAACCAAGCATTCAAACACAGGAGCTTATGGAGGGCATTTGACTTTGAAACAACAACAGTCCTCTAACTTTCATATCCATAACTATCACATCAAGAGTATAATCTTAGGGAAATCCCATTAAAATTTGTATGCATAAACTTCCATTATTTGAAAAAGCCACAAGGCATATTATCCCTGTGGTGAACTGCTTCTTCCGAGGAAGGAATTCACATTTGCTGCTCACCTGACTATGTATTGGACATATAGCTTTGCTTTACTGTAGAGACAAGGTCTTGCTCTCTTGCCTAGGTGATGTAAGTGACTCCCTATCTGAGCCTCAGTGCCCCACTCTTAATAACGTTTTGAAGCATTAGTCCTAATCAAATTCATTTGAGAAATTTTTGCCAGTGAGGAATCTGAGATTCTTTGCCTCAGATTTGGTTTCTGGTTTAGGTTCCAGCATGCCATGAATGCTGAATGTTCAGAGATTGCCATATAGATAGTTTAGGGAGTCTCACTGTCCATCCAGGGAGAAGGCAGAGAAATAAACACTAATGACAGTTTTCCTCAAGACCATAGATTTGAAAGTTCATACTGGGGAGAAAGAGATTTAGGAAGAAGGTGCATTAATTACATTGGGCTGGAGATGTTCATTGCTTCAGTATTGGCTTGTTTATGGAATTGGCCCCATTAAAAAATACATCAGAGGAACTGGAAGTTTTCATCTGCTAGTCTGTGATGTAAACAGCAGCTATTAACACAATCTAAATTAAGTTAATTTTACACCAGGTTCAAATTATGAACTGCTACCTAATTGGTATTTAATTGATAAAATTATTTTGAAAATTGTCCCAGTTTTAGAACCCAGGACAAATGACAGTTTAAAAAGCATGTAATGGGAGTGGAGAAGTAATTTGAGGTTTTTGGAGTCAGAAGCCAAAAGTATGCTAGTGTAGAAGAGTTAGTTACTGCTTATCAGTCTGGGATAAAGCAGAAAGAAAAGAGTGGACAGATTAGTGCTGAAGTTCCTCATACCCAGAGCTTCTCATTGCCCTACAACATGACTAGATTGAATCAATGCAACCTACTTGAGGAAAAAAATAACCTGTGACATTGGGTGTCTAAGCAGTATTTTATCTCCCAGAGGTCCAGTGGGTGACAAGATGAGCCTTGGTGTCTGTTGTTGGGAGAGTAATGTCATATGATTTTAAACAACAAAGCCAAGGAATTGTTGGTTGTAGCTCTGTTCCAGTTGACTTTCTGTGTAGTATGCATGAAGTTGAACCTGTGGGTGGCTTTGTGTTAGAGGATTCTAAAGTTCTAGTGAGAAAAGCTTAACCAACTCTTGTTTAAAGCTGTGTCTTCATGCATCCCAAGTAAGTTAACCTTTGCAGCATACCTAAATCTGGTAGGACATGTCCTCGAGAGCTGACATTTGCTGATACAGCATCTTTACCTCCATTCTGTAATTGCAAAGAAGTTAGTATAAAGGCCTTCTATTGGTGTAAGCTTAAGTTAAAATGACTGAGAAGTAAAACAGCACAACAGCTTGCTCCTTCATTAGAAATCTGTGGTGGTTTGAGTGAGATTACCCCCATAGGTTCATAGATTTCAATGGTTGGTTTCCAGTTGATATAGATGGTTAAGACTGTTACACACACACACACACACACACACACACACACACACACACACACACACACACACACACACACATCCACAGCCTCCATAGCACCTTCCGGTACCATGCAAGACAGCCAGCAAAGAAGAAACTTCCTGATCAGCATTGATGGATTCTGCCATGTCCTATGAACAATGTGTGTGGTGCCTTCAACATTAGGGTCTTACCCATCAGCTGCCTGCTTTTATCAGCTACTAGTGTTTTCCTAATTATCTAGGCTAAAGTCACCCTGACTTCTCTATCTTCCTTGATCTTCACACAGCTTTTGCTTCTCAGTCCCCTCAAACCTATCCCACAAAAACGCTGGTCATCTGCGTCCTTCCCGTGCCTGCAAACACTGTTTCTAGTCCCCATACTTTCTCCTGCCTGGACTATTCTAAAGACCATTGAGACAGTACACCCAATAATGGAACCCCACAATTGTAGGCACTCCTCTTCCAACAGTAGTACAGTACAATTTTTTTTTATGGAGTGCAAGTGAACTTCTTAGCTTTAGACTAGTGGATCCTCGCTAACTGCTCCAACCTTCAGCCTTGTCTTACCTGCCCACCCCCCATAGGTTCTTGAAGAAATGATGGCTAATCTCCAGCATCCTTGCTAATTGTACATCAGTCTGTTTTGAGGCAAGACCTCATGTATTCAAGACTGGCCTCCAACTTACTATGTAGCCAAAACTGGTACGTACCATGCTGCCTGGTTTGTGCAATGCTGAGGGTCAATCCCAGGGCTAAACCAACATTCTACACCTAAGTACATGCCAGCCCACACGGAGCATCCTTTTTCTTAAAACATTTGTTTCATTTGTTTCTGTTTATTTTTCTGTATGGAAGTCAGAGAGTGTGTTAGATCTTCTGGAACTGAAGTTACAGACAGTTGTGAGCTGCCATGTGACTTGGAATGGAATCCTGGTCCTCTGGACGAGCAGTGAGTGCTCTAACTGCTGAGCCATCTCATCTTGATCATGAATTTTCTTGTCTGCTCAGAATTTTCCCTGTCTCTCCAACCAAGGAGAGACAACCTGGCACCTTCCTCCAGTTCAAGATATCCTAATGTTCTCTCTATAACCTTGGGTATATCAGCCCAAGGACTTTGTTCCTAGTTAGTAATCTGAATCAACTATAGCACTTTACTACTAAGGACCAGAGAGCAAACTCAGCAAGCATTCAAATAACTTTTTCTTTCAAAAAAACAACAAAACACCTAAACACACAAACAGACTCTAATCAACAACCACCTCTGTATTCATGTGTACATGCTCGCATGTGTCATTCCTCATTTTTTAAAATAGGATCTCTCCCTGACATGATCTTCCAATTAGACTGGCTAGCCAGTGAAGCCCAAGGATCTGTCTGCCTCTCTAGCACTAGGATCTAGCACACACCACCATAGCTGGCCTTTACCTTGAAAAAAAAATTGTTCTGGGTGTCAAACTTATGTTTACAATGCAAGCATTTGACTGACTCCCCAGCTTCCTCTGCACTTTCTGTCACACAGATAATACAGACAACTATGTAGAGTCCAAACTGGCAAACCGTTAAGCAGAGGTGCACTTCCTGTTCATAAATAATGATCAATACAACAGGAAGCCCTACTATCCTTATGAGAAAAGCTCAGATTATGGAAGTGTTTCCCCTGCAGACTCAAAGATAAGGGAGCCTGACCAAGGACATACAGAGCTGCCCCCAACTCCATGGCCTGGCTGATCGCTCAGCTATCAACACAGAGCGCCTAAACTCTAACAATATGTCTGCATATCACTTGGTACAGGCAGAGATAGAAGCCGCAGCTAGCACCACCAACTCTTCATCAGAATCCCTTCACAGCCAACAGCCTATGGATCTTTACACAGGCTCAGGGGCTCTTCTGCCAAGGTATCCCACTCTGGCACAGAGCTCTTTCAGAACTCTACTTTGTCTAATGCAGGAGCCAGCAGTCACCTGTGACTAAAGGACTACATTTGTAATTAATCTTTTCAAATGCACTGTCATTAAATATTATAATTCAATTTAATGTGCCCCAAAGACTACTGCTGCCATGGACATCACTATCCTACCAAATAAGAATGGAAATAGATGCCACATGGGAGGAGTAAGGCAATCTCGCCAAGTTGTCCTCTGACCTCCCTCCACACACCCATGCTGCTGCTGTGCCACAGGCACCCCACACCCATATACACACAGAAGAAGGAAGTGTAACTTAAAATTTAAAAAAAAAAAAAGTCCACCACCCCTGAGTTCTTCAAACTAAGTCAACAAAGGAAAAGGACCTTGGCAGCATGAGAAGGCAGTGCAATAAGAACTCAGTCTCTAAACCAAACAGACCTTACTGTGTGATCACGAACGTATGCAGAAACCAGGTGAGAACTGAAGAATGACATCTGCCCTTTAATTCTGAAACAAGGTGTCTCATACACCTGGAGGTGAGCACCCAGGAATCTGCCTGCTGTTGCCTCTCCAGCACTGGGATTGTAAGTGCAGACCACCATGCATGGCTCGATGTGGGTTCTAGGAAACAAAATCAGATACTTATATACCAAGCACTTGACAAATTAGTTATCACCCCAAGCCCCAGCTCTGGTCTTTGACACCTAGTGTAATAACAAGTGAAACTTCAGGTGATTTCAGTGTCCTCCACTCAAGATGAATGATCCCAGTGACCACCCAGTACTCGGATCAGGATCAGAGATGACATCAACAACCATTTAGGACTATTTCTGAACCAAAGACTAGTTGTTCATTCTATGCAAGAGAGAAAGGCAATTGCCTGTTTCCAAACTCACAAAAAAAAAAAAAAAAACAAAAAAAAACAAAAGGTGTGGCCATGGAGACAGTTTCCAGGACACATCTCGTGCTCCTCAATGAAGTGTAAAATCTAAATTCTATTATGAAATTGCCCTAGGTCAGCTCTGACAGCAAATATTTAGGTGACAAAACATCAATCTGTGTACTTTTTTTTTATTTCAGAAAAAAAAAGTTTATCCAGATGTTAAACAAGAGGCAAATGGTTTCAATCTTTCATCTACTACTATAATCAGTACTACTATAGTTATCTTTTCAAACTCAAAAAACTTGCAGACAATCTTTTAGTGTTCAAATGATAGCATCTTAGTAACTGTTCTATAGCTGTGAAGAGATCATGATCAAGGCAGCTTATAGAAGAAAGCACTTATTGAGGGGAGGGGGTGCTTACAGTTTCAGAAAGTTAGTCCATGATCACGGTTAATACAGGAACATGGCAGCAGGCAGGCAGGCAAGCAGGCATGGTTCTTTACATCCTGATCCAAAAACAGGTGACAGAGAGAGAACCAGACTAGGTCTGGCCTGGGGTTTTGAAACCTCAAAGTGTGCTCCCAGTGACACTTCCTCCAACAAGGCTATGCCTTTCTTACCAGGCTAGTGGCCTGGGCCTTGATCTCTAGGAGTACTTGAGTGAAAAAGCTGCTTTTCCTTGGTTGGAGGAAGAACCTGTTGACCTTCTTTCTCAGGCAGCAATTCCTCCTGTAGAGTTCATTTTTACTAGGAACCCATGGCATTGTAATATAGTAGCAAATTGTGCAATTGCTCTTATTACCTGCTGTTAAGTCCCCATCCTAATTATCATGAATTAGAAACAGCGATAATTATGAAAAGAGATAAGGAATCTGAGATATCCTAGGTGGAAACTAGTGCAGTTGTTTGCCTGGTCAGGCCTTGCCAAGAATATAAAACCAGTGGAACCAATTTTAGGCGCCTTGAATTGACTCCAAATCAGATTCCTTTGCTGGCTCATGTTCCCTC
The DNA here is from genome assembly GCA_028551405.1 of Uromys caudimaculatus. NCBI lineage: Eukaryota > Metazoa > Chordata > Mammalia > Rodentia > Muridae > Uromys > Uromys caudimaculatus. The sequence continues at coordinate 69,839,894 of CM052714.1, forward strand.
AGCTGCTGCAGATCTTGCTGCACATTCCAGGCATCAGAGTCTCAACTCACATGCTAGAATGTGCTTCTTATTTATAGAAAATCACACCTCGTTATTGTCTATTTGAACTGATATTTTATAGGTGTGGAAACTGAGGCTGAGGGAAGGTTACACTCTTGGTTATGGTCAAGCTCTTGGGTGGTGGCAAATCACTACCACCTGACACTGGGGCTGTGAGGGTGGTTGTAGATGCTCATGGGGGGGGGGGCAGAGGCCATCCTTGTGGTACTCGTTCTGTGTCTAATAGGAGAAGCCAGGAAGCCCAACATTGTCTGTTCTGGGAATGAGAGCATCCATTCCTGTCAGGTAGTACTTTCACTTGACTTCTCCCTGTGAGGTGGAAGTGCAGGTGAGCACACCTCTCTCCGTTACTTTGTTTGGCCTTGGACTGGAAAGCAGGTTACAGCATTGCTGAAGAATTGATAGAATCTTTGAATGGAGGTGAATTTCTCACTGGTTGTCTAGTAGGTCTGTCAGTGACCTAGCTATTCCTAGCCCAGAGATGGAGTGAGTACTCTAGGGCTGTGTCCATTTCTGCTGTAACTTAAAGCTAAGCAAGCAAGATCTTCGTTTTGTTTTGTTTTTTTAAATTATGTGTGTGTGTGTGTGTGTGTGTGTGTGTGTGTGTGTGTGTGTGTTTTACCTGTATCTTTGCTTGTATACCATATGTATGCATGCCTACGGAAGCTAGAAGAGGGTGTTGAATCTCCTGTAACTGGAGTTTGGGGATGGTTGTAAGCATCATGTGGTACTGGGAACTGAACCAGGTCCTCTGCAAGAGCAGAGTGCTCGTAACCACTGCTAACTTGTATTTTTGATATATTCTGAATAGTATCTATCCATATAAAATTTGTGTGCCAGTGGACTAAGATTCCTTTTGGACTCTGACAATTTAGTTATGATTCAGACATTGTCATTCCTGCCCTCATAGCATTTTGAGGCTCTGGTGCCTGTCGTATTTATTTTTTAACCCAAAGCATATGATACTTAATTGTCTAGAGTAAGTAAAATACATGCTGAACTTTTCTCCTGAAAAACTGTACTCCAGAAAAGTTTCTCTGATGGAAAATGTTCAAAAGTGTAGACAAAAGAGGGCTTTTGGTAGGGAAGATATTCTAGAGGTGTCTCTTTAAAATTGTGAGGGTTCTTTTTCATGGCACCTCCTAGGTGCTTGGCTGTGTCAAGATGAGGCTGAATATCTCTTGTTTGAAACTCTTTGAAGTAGATGATGAAGCTTTGTATTTTCTATGAGAAGCACATGGATACAGAAGTAACTCTGATGTTCTGGGTGAAAAGTGGAAGGGTTATGTGGTCTGAATCAGCGGTGGGAACAACAAGCTTTTTCCATGATGCAAGGTGTCTTGACCCATGGCAGAGGTATCTGCTGTTGAATAAGGAATGCTCTTGTTGTAGAACAAGGGACACTGGAGAGAGGAAGAAGTGCACATCTGTTCACAGATGCATTGCGGATGTGGATATGAGTGTTCTCAATTTGGTTGTTGTAAAAAAGAGAGGTGGGGGAGAGATGTTTCTGGACTGATCCGTACCACTGTGCCTTGGTGGTTGGGGCCCCAAAAGCTAGCAGAATCTTAAAAAATTTTCAGTCTCTTCAAACAAGATTTTTTTTTCCCCAGTATATTGTCAGAAAGTCCTTAATAAAGAAGATAAGTAACCCAGGACCAAGCACACAAGATTCAGCATCTTGTTACTCCATCTGTCTTGCAACATAGATAATGCAGGAGTCTATAGAATATGCTAAGTGTTTGGCCAAGAGAATGAACTCCAGGAACTGATTGCCAAGAGACATAGCTATCTTTGATAAAAGCCTCTACTCCTAAGTCCAATCAAGAATAACTATGAGTAACAAATAAGTGATCAGGCCTTGAAAAAAATATGAGGGTTGTATATGAGAGACACATGGGGTGTGTGTGAGATGTGAGAAGTATGTAACCCTGAAACACCCTCAGGATGACTTGAGGCTTGTTGAACCAAAGGAAGACATTTGTCAGTGTAGGGGCCTTTCTTATTTTGTGCTTATCTTAGCTAGTTTTTTTCACTGGAATATGGCCACCCTAGTACTAACTCTATCCCATTTGGGAGTGCAATGTCAAGTCCCTCTGTATGTATAATAGGAAGGAACTGGAACATGGGCAGTTAGATCTGTGGCTAATTCATCTAGTAGCTCAGTTTTCCCAAGAAGAGGTGAGAACTAAGCATACTTCCCAATATACCTGAAGCCATATGTAGTTCTTCCCTTATTGTAGTTTTAATCTGATTTGGCTATAATTTTATCAATATTTTTGATATGACTTGTTATCTGAGCTTGTTAAATGAACACAAACTATATTTACTGTTAAATATTCAATAGATTAAAGTATTCAAAAGACCCCCCTCTTTTTGGGGGAAAAGAGCCCCTATTTCGAAGGTAAATTGACTGATTTTATTGTTTCTGAATTGAATTAATCTTTTTAGGAAAAAGATACCTTTACTTGAAAGGTTAAAGGGGCTACGTGGTTTTTTGTTTGTTTTTTTTCTTGAATGAAGTGGCCATGAAATGATACTGTGCACAGGACAATAAGGAAATAGCTCTTGATCTTAAGTTTTTTGGAACGGTAGCTTTGCTTTTGGAGTATGATGCTAATACTTAATGTCTGCTTTGATATTCTTTGCTAGGTTGCAAGTGAATGAAATGATAAATCGAATTCTTTTGTCTCAACAAAAAAGGTCTTAACAGAGAGGAATATTTAACCAATTTCTTCCCGATTTTGTCTTTTCTCCTAAAATTGTCCTATTTGTTGGAGATCATTCTAAGAAAGTTCCTCTAGAGGAATAAAAATAGGAGTGCTTGAATGGTGACTTCAGTTTAGGTGGGAATAAATACTTGGCTATCTTCTCGCCCCTGCAGTTTTGCATTAATTATAGAGCAGTGAATCATAAGAGCTTGATGTAGTTCTACTTCTTGGTTTTGTGATACAAAACTGATTGACTATAGTAAAGAATGACAAAGATTTGGGCTGATGAAATATGGGGGCTGGTTTTGAGTATCAGGAATTGTAAAGGAACAGTTGAATCACTTTAATAGATGAGCTATGCTGGGGTGACTAGTGTACTAGTTGCATCATTGTAATGAGAGTCATATGATTCTTATTTTAGAGAGATTTCAATAGGCTAAACTTTATTACATGGAGTCTTCTTATAAAACTACGCAGTTGGTTAAAAGAAGATTTATCTAGAAAGTCTTGAGTGGCCAGAATTGAATTATAGTACTAGGGTCCATTGAAGGTGATTTTGTGTGTGTGTGTGTGTGTGTGTGTGTGTGTGTGTGTAGGTTTTCAGGTCATGAGGGAGATACAAAGATAACAGACTTACTGATGAATATTCCTGCATATTTTATTTGTAAGTGAAGATGTTATATGGGGCTGCATATGAGGACTTGGGTTTGGGGTTTAGTAATAGTTTCTTAGCTATGGCAATGCCTAGCTTGTGGAGCTGGAGTGGAAGTCAATGCTAATAGCTTTGCATACTTTATCAAAAATGACTTTGATCTGGTAGAATGCTACCAGATTTATTTTGAGGTTCTTTTTATGAGTTAATGACTGTCTTTCTCTCCCTTTCTCCTTCTTTCTCTTCCTCTTCCCCTCCCCCACTACTCTCTGTCCCTTTTACCTTTCTGAGTAAAGATCAAACTGGTGATCTTATGCATGCTAGGCAAGTATATATCTCTAGACTCTCTGTGTCTACTTTTGTAAACAATATTATGTGTATTAAAAACATACATGATTATAAAGAAAAAATATTCAATTCTGACATGAAAAAAACCCAAGAGCAATTTGGCATAGCCATTTCCTAGAATGCATTTAGTCTCTTTGACTGTGGTTGGAGGAATCCTATATTTTCATCTTAGAATGCATTCGAAGGGCAGAATGGGTCAAAGAGGCTAGAGTGGACTATTCCGTGTGTGAGTTAATGCATTTATTTGAATTATCTTTAAAAAGGCATACATTTGAATCTTCTAAAGACACACTTTGACTCTTACTATGTCTTCCTGGGCTCTGGCTTTTTGGAACAAATGGAAGGAACAGAGAGTTTCATGTTAGATCTAAGTGCTTTCTTCTTTGGACCAAAGCACACACATATAGGGGTAAGTAGGGCCCTTTTCATTTTTGCCTTATTCCTGACTCTGTAGTAGACCTACTAAAGGACCTTCAAGACAGATCTGTTTTAAATAGTTGCATTATTTAATAGTTTACATGTTTTGATATAATTGTGTGGTAATCCTGACTTGTGTGTGAGCATTGAAACTTGGGGTGTGTTGTATTCATCATGTGCTGTGTGCCTTTGGTTGTCTGTCCATGATACATCTGACTAAACTTTACCCATATGTCAGCCACCTCCCAATATTTGTGCTACTTTTTCTATCTTGGGATGGGTCTAGCTTTCTGAGGGTGCAGAGAAATTGTTCTTCTCAGAGCAGCTTTAGTTTTAAGCTTTGGTGGGGCAGCATGGAGCGAAATGCTTTTTTTTTTTTTTTTTTTTTTTTATTTAAATCATACAGAAGATAATTATAGTGGTTGGCAGTATTCCTTGTGCTGAACAAAGAGACTCCAGCTGGCCTTCTGTTGTCCTGTCAGAGTCAGGGAGGGAGGGAGCATGCTGGGGTCTGGAAGGTTTCCTTAGGGAGCTTGTTATCCAAGGAGTGCTGCTCTATAGGGTGGCTAATCCTCAATGCTGAGGCACTCTGTAGGGCCAACACAGCTTGGTGTCTTGGTGTGTCTGTCCATGCCCTCCAGGCTTTATTTTGAAGAAAGCAGTGTGAGGAGGACAGGGTTGGTTATCCATGCTCATTCAGCATGTATTGGTGCTTCCTAATATGGAAGACCAAGGAAAAGCAGGCTGTACGTTGTCACCCTAGGAACCTTTCATTCCTAGATGCAAGTAGAGCTGCAGATTTGAACTTCTGACCAGAATAGAAGTGTGGTAGCAGCTTTGCAGACATGAGTCCTTGAAACAGACTGAGAAAGATTGGTCTACAGTAATACTGTGTTCTTAGGGGAGATGATAGATTTGAAATAGTCAGTGGTGTTTTTTGTTTTATTTGTCTTGGATCTCTATAAGGTGGGTTTTTATGGGGGAAAGGGGAAGCTTCCTGTATCCAAAACTGGCTTTGAACTTGTTCAATAGTTGAAGATGGCCTTGAAATTCTGACACTTCTGCTTCCACCTCCCAAGTGTGTGTGTGAGTGTGTGTGTGTGTGTGTGTGTGTGTGTGTGTGTGTGTGTTGTTTCGACAGAACATTTCTTTGTTCATTGACCTGTTAGTCTTATCTTGAATTCTAAGGTGCTCTAGTGTGACAGTGTTCCTTAGATAGCACCATTATTGACTGCCATTGTTTCTGTGGCTGGGTAAATGGCCTTGAGGGAGATCATTGCTCAGGTCAGGGGTGGGCAACCAGGTAAAGCACATTTGTGATTGAGAAATATATGCTCTGAGGTTAGTGCTAGAAGTTGGTTGACAACCAACTTCAAACTGAGATCCAAAATGGGGACTACTAAATGTCATAGATTCTAGGTTGAGCTGGGATAATGTATGTTTGGATAATGCCAATGGCAAAGCATCAGCTGGGCGTATACATGATTATTTGTGTTTAGCTTACTTATTTTGCTAGGAATTTAGGTTTTATATTTTTATTAGATTTCACCAGGGAATCTTGAGAGACACTTTGCATAATGTTTCAGTATATTCCCAAATCTACTGCTTAGATTTGTAAACGTTTACTCCAGTCCTAGTAGTTGAGATAACTGTAGAGATGGATCCGTCGGCAGAAGGGGTAAGAAGATGGAGTTGGGGTGTGGTGACATTGAGTTGTATACATGGATGGAAATGTCACAGTAAACCCACTGCTTTTTGTATCATTAGCACAGGCCAGTCAATTTAAAATAAAGTCACAGTTGGAATACTCCAGCTTCCCTTCTTAGGAGGAAAATATTATTCAGGTTTCACATACTCTGTCTGAGGTCTGATGACTAAAGTAGTTGGAATTCCAAACTCTGTTCTACAGCAGAAAGTTACAGCTGCATTAATGAACAGTAGAGCCAGGAACCGGCTCTGGTCTCTCATGTGGGGATAATTCTCTTTTCTGTGAACAAAGTTAGGTGCAGGGACCTCATTAGATGTTGAAATCTGTTGTCCTGCCTTAGCTTCAATGTTTATGGATTTTGATTTACCCATAGATTGTGGATTTTTCAGAAACTGCATTTTGTTGTTGTTGTTGTTTCTTTATTTTGTTTTGGTTGGTTTTGTTTAAGACACTGGTATATAAAGCTTCAGATGAACTGCTCAGTAGAGAAACCCGCTGCATTTGGGCTCCACTATGTGTAAAAACTTGCTTGTTCCAGCCAGCCAGCCAGGCAAAAGCCATGCTCATAGGCAAACCCCATACGTATTTCTTGTCTTTTTCTCCTTTGTACCCTTTTAGTTCCTATAGAACAATAGAATTGAAGTGTGCTTCATGGGGAAAGGTAATTTATGTAATAAGGGAAATCTTTAGATGGTTAGAAAACCTCAAGCTATAAATATTTAATCAAAGACTACTTCATTGTAGTGACATACAATTTATTTAAAAGAGCAAAGTTTAAAGTTCTTTTATTGGATTTTAAATGTTTATTAAGTATCTACTTTATAACACTGAATTCTACTCTGAGTATGGTTAGGTACTGAGTACTTGCTAGATTTAAAAAGAAGATGTACAGCTTGGCATCTCTGATTCTGCTAGCAATCAAGTGATATAATCCTTAGGTCTCTTTAAAGGAAAAAGCATTACAGCAACTTTACATAAAGTTTCTTAGCATTTGTAATAGTCAGGATGGTCTCCCGTGATGTCCATGTTTAGTCACTGCTGCTTGTGAACATGTTAGATGGGAAAGGAACGCATCAGATGCAACTGCTAAGGCTCTTGGGTGGGAGATGATCCTGGGCTATCAAGGCGACTCTAGTATAGTGACAGAGGAGGACAGAGTTACAGGATGTGGGCTAAGGGACCCTAGCAGCCTCTAGAAGCTGTAGAGAGAGGGCAAGGGAACTGATTGGTCCCGGGAGCCATTGGGAAGGAACCTGCTCTGCCAGCACCTTGACTTCAGCAGGCTGATGCCTTTCAAATCCAGACCTAAGAGAATAAATAGACTTATACTGATTGAAGCGGTTACCTTTGTGATAATTTGTTATGGTAATAATAAGCAATAATACAGTGTTCTCATTCCCCAATGTGTCTTTCAAAAATAACTGTTGTATCAGCCTCTTGTGTACTCTAAATTTATAAAGAAATAGTTTCTAGGAAACATATTTAAACTATGGTGACAAGGAAAATGGGACAGGAGTAGTGTGTTTTCTATGGGTCTGTTATTTTAATGTTTTAAAAAATTACTTTTTACTCACATTGTGATCTTGCTAAAATAACATTCTATCTAAAATACTAGTAAGGAGCTTACTGGGGGGCACTATTTTTCTGTGTACTTTGTGTTGGATTGAAAAATACAAGAATTTCAGAAATAGAAGTTGAAAAAGTGTTAATTATGAGTGCACACTGGCATAATTTTCTTTATTTCCTATTATATATGCTTCATAATAAAGCCACATAGACTTCATGTTGACATACCAGAACCTAAATGTGAGAATACAGCAAACTGGCAGTTATGTTTCTTGGTGCTGGTTTTATTTCATTTTTGTAGAGTACAGGGTGTGTTGGTCTAGTTACTGTGAACTCACAGTTGTCTGAACACTGAGCACCACCTCCTGCTGTGGCCTCAATGATGATCACTTGCTACACTTAAAGCCATCACAGGAAGTGAGGCTCTGAAGAACAAGGGTGTGGTATGATGCCATCCAGTCCCAAATGTAGTTTTCTGTCATAGTTGGTCTATCCTCTTATAAACATAGATCAGTGCTCTTATTGTAGGTGGAATTACTCTTAACCCTCTCTTCTATCTTCTAGTGAATTCCATTTGCTACTTTGCAGTGCTTCCTCACAGAGCTTTGGTTCACTTACACATGATAATGATGTAATGTTACTTTCAGAATATATTCAGGTTGCTATAACAGAATATTTTAGACTGGGCAGTTTATAAACAACAGCAATTTACTGCTTATAGTGTTAGAAGTACAAGGAAAGTACAAGATGGAGCAGATTTATTGTCTGGTGCTCATAGGTAACAACTGCTTGCATCTTCATGTGGCAGAACAACAAGTGGAGTTGGTCCCTCAAGCCTCCTCTACAGGGGCATGAAGTCCATGCACTGAGGGTAGAGCCTCCAAAAGTCTTACCTCTTCACACAGTCAAACTGGGGACGATTTCAACACAAATGGTAGGGTGCTCATAGCCTATGAGTGCTGTGCTTTAAAAGTGGGGCCATTTGTGATTTATTACTGCAGAGCCTTACTGTTCCTGCTTATTACAAAAGCAAGATAAAGTACCTTGAATAAATTAGGTTTTGTTGTAGGAAGCAGAAAGATCTTTAGAAATATTTTCAGGAAGAACTTAATACAAAGGCTTGAGAGATGAGGTGGGTGGTGGGAATGTGCCTCATACCACTTAGCATCTGACCATGTAAACTTCCCCAAACTCCTTGATTCTGCACACATGGGTAGGTGAAGTCCATGCCAAGGTGAGACAATGTGTACTTGTTATCTCAGCACTTCAGAAGCTGGAGGATCTTGAGTTCAAGCTAACCTGTGCCTCGGAGAAGTCCCTGTTTCTAGCTAGCTAAATAAATACTTAAAACCTTTACTATTTTTCCTTCTTGCTAAGAAATTCGTTCAAATGTCTTAAGACTTGTGGATAACTGGTTTTACCTAGGCCAAGGCTAGACCCATTCTCTGTACTACAAATGATTAGTTGTGGACCTTGCTCCCACTGATCAGCCAGAACAAATTCTGGCCAATCATACCTCGTTGTATTCTGTGTTTAGCTCAGACCCCCTGAACGTTTGACCCCCTGAACGTTTGACCTGAGCTTCATCTCCCATCCTTCCCTTTGGTAACAGGTGGCGATATGGGCCTCCCTGTGATCTACCACCTGGTCAGCCATCTTGTCAGCCCATACGTGACTCCTCCTCGCCTTGTTTACCCCTTCCCATGAAAGAAAAGCCTCTTACCTCAACCACTGACATTGCATATGGGTAGTGACAGTCCTTCTTAGTGCTTCACAAAGCTTTCCATTAAAATCTCTCCTTAGTAAGTTGTGATTTTTTTTTTTTCTGGCTGTCTGCCTAGAACAGCCAAAGCCTGGAGGAAAGATCCCCTGCTGTGAGTTTGCTTCCAAGCTGGGATTGATGGCGACCTCCAAGACAGGTCTTAAACAAAGCGAAAAACTAATCATAGTGTAGATGGTCTTGTAAATACCTATATTTATATTTGCTCTGGATTTGAGGGATGGCTTACTTATCAAGATGGTTGTATGTAATGAGTGGGTACAGAGCTGTGGGGCGCTGTGTAGAAGGGGAAAAGAGGATCTTAGAGGGGCGTTTCATTGATGGACTTGAGGATTATGATTAAATTCCCACTGGAAACGTGTATTTGTCAGACATAATGTTTTATGGAATTGGCTATTTGGACCAAGAAAGAAACTCCATACTGAGATATTCTTTTCTTGATTTGAGAGTGTTCTACACTAGCAAAGTGTGTCTGTAGCCACCTAAGAGATATGAGCACGGATCCCTTCATGGGCACATAGTGGTTTTAGCATGGATTCCTGCAAGTGAATGCTGCTTTGATAATATTCCCTTCTTTAATAAATGTGTTGTACTCCTGAATTGTTTCTTCTTAGCTTCTTTGGGATTGATTTTTTGGGGGAGGGGGTTGTCTGGAGACCTTAGTAAGGAATTCCTCATGGATGGCTCTGGGTTGTGATCTAGCTTTTAGTCTGAGTGGTGTGGGGGTCTAGACCTGACTCTAGATTTCAACATCTTTTCCAGAACCTGAAGTATCAGTGCAAAAATAAACATGTATTCATGCTGAATGGGTGAGTGCTGTCAGACAGAAGTGTGTGGAGAACATGGGTAGTAGGGGCTGTGTGGTGAAGGGGTTCAGGGACAGGAGAATTCCTCAGAAAAATTAGACATGGTTAGCCACTAGAAGCACAGGGAGGATACTCTGCCCTTCCATATTTTTATATATAGAGAAAGGGAAGCAATTGGGGTCATCAGTACCTTATGGGTATAAGTCTGTCTTCATGTCATCCAGCTGTTGTCAGTAATACTATTTATACTCTTCTAACCCTAGGCCTATTTGTTCTAAAAATATGAAAAGACAGAAATAGTTCAAGGACATTTAAAGACTTACATAATTATTAATAGGCCAAGTTTTGATTCATCATGCATTATTAACAAATCATGTATTAAGAACAAATTGATGTAAATTGTGTTTTTGTAATAAGCTGCCATGACTTGGTTTTGTAAAAATATTTAGTGTTTTTGATAAATATGCCATTTTCTTAGTGGATGTTGCCACTTGAGGTCTTAGACTCCTCTGCAAACACATTCCAGTGATCAATTCCAATTTATTAGACATCTTTCAATTGTACCTGGAATTGTGACTGAGGGCACCAGGTCTAGAGACTAGAGGGAAGTTCAGAGGCTCCTTTAAAGTGAAATTTCTTTTATGAGATCATCCATATGTATAAAATAACTTGAGTGCTGTGGTAGTCAGATTCTTCAGGGAAGCAGAGCCAGTAAGATGCATATGTGTGTCTAGAGTGAGATTTACTGGAAGGAACTGGCTCAAACAATGATGGAAGCTAAAAGCTCCATGATGTATAGACTCAGGGGACAGTGTGGTTTGAAAGCCTTGAGAGTCCCAGAGCCCATGGTATACATGCTAGGTTGGCTTTGAGGTCCTGACGTCTAGCAATACCACCACCTTTGAGGGCTGGAGAAGGCAGACACTGCAGTCCAGAAGTCAGGCACAGAACTGGTTCAGCCTCCCTCCACCTCATTTATCCTATTCAGGTCCTATACCTATTAGATGGTACCCATCAATGGTAAAGGTGGGCCAAATGCTTTATATAATTTACGGATAGATATTCTAATAATCTCTTGTAGAAACATCCTCATAGGCTTTTATCTGCAATCAGAGTATCCTGTGTATGACTCAGTTGAACTGGTACATAAAATTACATGTTATATTCTTCCATTTCCTGTCAGTGCACAAACTCTTGAGTGCTGGTTCTTACATGTCTTTTATCAGGCCATTATATTGACTGCTTAATAGATCTGAGGTGTAGAAGATGAAGCTATCAACAGTCTTTCTGAACCCTTCAAAGGTGTTCTGGAAAGCTTGTCCAGTGAAATACTTTATGTCAATTCAGTTCAGAATGTGTTCATTGTTTATTTTAGCATCAGGTTTAACCATCTTTTAAGAACAGCCTTTTATTTGTATCTCCTAAAGTATAGGTTTTTTTGTTTTTGTTTTGAAATGAGTTCTCATGTATCTCAGGCTGGCTTTGAACTAGATATGTAGATAAAAATGACCTTGAACATATGATCATCTTACCTCTTCTGCATATCTCATGCTAGAATTATAGGTATGAGCCACTGTGCTCTGCAGGAACTGTATATACAGTTGTATATAGGAAATAAGGGTGAGTAAATAATAAAGCTGTGTGGTGGAAAATTGTATACTGAACCAGACTATAGTATTTGTTTATCTCAGATTTCCACAACCCTAATAGTTAAATATCCTTCAACCATAAAGGCAAGGTCAGGGATTGTTATTCCCTTTATATATTTTTAAGTTTAAAAACATTTAAACATTATTTCATGTGTATATATGAGTGTTTTGCCTGAACATATATATGTATACTGTATGTGTGCCTAGTGCTCAGGGAGGTCTGAAGGGGGCGTGTCAGATACCCTGGAACTGGAGTTAGAGACTGTTGTGAGCACTCATGTAGGTGCTGGGAACTGAACCTGGGGTCCTCTATAAGAGCAGCAAGTGCTCTTAACTGCTGAGCCATCTTTCCAGTCTCCCTCCCCACTCCTACCTTTTTCTTTGTTTTTCTTTTCTTTCTTTTTTTAGACATGTGTCATGGAGTCTGGGCTGCTGGCCTCAGTCTCAGTATATGATTGAGGATGATTTTGAACTTTGGTTTCTCCTGCCTCTACCCCTATGCTGAGATTGAGATTATAGATGTATTTCACTATGTAAGGCTGATATGATAATGGGGATTGAACACCAGGGTTTTTTGCATGCTAGGCAAATACTTTACCAACTGAGCTGTGTAGAGAGAATATCTTGTGTATTGTATGGAGGCACCACCTGTCAGTTGTAAAGCTTAATGGTCTGTGGCTTAGGTAGGAAATAGAAGGTGGGACATCCAGGAGGCAGAAAGAATTCTGGGATAGAGCCAGGTGCTGGAAGATCCACCCAGGAAGATGTGAGGAGACAGACACATGGTACCTGAACACAGGTAACCAGCCACATGGCAGAATGTAAATTAAAATAAATGGGTTATCTTAAGTTATAATTCTACTTAGAGAAGAGCCTAGCTATATAGCCAAGGTATTTGTAAATATATTTTGAGTCTGAGTCTTACTTCTGGGAGTATGGGGCTGGGAGGAAGAACCGGGCCCAACAGAGCTACACCCCAAATCCTACTGCCTCTTTTGACATAAAGTAAAACAGGAGCAGGTTAGTAAGTGAATGCCTAACACTTACAGTAGTTGGTGATCAGTTTAGGGATTGCAGTCTTGGACTTGGAGTCTTCACTTCTGTGTGTTTTCACTATTACAGCGTCTCAAATTGGTAGCTTAATAATATATGTGCTCCTCTTTAGAATGAGAATAATTATTTTTTAAACTGATACCAAGTTAATCTGTCAGAATGATTATTCTGATTATTATGATATAATAGTGAATATAAATGTTTTATGTCCTGCTTTATTCTTAAAAGTATCCACAGGTGTAGGAGGTATTGGTTATTTCATTCTTGCAGTTTCCTTGGTATGATATTGATGTCTCTCTTGAGTATATAAAATCATGAGTGAATAAAAGATGAGTTTGTGCTTCAATATGAAATCGCCAGTTTTGAATCAAATATTTACTGTGCCAACCTTGACTGCATGATTAAGTTTCACCTAAGCACACCTATAGCCAAACAGTGGATGGAGCTTGGGAACTCTTATGGAAGAATAAGAGGAAGGATTTCAGGCACCAATAGGGATGGGAACTCCACAAGAAGACCAACAGAGTCAACAACCTCTGTACCCTTGGGTCTCTCAGAGTCTGAGCTATGAACCAAAGAACATATACTGGCTGGACCTAGGCTTACCTGCTCTTATGTATCAGATATGCAGCTTTTGCCTTAATGTGGGTCCCAAACAACTGGAACGGGGGCTATCCCAAAAGCTGTTGCCTGTACGTGGGATATGTTCTTCTAGCTGGGCTGCCAGTCTGACCTCAGTGGGAGAGGAAGCGCCTGGCCTCACGGATTCTTTAAGTGCTAGGGTATGGGGGGATACCCATAGTGTGTGTGTAAACCACTCAGTAAAAGGAAGGGGATGGGGAAATGGGGGGAAAGGGGTATGTGGGGGAAGGATTGTGGGAGGGGATGACCAGGAATGAGGGCAGTGAGTAGGATATAAACTGAATAAGTAAAAAACTAAAATAAAATAAAGTTTCACCTAAGCACATGAGTAGGTTTTGCTCAGTTGAATCATTTCATATTGACAGTACTGTTTTGACCTACAAGACGTCAATTTCATATTATATAATCTAGTACGTACATGATAATTATTTTAAAAGGCCTTTTTTTGTGGCAAGCATAGAAACCAATGAAGACACCATATTCTGCTGTAGAACTCTATCATATTTTTAATGGGGGCATCAGCTCTATAGGATTTCCTCATGAAGTGTTAACAAAAGGGAAGGCTGTGAAAAAAATCACTTCAATGGATTTTTAAAATCTGTTTTCTGGCATTGTCCTTCTATTCGACAGACTGGTTCCTTTCTTTATCCCTCTCTGTTTATCCTTTCTGGCAAGAGGAGTTACTATTTTTATGTTTTGTCTGAGGAATGCCCAGGAGACCAGTGGTACTATGTGAAAGATCCAAAGCCAGGTGGGCGTGAGCAGGTATTAGACTCTATTGGGCTTGTGAACGTGAGCACAGCCCTCTTGAGTAAGAAGCATACATACTTTTAAGTTCCAAGATGAAGCCTGACATTGCTTGCCTTGACCCCGCTGCCATGGTCTTTGCTGGCCAGTGAAGCTGATGTTTGCCAACCTAGTCTAGCTATCAAGCTGTTTGGGAATCCCCTGTCTCTGCCTCCTGAGTGATGAGTTTACAAGTAGACAGCACACCTTCCTGACTTATATGCGGGTCCTGGAGATATAAACTCTAGTCCTTAATGTTTGTATGTCAAGTACTGATCCCCAGATAGATACCTGAGAATGTGTCATAAAAATCCATTAAAACACCAGTAACATGTTTCTGCTGCCTTGCACATAACACTATAGTAACAAAGACTGCACAATAGGCAAATGACTTGCAGAACTTAAGTACAGTGGGAGCTTGACAACAGGGCTCAATCAGCTGTTTGATGCTGGTTTTGCACTTGTCCTCAGGTCCTCTTTGTGCTGTAAGTTTTCCTGGTTTCCTTCTTCATGCCAATGTATTGTGGAAAAAAGGCTAGGTTATACCAGCCTTGGCCTCCTTGTAGGGGCCCACCTTGCTCAGTCTTATGAAGAGCTGTGATAAATCTTCCCAGAAAGCTGCAGTGTGGAGTGAGGTTATCCTCTCATATACCTTTACTTTCCCACCCCCCAAAATAAGTGACTAGCCAGGCATAGTGGTACACACTTGCAATCCCAGTACAGGAGGATCAGAACTTTGAGGCTAGCCTAAGATGTATAGCAAGTTTGAGATTAGCCTGGATTACATGAGACCCTGGAGAAAAAGAATTGTGGAGAGGGTGTGGGCAGGAAAGCCACACTGACTTTGTCTTCGTGTTGTAGCTGTCACGATGCAGCTTTGTAACTCAGCAGCAGGAGAGAGGGGCTGCTGACACTGGGAGCACATTAAACGCTGTGAATGTCACAGCAAGCTCCAGTACTCTGTGCCTGGCATGAAGATAAAAACCCAGAGATCTTGGCCTGTGGTGGCTGTTGATGGATATGATTAAAATTGTGTAATGTCTCAGTAGTTAAATGTAGTTATCTGACCACCAGTGGTTAGGCTTCTACCTTTGGACAGTCCAGATCAAAGAAACCTAGGTGACTCATATTGAGCCTGAGGCCAGGAAGTGCTTGTCCATTCCTCCTGTCGGTTCATGCACTTTGTGTCTGCATTAACCCCGTACTGTCTCCTGAGATGTGCAATACATGAAACATCATTAGTGTTGCACAGAATGCAGTAGTCTAGAGCTGGTTTGGGCAAGGCTTTAGGCCCTACTGGGTGAGCTTCACTGTGGTTTGTCTTCAGACCTTGGGGCTATAGGATTATGTCAGCTACTTCTGGTGATCTCATTCACAATCTGGCTCTTTTACGATGTCTCCATTGTTGACAGGTGCTATGAAGGGGTTAATTGTGATGGCTTAACAAATCGCAACATGTGTGAGAGATACATATATGTATATGCATGCAGCAGTGAGTTGCTGCTTTGAAGTTAAACATGTGGTTTGCAGGTCTTTTTGCGTTTCTGTTAAATGGTTTTGCGTGAAGTGAACTCTGTCATTGTTTCATAGCTTCTGTACTATAATAGATAGTATTAAAAAACAAACAAACAAAAGGAACTGTGATCTTTGCTCTCTTGAAAGAGGACAAGGAACAGTAGCTTAGAATTTCCTAGTACTAGTGCCAAAGGTAAGGATTACCTATAGAACATTTAAGGCCCATAAAATATTTGTTTGCAGAAGGGGATAGGAACGAGGATTCTGTAGAACTATGCAAACAAAGAATGTGGGGATGCTCAGCCTTTACTCCAGGGGTCTGCACTCAAGAACCCTACATGCAAAACCCATTGATTGCCTGGGTCTTATTTCCTAGGATAGCTGCTCTTCATGGCCATGGTCCTTATAAGTGAAAGGGTTCTCAGGGATGAATTCTCCAGTCTAGGGCCCTTGCTTTATGGGCGTGTGTGAATATCCAGGGCAGGGTGTCAAGCAGCTCTTAAAGCCAGACTCACACATTGCCTGTTGCTGTTTTCACCGTTACTGTGCTCTGGAAAGCAGCGGCTGCCATGAGCTCACATCCAACTATTTGCCAACGTGGCTGTTTTTCCATTTTAGGAATGGGATCTGAGATCCACAGGCCTATCCATACTTCTCAAATAGACATGTTGGCACCAGGCACAGGCCATTACAAACATCAACTCTGCGATGGCACAGGAATCTGTCCAGCTTACTGTAAATTTGCCCAGTGGCTGTATTTCTGTGACGATGGGAGTCTCTGCTTCCAGCACCAGCATCTGGTTTTTCTATTTCCTTTTTTGATGAAGCTGGGGGTGTTATGAGCCTTGTTACTCGCTCCTCTTTGTAGCCCCATTGGCTATTTGGGACCAGTTCTTGCTTTTCCTCCATTTGCCAGTAAATGTGTCTCTCAAGGGCATCCTTACCAGCCCACAATACACATGACTAGAGACATAATAATGATGCTTTCTTGTGGGGCCCTAGCACTGGTGTTTCAGAGTAATTTGGCATTAAAGCCTAAGAGTGGCACCAACAGTGGCTAACTAATGTAATATAAGTTGAATTCAAAGATTGAGGCTTAAATACCTATTGTGCTGTCTTGAGAACCTTGAACGGGAATTGTCTTAGCTCTGAAATGAGATAATGCCATCTTACTTGCACAAGTAATGAAAAGAATACCGGTTGCCTTATCAAGGAGTGACATACACGCCAGTAACTTAAGATGAAGCCCTTTTGCCCTGCAGTTCCCTCAAACTTTAAATCAATTATTCTCAGCTCATGGCAGGCTATTTCAGTAGCATATAATAGCAAGGTTTTATCCAATTTTGTAGGAGATCTGTTAGATGCTTTTCTTTTATATTAAATACTTTTCTCCTTGCCTGGAACAAAAGTACCTGACCAAAGGAAGAATTCATTTAGGCTCACAGTTGGAACATGCAGACCATTAAGGTGAGTAGTGCATGCAGACATGATGTGAGATGGCTGATTAGATTGTAACCACCATTAAGCAAAGAGTCATGAATGGTTGTATTCCACAAGCTTTCTCTTTATTCAGTCTTGAGTACCAGCTCATGAGATGGTGTTGTCTACATCTACCACCAGCCAAATCTTTCTGGAAATGGTCTCCTAGACACTCCCAGAGATGTGTCTCCTAGGTGATTCCAGGTGCTGTTAAGTTGGCAGTTAAGATTAACTATCACACCCTTTCTGTACATGTTTTGGATGCAAGTATTGGTAGAACCTACACAAATAAAAGAAGACTCTTGTTAAGGGGGGCAAAGTGTTACATATAAAAGCATGATACATAACCTTGGTGCTTTCTCCTGAGTCTATAAAATTTTTCTCACAAAAGGCAACAGTTTGTCATGTTACAATATACTTTTAATCTCACTGCCATCAGATTCTATAAATGGACTATTAAGGGTTTATATCAGGCTGCTTTGTTAGGATAAATTGTGATATTGAATTGAATGAAGAAAAACAGTCAGCAAACCTTAAGTTTGCTAGTAGTAATTCTTAAAACTAGTTGTTCTACTGTGATTGCGGTCATTAATATAGTGAGTTGGACCTCTGTAGATGGTTTTGCATTTATTTCAGCAGTAGCAGCAGCAGCAAGTAGATTTTGTTATGTGTATTTACTTAATCTCATCCTTAAGAAAATATCCAATGGTCTCCTTTATGTGCCAGGTTAACTTTGGGAATTTTGAAGAGCAATGAGGGAATCTTTGGATCACAAATGGTGTGTGTGCATGTGTGCACACGCTTGCCAGTATGTGTGGAAGCCAGAGTTGATCCTATCTTTTGAGACAATCTCTCACTGAACCTGGAATTATAAATTTGAGTAGACTTCCTGGCCAACAAACCCCTGGAATCTTTGTTTCTGCTACCCAGAGTTGGGGTGATAGACACATATTGCTGATCTGGCCTTTTACATAAGTGTTAGGAATCTGGAGGTCTCCATGTTTGCTGTGCACTAAGCCATCTTCTCAGTGGGTCACCTTTTTGGCCCTTGTCATGAATATTCAGATAGTAAATATTGTGAGCACTGTATAACTGCTGTCTCCATTAACCCCTCAAAGCTATGGCCAAATTAGACCAGGAAACCTAAACACAGAAAGTTTAGGACTTTGTCTAGGGTGTCC
This sequence comes from Uromys caudimaculatus, assembly GCA_028551405.1. NCBI lineage: Eukaryota > Metazoa > Chordata > Mammalia > Rodentia > Muridae > Uromys > Uromys caudimaculatus. Next base: position 69,858,247 of record CM052714.1, read on the forward strand.
AGAGAATATAGTTTAGGATGAGTGTTACTCTTATTTGTGGCCCTAGCAATAAGGGAAAACAGAAGAGGGGCTCTTGACTTGGTCCAAGAAGATTGGTGTTCAGAATTGAGGATGGCTATATTTGAGGAAGTGGAGCTTTGCTGATTGATTCCTTGTGGGACAAGGAGGGTAGGTAGTCTGGTAGTGGTCAGAATAGTACATTGTGGTTAGATGTTTGCTGAGGAGGGTTGCTGAGGAGGACTGGTACACTTGTGAAGGAAGGCAGTGCATTCTGAGGGGGGATGTCTAGGGAGCGGAGCTTTATTGGGTGTGCTGACTGGAAGACTTTGGGTGTGCTGACTGGAAGACGGAAGGCATTAGTTAGCTTTGCATTTTCTGGCTGAAATACTAGAAGTATAATAACTTAGAAAAGGTCTATATGTTATCTTAAACTTCTATATATCCTAACACATAAATTGGGACTTGTTGCTTTGGGCTGCTGATATAATGATTCTTGACAGTAATGTGGGAAATACATGATGGAGCAATTGCTGATGCTGTCTGTGAACCATAAAGTGAACAGGAAGAGACTAGGGTCCCACAGGTCTCTTGGAGCATGCTTGCTGTGACTTCCAGTAATTCCTATCACCTTTGAATACTACCAGTCTTTTAAGATATAATCATTATTGACTGGAGAAACGGCTCAGTGTTTAAGAGCGCTCACTCACTGGCCGCTCTTCTAGAGATCTGAGTTCAATTCCGAGCCACCACATGGAGGCTCACAACCATCTATAATGGGAATCAGATGCCCTCTTCTGACACACAGGTGTACATGCAGCTAGAGCACTCATGCATATAATAAGTAAGTCATTCTTAAAAACAAACAAACAAACCAACCATACACCTGAAACATATTCATATGGCAGCCAAGGTTAGGTATAAAGGCATTTCAAATTTTGTACTCTTAGTGGAGAGTCATTTAATGGTTAAAATCATGCTTAGAAAATGGACATAAATATTTTGTCCATGGCAGATACATTGTTAGTCGCCCCAAACATGGGTATCTTTGGGCTTTGAAGTTAGACATGCAAGAGTTCTTTGGGTTAGAATTGAGTTCTCCATAGGATGAGAAACGAAGTTGTAGTTGTTGAGAAGAGAGGGAGGGATGGAAACTTTAGACGAGCCTGTTGGGATTGCACAGGGGAAAAGATTAAATAAACAGATGCCCTCAAAGATATACTCAACTATGGATGAGAAAGCTAGCCAAAGCTGCAGTTCAGCTTTATGATGCGTTTTGTGTTTGTACAGGCTTTGTAGGTACACATGGAACAAGGGCAGCCAGTAAATGCCCTGGTTTTAATATAGCCCGACTTCAATTGCAGCTTTATTTTATGGGATTCATTTTGAAGCCACACAACAACTAGGGGAAAGGCTTTCTAATATTTAGAATTTTTAGGTAATCATTAGAACTTAAAATTATGTGTAGTCACTGTTTGCATCCTTCTGAATGGTCCTACACATTGTAATGTTCTTAATGTACACAACTGACTTTATTCCTGTAGCTCTAGTGTGTGATTTTGAGTATTATATGAACATTCTCTCTCTCTCTCTCTCTCTCTCTCTCTCTCTCTCTCTCTCTCTCTCTCTGTGTAATGTGAACAAACATGCATTTGTAATTTCATTGAACACTGAGTTACCTGGGGTAAATGGTTCATGTGTTCATTTATATTACATTTATAGAAGATAAGAATGCCATATGCTAACATGTTCCTGAGTCAACATGAACTCTTGATTACAAGACTACAAAAAGACTCTCATATTTTACTAACACAGAAGCATTTGCTTATATTCAAATAGCTAGAAATACAGAACTTAAATTATAGAAAAGGTTCTCCCAGTCTTAACTTTGTAATTCATTTTTATTAATACTTCTGACATTTCAGTGAGTATATCATGCTGGAATTTGAGAATTTAACACATTTAGAATAGGAAAATTTCATTATGTTGCCATGCCTTTTTTTGATTGTGATCTCTATTTGAAATGTAAGATTTGTTGTTCACTAGCTCCATATGTAGGGCTGCGTGTGGTTCTTGAGTGAATGCTCTGTTTGTGGCATGTACTCTTGATAATAACTGAATCCTTGTGCACAGTTTGATCTTCAGCTGTGCTTACTTGTTCTTGTACTTCTGTGAACATTAGAGGACATGCTGACTGTCCACTCTAGTTATCTTGAACATGTGGGGATTGTTCGCAGGCCCACTGGTTTTCTGAGAACAGTCCTTGTGTTATTTTGAAGTCCTTCAAAGGAGAAGCTAGAACCCTGGGATACATAGCCCTGTGTTTACTTACTATAGAAAGTGTTTTTGGGGATGCTTCCTTTGTTATATTGGCTCATGTTGATATTCCTAGCCCATGGACTCAGCTTCTAACTCAAGACGAACAGGTGAAAAGGGAGTCTTAAGCAGTCAGCATCTGCCCTGGTTGGCATGGCTCAAATCAACTGGGTGTATGGAAGATTTAGGCAAATCAGTGGTGTTTTTGTTTCTATAAATACATCACCTATTTTTCAACAACATCAGTGTTTAATGCTTCTGTCAATAAGACTACAGGTAAGAAACTGTTTTTGTTTTTTTTTTTAATATGCAGAAATGGAATAATACAGATTTACAAATGATTTTAATAAGAAAAAAATGTGCCCTGTCTATGGTAGTAAATGTATCTAATAGAATCATTTTTAATGACATGCATAGAATCCATGTTGCTTGAACTGAACCTTGTCTTTCATGAGTGATTTTGCTGTGTTCTGATGGAGGACAGAAGGAGGGATTATAAGAATAAATGTGATCAGTGAGCCATGAAGAATGGCTGCTGGTCATGGCTGAGGGTTTCCTCCTGGCTTCTTGGAGTTGGGGTGGGCTTTTGGTGTATGTCTATTTCCCCTTCATGAATGGAGATCAGTGCAGATGTGGGGACTGAGTGCAGGAGCAGACTACAGAGTTGCTGGTTCTGATCTCAGGACATGGAATGGATGGGCACCGTAGCATCAAAGCAGGAAACCCTTGGCACCGGGGACTTTACCATGAGGAGGCACCCCAAATGGGAGAGCCAGAAGCGACAAAAGACATTGACTTTTTGCCACCTTCCTTCTAAAATTGGGGTGGTGAAAGAGCCCTGTGTTAATTAAAGGTGCCTTAGATATAGATATGCACTGTATCTGTTCATTGCATTCTTGAGGAGGGAGAGCAGTCCTGACTCCTGCTACTCTAGTGAGAGTTTTTTTTTTTTTAATTTATAAGTCAGGTTACTGAAGACTTGATGGTTCTTCAGATGAGTGTGTGTAATGGGAACACACCAAGTTTCTTCTATTTCTTTCTCTGGTTGATACCTAACATGTGAAAGCTTGTCATATTAATTTTTACTCATACCTTATGTTAAATTCACTGGAAATAGTTATCTTGCTATTGACTATGAAAGTTTAATCCTTCCAAGTATGTGAGCATACTGTTACTGGATACCATCCCCAACATGTTAGAGCATTGGGTTTGAGATCACATTACTTTAATGCATGCCTAAGACATTTGAAGTTTTTCCTAGCTCAGAGAATTTTGTGAATACATTTCTGGTTGCTTGAAGGGAAATGCCGACAGAGAAAGGTTCTAGAAATGTTGGGTGACTGTGTCACTAATTAATTGGGACACATGTATGAGTTTTGTGATGGTTCTTTTTAAAGGGACTGCAGTGAGAGTAAACACATGCTAGTATGCTTGCTGCAACAGTCAATCACTTGACCAATTATTCTTACCTTGTACAGATTCACCCAGTGTACTCAGTTTTTCACTCTGTACTGTTTCAAGATGGGGACTTAAAGAGCATCATAATAAACCCAAATGTTAAAAACAGTAGGCATGTGCTGGAGCGTGCATGGTAAGCAAGGTAGGGCTGTTTTGCTTCTAAGAAACACAGCATCAAATTATTACAATATGATGTTTGTTCTTATTCTGTAGAACATCAGGATTTCTTATATTCTCAGTATGATTTCAGGTTTTCTGAAGAGAAGGAAATGGAACATAAAAACTCACTTATTTGGGTGATGCTGGTGAGCACTATACCTGAACAGATTGTAGCATTTCACCCCTCCCTCACCTAGGTTATAGAAAGTTCTTGTTTGCAGTAGTCAGGATGTGAGTTGTCTTGTTTAATCCAAATGAGAATGAATCATCAAGCATTCTGCACATGAAACATCAGATTTTAAAGGAACACTATTATGTCCCCACAGGATTAACAACGTTCTTTGAAAAAATTTGGGTCGAGGAACTTAGATCTCTGGTCCTCCATGATCATCACCATCTCACTGGGGACCATCAGTAATTCACGCCTCTCGAAGGCTGAGCATTTTCAGGCTGTACATTGAGTTAGTGGATTATACTTGAGGCTGTATGGTGTTTGAACCTCTTGTATTATACCAGACACTGCTTAATCTTTTGTTGTTGTTTAGATTTGTGTGTGTGTGTGTTTCTTGTATGCATGCATGCTTCTTGGATCTGTTGGAATTGGGTTATGAATGATTGTGAGACATGATGTTGGTGCTGGGAACCAAACCCAGTTCTTCTGAAAGAGCAACAAATGCTCTTAACCACTGAGCTATTGATTCAGCTCCTAACATTTGTTATTTTGTCAGCTATTATGCAGTGGTATCTAAGCCATGAAATGACCTTGACTGTTTCTTCCATCAAAAAATATTATGTTTATGAGTGTTTGCCTGCATGTATGCTTGTGCTCCTGGTCGTATGTACTGGATTAGAGACAATTGTGAACTGCCATGTAGATGCTGATACATAGATACCAGCAACCTTGAATATGGTTATGTTCCATCTTTCTTTGAAGCTGCTTGTTTTGGTGAAACAGTGATATGAAATGTAGGAAAGTTGCTGAGAAAAATCCAAATATATAGGATCCATTAAAGGAGACACTGTGTTTCTCCCTGTGAAAACAGACTTGAGCATTTCAGTCAGTCAGTCACTGGCTCAGTCACTCGCTCAGTCAGTCAGTCAGTAAGTCACTCGCTGAGTCAGTCAGTCGCTCAGTCAGTCGCTCAGTCAGTCGCTCAGTCAGTCAGTCAGTCAGTCGCTCAGTCAGTCGCTCACTCACTCGGTCAGTCGCTCACTCACTCGGTCAGTCGCTCACTCACTCGGTCAGTCGCTCACTCACTCAGTCAGTCGCTCACTCACTCGGTCAGTCGCTCACTCACTCGGTCAGTCGCTCACTCACTCGGTCAGTCGCTCACTCACTTGGTCAGTCGCTCACTCACTTGGTCAGTCGCTCACTCAGTCAGTCACTCAGTGGGTAGGTGTAGTGTAGATGTAGACAGGTCAGCTAGTGTGTCAGTCAGATCTGCCCTTTGGTTGGAGATACCTTTATCTATTGAATTACTTGTTGGTTCCTGAAGTAAACTTCTAATTCATAATAGTTTGTTTCTAGTTTTCAGTAAAATACCAAACAAACAAACCTGTTGCTTTAACTTTGTGGTGTTTTTGTTTTTTATTGTTGATGTAATGCTCTGGTGACATTTGGGGTGGGGAACAGAGTCTTTAGAAGTGTATAGATGATGCTGTGGTCTAGAGCACTAGTTAAGCCTTAGTCTGAATTCATAGGAGCTCCTTCTAGGAGACCAGGACTGGGACAAGTCACCTCAAGGTAGCCTGTGCAGCTGGGAGGGAGGCTGAGGGAACAGGTGTTAGGTGCTGAGCCATCTTTACTGACTTTTCAGGAATCCATCAGGCCATCAGCTTGGAGACCCTCAGGTCCTAATATAGTCCTTTGGTCATCAGCATTTTGGCTGCTTACTTCACAGTGCATATTTTGGTCCCCTAATTTCTTTTTCTTGGATCTGTCTTCATGGAAGAATTCTATTGCTTCTCTAGACTTCAGGGCTATCTTGGGAGAAGGATTTTGGCACAGATTTCTCTGGAGGATCCAAGCTGTGGGCAGCTGTTGACTTTCTTCAGTGCTGAATTTAGCTGGAATTCTCCTTGATGCTTTCACTCTACAACCCATGCTTCCCCAAAGTCAGCAGCAGCATTTCCATGTTATAAGTTCTCAAGATAGAGAATTTTATCCAACATCAGTGGTATAGAAGTGTGGGGGCACTGGAGTGACAGGGAAAGGATTTTCTCCAAGGAGATAGGATCAATTTTGTATAATTTGTATTTTAAAGATAGTTAGGGTGAATAATTTTTATGGAATTCTTAGTGAGGGATTTTTAATAGAATCTTAAATTTTGTTTAGTTTTTCTGCTTCCTTCTTTTTTTGATAAATCCAGATCTGGCAAATCAATATTTTATATATTGTAATAAAAGCACTACTTAGTACATGCTCTTAGATAGACTTGGTGACATATTTTGTGCATTCTGTTCTCTTGCATTGCCTGAGGAAGTCATTGCTTCTGTTGCATTTTACTGAAGATCTGGACAACCTGGCTTTAGAATCTGAACTCATAATCCTATTTGACTGTACACTTTTTTTTATCATTTCTATTATAGATGTGTTTTCTATCCTCACTATAAGGCTGCATTTTCATAGTTTGTAAAGCAGGACCAACATTCACTTAGTAATGGATGAGGCTTCATTATTTTGAGACCTGGAAGTCTCCTTGGAGTTTTCATTCCTGGGAGCAAAATAGGGGTAAATAAAAATCTTGTGGGTATTTGTCTTGTGCTTCATCATGGCTCCTGAAACTTTTTTTTTTCTCAAGCTGAATTTTTTTTCTGTAAATATTATAAGAAATGTTACAAATGTCAAATATTGTATGAATAGGGAAAGGGTTTGGGGTTCTAGTTAGCTTTTTTTTTTTTTTTTTTATAACTGTAATGGAAATGAGTTGTGCTTTTCAAAGAAAACCTCCTCCTCCCAAATATGAATGAATTCATACCAACAAACTAAGATCAACTTGTTTGGAAGTTCTATTGGCCATAGTTCACAATGGAGTGTTAGTTATTTATGCCCTAGTGAAGAAGCAGAGGGATCCTGTTAGTGAGTGCCCATGGCCTTTAGGGAAACTTAAGTATGGGCAGCAGACCCTAGATAATAAGGAGTGTGCAATCACAGATGTGATTTAATTGTTTTATTCTTGGCACCACAGGCACAGTACATGCCTGCATTCTCATTTCATGTCTGTTTTAGATCAAGTTCAAAGTAATTCAATTCTGACTTTATAATACAATATGGACTTTGTCTTATGTTCTGTTGCTGTGAAGAGACACCATGACCTTGGCAACTTTTATGAAAGAAAGCATTTAATTGGGATTTGCTTACAGTTTCCGAGGTTTAGTCCATTACCATGATGGCTGGTAGCCTGGCATCACACACAGACATGGTGCTGGAGAAATAACCAAGAGTTCTACATCCAGAACCACAGGTAACAGGAAGAGACTCTGGACTTGGCATGAGATTTTAAAACCTCAGAGCCCATCTTCAATGACACACTTCCTCCAAAAGGCCACACCTTTTAATCCTTTTTATTCTTTCAAATAGTGCTGCTCTCTGGTGTGACTAGGCATTCAAATATATGAGCCTGTGGGGGCCGTTCTTATTCAAGCCACCACAGACTTCTACTTTTTGCTTTGCAAAAACTGTCTATGTGTTTGGCCTGCTAAACTCTTTATAATGTCCTTTGGCATCACATTATTCCCTTTCTCTCCTAGAGATACTTGAGAACTAGGTTGCAACTTTGAATGAATTGTTGAAAAGGGCCGGTGCAAGATCGGAGTGCTGTAGGATGCCTGGTCCTACATACTTTGTGCTGGCAGACGTGCTTAGTGATATCCCCTGGATTGAGAGTAGCAGGACTGTTTCTGTTAGGATGTTGTAGTGGTTTGAATGAAAATGGTTCCCATAGACTCATATATTTGAGTGCTTGGTCCACAATTGGTAGAAATGTTGGTAAGGATTAGGAGGTGTGGCCTTGTTGGAGGAGGTGTCTTATTGGGGGGTGAGCTGTGAGGTTTCAAAAGCCTATGCCATTCCCAGTTAGAAGGATGTAAGCTCACAGCTACTACTCTATTGCATGCTTGTCTGCCTTCCTGCCTGCTGCCATGCTCCCTACCATCAATGATGGTCGTGGATTCTAACTGACCCTCTAAGGACTGTAAGCCTCAATAAACCTTTCCTTTCATAAGTTGTCTTGGTCATGGTGTCTTCACAGCAGCAGGAAAGTAATTAAGACAAAAGTGCTTGCCTTTTTATCCCATTTGAGAACAAAAATTTCCTCGTGGTCCATGGGACCCTTGAAGAGGCTTTGTCGATTGAGTAAGCAAATTAATTTTCATAGTTATGGAGCAGTTAGAAATGTTTGCTACATACAAGACAAAGAAATAGAGGATGTCTCCCTTCTATTTAGAAATGGCAAGTGCATTTCATTGTAGGTGTAGTTTAAGGGCTAAGTGGGAGTTTATCAACTTTGGATTGTGCAACTAGGTCTGTTGGTAATTAAAATCCCCTAACAAATGTATTTTGCCATAATGCCTCAGTTTTGCTTAATATTCTTCCTATGGTGTTTCTTGGAGAGACATTTGACCAAGGCACCATAGGAATGGGAGTATGTCTAGTTTAGCAGTTGCTAGTACATCTTGTCTTTATGTGACTATAGACTTAGACCATTGGTCATTTTTCCAGCTCAAACATTGTTAACTGTCATTGCTTCAGAACCTGTATGATCATGTTATCAGAGTTGTGATTTCTGGAACCAAGTAAGTTGTGATTCTTGGTTATATAGAATTTCCTACTGTGGGATTCTTAAATGTAAAAGTACCTGAAAGGTGTTTAAATGCTGTATTCTCAGTACAATTAATGTATGGTGCTTACTCTTTCTCTCTCTTTTTGAGATCTCATTCTTTAGCCCAAGCTAGTCTTTTTTTTTTTTTTTTTGGTTTTTCGAGTCAGGGTTTCTCTGTGTAGCCCTGGCTGTCCTGGAACTCACTCTGTAGATCAGGCTGGCCTCGAACTCAGAAACCTGCCTGCCTCTGCCTCCCAAGTGCTGGGATTAAAGGCGTGAGCCACCACTGCCAGGCCCAAGCTAGTCTTAAACGTGTTATCCTTCCTGCAATTATAGACATATGAACTATGCTTTGATTTAGCTAGCATTCTTTGTAAGGAGTATAGTGGTTTGTATCTAAAACAGTTTTCAAAGGCAGAGTTTCTAAATGGTGGATCTTCAAGAGAGGATTACATATGGAGGGCACTAACTTTATCAATGGATCAGTCTGTTACAAATTCATATATGAATGCATTCTAAGCAAGTGGAGCTTGGTTGGAAGAAGTAGGCTATTGGGGATGCCCTGCTCTTGAAGGGTTATGTCCTGTGTTATGACACGTGTGTGTGCGTGCGTGTGCATAGGGACACAAACTCCTACATTTCCACGTTTTTCTTCCCCCTCTATATTCTTTCTCCCCTTATTCACCCTTCCCCTTTCCCACTTCTCTCCCTTTTTCCTGGCCACCATGAGGTGAGCAGCTCTATTATAAACCCTCTGAATGCCTTCTCAACAATGCTGTCTTACGACAGCCCCATAACCGCAAATCCAGTGATGAAGGGTCAGAACTCCTGAAGCCACAACCCAGAATAAATCATGAGTTTTCTTCTTAGGTATTTCATCACCATGATGTAGACCAGGCTAACACAAGGGAATTCATTTGGCATCCTTCTTGGCTACCAGTAACTTTTATTTTTTGTCATTTAGTACTGAACAAATAGAGGGGGGGGGGGAGAGAGAGAGAGAGAGAGAGAGAGAGAGAGAGAGAGAGAGAGAGAGAGAGAGAGAATGAATATAAATATGAATATGAATGAATATAAAATCAGAATGGGGAATGGAAACCTTCATTCTACTCTTTCCCTGGTAGAAGCAGGATCAACTGTTTTCTTGCTGTTTATCAGGTCACACATCCAAGGTGAAGCACACTACCTTTGATTTTCTTTTTTGGTAAGAGTGGTGTGTTCTCATTTTCTTCTTGGCATTGTGTGGCTGGGTGTGAGTGGGAAGGGGCTGGTACCTCTTGCCATGTGCCTTGTCTGGTTGCTAGGTGACCCACAGAGATCCACTCTGGAGCTTTGGCCACCTCCCATTTCCATGGCTTGTTTTGAACTGACAGCCCACATCTTATGAAAGAGAACAGCCGTGAGACAGGGGAGCATTTGATTCAGGCTTTCTGCTTCCACTGGATGTTTCAGCCGTTATTCAGCCTTGGCAATTACAGACACAGCCTTTGTGTATGGGACATAACTCCCTCCCACCAAAGCCCTGCACTGCTTTTAGAGGTTCAGTAATATGACTTAACTCATCTTCAACATAAAATGTATTAAAATTTAATGTTCAAATTGATGGGTATATGTTATGGTATTTGATTTTTCTTGGTTGATCCCCTCCCAAGAGATAAGACATTTTAAGGGAGAAAGCTTAGATGAACCCCTGCCCACCATTCCTAAGGATCAAAGTGAATTCTGAAAGCTCTTCTAAGTGTAATAAAATAATCAGGAAAGCATTATTTTAGCTAGGCTGTCAAAATGGAGTGCTTGTGACTCCCACACAGAAAAATGCAGTCTCTGAGGGCATGGTCAATGCTAATGCTGATTTTCCTCCCTTGAGAAATGTGGAGTGCGTAGAGGTTGGGAATGATAGGCAGCTCTTGCCTTCGCCCCACCTCGGTTCCCTAGTCCTGTAGTTCTGCCATGGGAGATTTGTAATGCCCTTTAGTCCTCCCTGTTCTGTCTTTAGCCTTTGGGTTGTGGCTGTGATGGCTTGTTACCTAGACTGGTACTCTAGTCTGCAGTGTGTGTGTGTGTGTGTGTGTGTGTGTGTGTGTGTGTGTGTGTGTGTGTGTATGCCTGCTGGTGTATGGCCTTAGGAGTCTGTTGTGAGCTGATTAATGTGAAAAGGAACCAAAAAATGGTTCTTTTGGCCCTGGAGCCCATGGAGCCTCAGATCTGATCCTGTAATGTCACCTTTTTTTCTGAGAAATTCTAAAGTTATCAGAACTAGAACTTTGACATATGCTAGCCATTTCTATGTAGAGTAGATTTACTAAGACTTAAACACTGCTTGATATGGGCTGTTTTTATTGTCGACATAGGATAAGAATGTGTGACTGTTTGCATAGGAACTGTATGTATACAGGCAGGCAGGAGTGCAAAGAACTAGCCCAAAGTCCTGTGGTAGGATATAGTTACATTTCCCCAGATGCTCATTAATTGGTCTCTGGTCCTAGATGAATGGCCTCATAGTTCAGCTTTGGAAGGGGAATGTAGGAAACAGTTGGGACAAGGTGGGAATTAAGAGAGATCGTGGGTCAAAAGGAGCTTCAAAAGCTGTAAAAATATAATCAAAGCTTAAACTAAAAAAACCACACACTTGACATTATATGTACCAAATCCTCATGTGTGCTTAGGTAACAGGATGTGCAGTAAATAAGCAGTCTGCATTAAATCAGAAATAGCAAATGTTTGTACTGTTTTATTTAGTCACAAAGAATATTAAATAGTGACTTGGCCAAATAACATGTTCTGGCACAAAGCACCTGAAAGTTAAAAGTGCTTATCCTGCAAGGCAGTGTGCTACAGTGCGCTATGAATAATGTATCCTCAGTATGTCTATCAGTGCTCCTAAAGTCCTTAAGGAGATGGATGGGCAGTGTTGGCAAGATACACAGTTAGTAGAGCACCAAGGCTGCTATGAGCAGTCGATGAGAAATGGGTTGGACCACTCATGCATAAACTAGACCATGTGGCTTCTGGCATTGAAGTATCTGGTGACATACATTTCAAACAATCAGTATGCCTGCTGGGAAGAGTCTTCAAAGAAAGTATGTTTTTACTGTTCTGTAGGTGTGTCTTGTGGTCTCTGTTTGCCTATATATTCTTGCTAGTAGAATTTTAACTGGTATTTTAAAGAAGAGGAAACACTGAGTGAGAAGTTGCTTATTGGGTAAAAGCATTCTAGATGTTTTCTTTTTGTCCAGTATAACCTTCTTAATAGCATCAGCATTCCCTGCTCTGCTGTGTCAGAGATGGTGTGGGACACAGGTGTGTTCACAGTGAGAGAGGTCACATGCCCTGTACTGTGTCAGAGATGGTGTGGGACACAGGTGTGTTCACAGTGAGAGAGGTCAAATGCCCTGTACTGTGTCAGAGATGGTGTGGGACACAGGTGTGTTCACAGTGAGAGAGGCCACATGCTCTGTACTGTGCCAGGGCAGGAAGGATGGTACTGATTATCTTCAGAGTCTTAGAGACTTGCCTGTTTCTTATATTAAAGCCAATATAGTTAGAAAAGGATAAAGTCCTCACTGACAGGACAGTGGGGATTTAAGGGGGGGCAGGTTACATAAGACTTAGGAACCCAACTGACTGGTCAGCACTCTTTTCACAGGCACTGAGTAGCTTTCAGTTGAAGGCATCTTGTATGTTTCTGATGCCGTTTGGTCACACGCAGAGTTTTGGGCTTCTTAGATTCAAGTGATGCATTCAGGGGATGCAATTTTTGGCTTAGATTTCAGTGTCCCCAAGATACACACTAAAGGAGCCAAGGCATTCTAGTCCATGGTCATTGCCTATGGAAAGCACCTGTTGTTTCCAGCCTGGCAGGTAGAAATGGTTAATTTGTTTTATGCTTTCACTACTTTTAGGAGAAAGGTAACCTTCTCTTGTTGTTTGTACTTATTAACTAATTAGTGATAAAGCAAGGCAGTAACAGGAGAACTTTTCAATTAAAAAGAAAAGGTCCCTTTGCAACCTTTTTAAGTCAGAGCAAAACAAATCCTAGCTGTGCCTTACTTTGACTGGAACTGTTTAGGACATTGAGGAGGGAAGGCAGGCAGAGCTGTGTTGTGAATGCCAGTTCCCAAATTGGGCCAGTATTAGGATCCTTAAATTGGCAATGTCTGTGACAGCAGGACTTATAATTTTTCAAATATCCTGTAATAAAAGACCACAAAAAGGTGTGAAATATGTCAACCTGTTTGGTGATGGACAAGTCTAAAGAGGAGCGGAGCTGTATTTCCCGTTTCAAGATACACTGGCAAGAGTCTGTCTCTCTGAGCCTCAGTTTACTTATGCATAAGATGAAGGTGTTGAAAGGAGACCATGCTAGTGAAGTACTCAACCAAGTCTACTTGGATACTAAATCTTAAAAACTTGAGTTGCTGCTGTAGCCACAGTCCCCCAAGTTCGTGAGACTTGGAAGTACTTGTCAGCGGACTAAAAAGATCACATTTATTAGATGAAAAACATACATCTTAGGGATGAGGCTATACTTCAGTGGTAGAGCACTTACCTAGCCCTAGCATCAGTTCTTACTGCCAGCAAATAAATTAAATAAGTAAAATAATGCATATCACAAGACTTTGTTTCACCCTGTGAAACAAAAAAGGTGCTTGTATAGAAAATTTTGTCTAAAATGTTATTCTTTGAAACAAGACTTAAAGATATGAAGTCTTGGGAAAACTCAAAAAAATTATTTTAATCCCCCCCAAAGATGTGTACGTGTGTGTGAGTGAGTGTGTGTGTGCGTGCTTGTTAGTATGAGTGGTGCATGTTCATGCAGCTGTGTGGAGGCCCAAGGGTAATGTCCAGTGCCATTCATGATCATTTTCCACCTTTAGTTTTGAGCTTGGATCTTTCATTAACCCTCAAATTCATTGACTCTGCTATTGGCTGGTCAGTGACCTTCAGGGATCCATGTGTCCACCCCTCTGTGTGGTGACGGGCTCGTGCCACCCCACCCGTCTATTTGGAGGTAAGACCTTCGTGCTTCCATGGCAAGCACTTTACCACTAAGCCATCGGCCTCGTCCAAGAATGGACAAACTATTTTCCAATTTTCCAGCATCATTTTATCTGTTTTCAAAAATTTTCTTTTTGCCTTATTAGATGAAAAACGAATGTCAAATCTTAGCAGGTTGATTGTATTCATAACTGAACTTTTTTTTTCCTAAAATTATGTGTTTCCAGCTTCAAACATCTGGCCAGAACTGGCATGCTCTCAAAGAATGACTTTACTTCTTCATAAGTTATTCATGTAGAAACTTGAAGGTAAAATTTGGCCCACCGTTTTGGATGTCCAGTACAATCTTTTATTGTTCTTTTATAGTCGCACTGAACCTATATAACCTACATTCATTCGTTTCTTTGAGACATGGTCTCATATAGCCCAGGCTGGCCTTGGAGAATGAGCTAAGTAGCCACTGATGACCTTGAACCTTAGGATCCTCCTATCTGCAGTTCAGTGCTTTGATTGTAGGTGTATGTTCATGAGGAGCTAGAGATCATATCCAGGACTTGGTGTATGCTAAGCAGGCATTCTATCCACTGAGCTATAACCTCAGCGGTGTTTATCCTTGAAGAAAATCAGTTACGTTACAGAAGGATTCCAGAGCGGTTTAGGATCTTGTAGTGAAATGGAGGGGACTTCAGTATGACTCTTGGAAGGATGTCTATGTTTTATATCTTAGTGGCTCATGGATTCCTAGGCCAGCTCTTGTAGATCCCAGAAGTAGAGGGGGAAGGGAAATTGGGACAAACTTGGGCCGGGAATAAGAAAGTTGGCACTTGAATGTTGGAAACATGTACATTTGTGGCAGGTTATTTGCATCAAGAATGACTGCAGCTATGGTCTCTACTGAAGTTAGTCATGAAGGCAGCTGGCAGGAGAGAAAAAGTAAGGAAGATAAACTGGCCTCTTTTTTTTTTTCTGAGAAGGCTAGAACCTGGATCATGAAAGCCTAACATGATAGCTGAGTCAGGTTACCCACCGTACATTTTGTGAGGACCTTTTCTAGGGTACCCAGTGCTTTTATCTGTAGACAGCTCTTTGTTTCTAGCTTTGGCAGACAAATGCTCCCCCCATCCCCTTTAATCTGGAATATAAAAGTAAGACATGCTCACTAATGATTCTGGGTTGCATAGTAAGTATGTATAGCTCATGAATATTTAAGTAGATTTTCCAGGGGTAAAGTGTGCTGGTACTTAGAGTGAATTTTCCCCATTCATCATGGTACAGAATCAATTCAGTGATCAGTTAACGATGAGTTGAGGACTGTGCTCTGGTTGTATAAGATAAGTTGCTGCAATAAGCTGCTGCAACCCCTTGACCTTGTTTTTAGAGTTCTTCATTTGCATACATTCGTTGGCATCTGATGGCATTGATATGCTCACTTGTTTCTGGTTTTATGCATGACTTCCAGTAGATACACTAAGATGAATTTGACTAGGCATACTTGTAGAAATAGAAAAGTAGGAAACTTTGGCCATACATTTGGGTGAAATAATTGCTCAAAAGCATTCTGAGGGTAGAAGAGGTTAAAGCACATTTTCATAGTGATACCCTCTTGTGAATGTTGCGTACCAGCAAGGCCCAAATGGCTGTGACTTACACACTCTGGTTGCAGAAACAAATGTAATGAAACTATAACCTGTTAGGCTGCTTGGTAAAACTTCTTTGACATGGATACCAGTTTTGCTTTTGTAACTTCATTTTACACAAGTAATTTAAAAAATGGTACATGTTGGGTGTGGTGGTACATGCTTTTAATCCTAGCCCAGAGACAGAGTGATATCTGAGTTTGAGACCAGCCTGGTCTACTTAACTAATGAAAGAAATTTCTTTCTTTCTTTCTTTCTTTCTTTCTTTCTTTCTTTCTTTCTTTCTTTCTTTCTTTCTTTCTTTCTTTCTTTCTTTCTTCCCTCCCCTCCCTCCCTCCCTCCCTTCCTTCCTTCCTTCCTTCCTTCCTTCCTTCTTTCCTGTTTTCTTTTGAGACTGTCTCTACAGTTGTAGAGATGGCTACCCATTAAAGGCTAGGCTCACAACCAAAAATAAAAGAGAATGCCTCTCTATGTATTCTTGGCTGTCCTAGGATTAAAGGCTGTACCACCATTTCCACCTTCAAACAATTTTTTGTTTGCTGTGAACTTAAAAAAACTCCCGACAACTTAGGAATAATAATTATGCTTTTACTCTACTGCTTCAAGTCTACTCTAATAATTTTAATAATTATTAAGTAGTTTAAATAATACTTAATAATTATTAAAAGTATTGCTGCTTTTTCTGAGTACTTGCATATAATTGAACTTTAAATTCTGAGAAACATGTTTTTGTTCCTCTCCCTTCTTCCCTCCTTCACGTTCCTCCTTCCTTTACTCCCTCCTTCACAGGCATAGGACTTGCTTTTAGCCTTAGCTGGCTTCTAACTTAAATGGAGGTCTTCCTGTCTCTCTCTCAGGTGATGGGGTTATGGGCATGAAACACCATGACTGGCTCTTTCTCATTCTTTTTTTTTTTGGCTCAACCTTTTAATATAAAAATTCACTGATGTACAAAAATGTGAAAGAGTGACAATGACAACATATGAAACCATGTGATTGACAGCCCCTTGGTGTGCACTTCACGGTGCACATGCACCCGCCCACACATCCTTGGGTGTGGAAACACAAAGTAATGCAAACCAGTGCTACCAAGAAGTGCCAACATGTGTGTCCTCCGAATATCCGCCAATCACAGACCAGGATCTACTCCAACATTCAGTAACAACAAGCACAGCGAGGGACAGCGAGGCCAACTTCTTACTCACGATGGACCAGCACAAATAAACCGAGCAGAAATAGTACTGCATACTTAAATTTAGGATAGTCATTCATGAGGATTGTCACAATTCCAATATAAGGAACAAACCCTCTTGCTCTCCCTACAACATCTTTCTTCTCCTGCCAGTGTTGTCCTTGTTTATAGAGGCCTCGGTCATCAACGGCATTATTATCTCCTTTGGTTAAAAACTTGATATGCCCATCTTGCTTTTCATGGATCTTCAGGACCCGATGCACTATAGGAATCTCTCTTCCTTCTATCCTGAAAACAACGATTTCCCCCACACGTATAGGATCTTCAACTCGGTTCGTGAGGAAGAGGAGATCCCCTCTGTGAAACGCAGGCTCCATGCTGCCACTGAGCACCACTACAATTGGACTCTCACTTCCGGTTATCACCATCAGTCCCTTCCAGATCATTAGTGCCGAGGAGACAATCATTCCAAAATTTAGGACTTGGTAGTAGAGCTGCCTCTTGTTCATCCGCCGCACATCATCTAGAAAGTCTAGAGACAGCATGGTGAGATGGAGAACACGACAACTAACAGCCAAGAGGGCGCGATAGAATCACCCAGAGGAACCGCTGCCACACGGGCCGGGCTCACAGTAGACCGGCTCTTTCTCATTCTTAATCTCATCTAAAAACAAAACGAAATAAAACATTTCGACATGATTGTCCTAGACAATCAAATGAAATTTTGTTTTGTGCCTTTCATTTGGGAATATTTTCATCAGTCTATCCAAGCCCTTCAAGGTTCAGCTCCCTATTATAAAAAAAGATAATAGCTATACTCAAGGTTGATGTTTTTTTCTGTTCCAATTTAAGTGGGTTTCACGAGACCTCTACAGTTTCTTTATTACAGTGGAGCTTGATTAGTGTGAAGAGGAACATTGAACCTGAACTTTTGTTTTTATAATTTATCAAGTATATAGAATTAATAGTCCAAGTTAAATTCTTCTGGCCAGTAGGATGTTTTTATTTTCTTTTTAAGTCATAATTGCATTCATGTAAAAATAGACATTTTAATGCTTTTTAATATGGACATTATTTTATAGGCATGGTGGTTTGAATATGTTTGAAGTGAGTGGCACTATTTGGAGATGTGGCCTTGTTGGGTGGGTGTGGCCTTGTTGGAGGAAATGTGTCTCTGTGAGTGTGGGCTTTAAGAACTTTGTCCTAGCTGCCTGGAAGCCCCCGTCTTATGTCTGCTTTTGGATGAAAATGTAGAACTCTCAGTTGCTCCAGCCCCATGTTTGCCTGGATGCTGTCATGCTCCTGCCTTGATGATAATGCACTGAACCTCTGAACCTGTAAGCCAGCCCCATTTTTTTTTTTTTTTGGTTTGTTTTTCAAGACAGGGTTTCTCTGTGTAGCCCTGGCTGTCCTGGAACTCACTCTGTAGACCAGGCTGGCCTTGAACTCAGAAATCCACCTGCCTCTGCCTCCTAAGTGCTGGAATTAAAGGTGTGCCCCACCACTGCCCGGCAAGCCAGCCCCAATTAAATGTTGTCCTTTATAAGAGTTGCCTTGGTCATAGTGTCTGTTCACAGCAGTAAACAAGACATTAGGTCAGTTTCTCAGTCATTTTATAACATGGTTAATTCTGAAAGATTTGGCATTTTGTAATTTTATTCAGACTATTTGCAAACTATAAAATCCTAATGAACAGTAAGTATTCAAAGAGATTCTTGTGAATTAATGTTCCAACGTAATGGAAGCATAGGTAAGTCCTCTGCTTGATAGTATAAGTGTCCCTGAAGATGGATGGAGTTTAAGTCCCTACCTCCTAAACTTGTCAGCTCCTGTGCCCTCTGCAGATTCTAGTTGTCTTAGGTATAGCATGTGTGAACTTAACTCTCCATCAAAGGGTTGAAATGCAGTTTCCTGACTGAGATGCTAGGTGTGTTTAATTGAAGGTCTTTGTTCCTATTGTAGGTAGAATAGATGTAGAATGGATAAGTGAGCCTTAAAAGATCTACTCATTGCAGGGTAATGATATGAGGATCATTTAATTTTATTTGAAAGATAAGATCAGCTGCTTTGTTCATTGGCAGGTTAGTTGCAGACATGTGCATTTCAACAGGCATGTGATTGACTCTCCAGTTATCTGAAGACAAAAGGAGGATACATTGCTCACTGAGTTACTGGTTTTCACTACTAGGTCAAATGCCTGGGCTTTGTTGACATCCTGCATTCATTTGGAGGGTAGAACAGTTTCCCTTATCCCCAGCAATGTCAAACTATCTGTTTTCTGTTTTGATAGAAGATAATGTTTTATGGTTACAGGGGTGCATACCCAATAGATCTCATGTCACTTACTGCTTTCTCCTCCAGGGGAGAATCTTGTGACATGGGTGGAGGAAATTCCAAACCCATGGAGATCATTTCCAGTCTCAAACAAGCTTAAGTGAGTTAAGGAGAGATGGCTTATATAGACTAACAGGCACTTAATGAAAACTGAGTGATCACAGTTTGCCTGGAAGACACAGCTCTTCTGGGTGTTAGGTGTTGGGAGAGTTACTATCTCCTGATGCTGATGGGATGAGGAAGTAGAATGGGGAAGTGCAGAAGCTGTTGAGTAGATAGTTTCTAGGCTGGTGTGCCAGTTATTTTTCTGTTGCTGAGATGATATACCATAGCAAAAGCAACTTATAAAAAGTGTTTAATTTGGGCTTAAGGTTTCAAAGGGGTAGAGTCCATGATGTTGTAAAGGGGGAGTGATGCAAAAGCTGAGAGCTCACGTCTTGATCTACAATCATAAGGAAGAGAGTGAGAGAAAGAGAGGGAGGGATGGATGGAAGGATGGAGAGAGAGAATGCACATGTAAATGAGCACTGGGAATAGCACAAGTCTTTTGAAACCCCAAAGCCTGACCTCAACACCTCCTCCAACAAGGCTACTCCTCTAATCTGTCCCAAACAGTTCCACCATATGGGGACTAAATATTTAACTGTATGAGCCAATGGGGGCCATTCTTATCCAAACCACCACAGTTAGTGTGCATGCCTATGTGTGTGTACTGCTTGTCTTATTCCTGTGTTTCCATATATGTCTGCTTGAGTGTTTCTAGAGGACTCTCCCATGCTTGCTGTAACATTGACCAGCAAATGAACAAAGAAGCTGAATCTTGTTAAATAAAATTACCCAATATTGGTGTCCTACAGTAAGTCCATCTTGTCTACATCTATGCTGCTTACAGTAAGGACAGTAGTCACACAACTGTGATGCCTCTGACACTGTTTTCTCCTACAGCCCTGAGATGCAACAGAGTATCACAGGTGTGGTCTTTGTCTGTGTGGTGTACTTGAGGCACGGAATGCAAGCATACATGTGCACATGTGAGCAGATGGGTGCTTGTGCATACGTACATGTATATGCAGGAGCCCTTCTGCCAGATTGGCTGAGACATTGAAGCCACCACAGAGAGGTGACTCTTCAGCCATTTGAAGATTAAGAAGGGCTCAAGTGGATGCAGCCTTTGCCTTTGTGAGTGCACTGATGATTCTGGGGTGCATGATACTCCTTTATGCAAAAGGGACCTAGAATGCAGAATGCATGGGGAGGAAATGCTGAGTTAACAACTTAGGGGTGGTCTCTAAATGAATGTATTTTTCTTCCACCTTCTAAGAGTCACTCTGCCCCACCCCCACCCCCACCCTCACCCCCATAATTTTAAAAGGCAAAGCCCAACCTTACATTGCTATCTGATTACTACTCTCTGCTTGTTCCACCAAAAGGAAAACTGGTCAGGTTGCAGGCTTGGAGATTTGGAACCTGTCATATGACAGGTAGAGATGATCCTGATCACCCCAAACATTTCAAAAAGGGAACACATTAGTGTAATTCTTTTCTTTTAGAGATGATCATAACTTTGCTTTTTGCTTTATGAAAATGCCCATTGACTACGTTAGAATTCCTATCTTGTTTTCTGTCTGAATAGTTGATCTTGGTTGGTAACTAGGTCGGTGTATAGTTGATGGGAAGAATTTGAAAGCAGGTACAATACCAATAATAACCACTATGGTTGGTGGCAACAACTCTTTAGAGAGTTTGGGGACATCTTATTTCTAGCATTTTCTGAGATGTGCTAGGCGGTAGCCAACTCAAGCCTGGTACCTTGGACTTCATCCCAAAGCTTCTTCAAATTGCTTCTCCGCTCAATGCTGTGTGCCTCTGTGTTAGAGCAGGAAAAACTAAACTTTTGCAGAAGCTCAGCTATCTGTGGACATGAGTGTGGGCTTTGTAGATGTGTGCGTTTGTGTTCTCTCTCTCTCTCTTTCTCTCTCTCTCTCTCTCTCTCTCTCCCTCTCTTTCTCTCTCTCTCTCTCTCTCTCTCACACACACACACACATTTGTTACCATGATGTTTGCAAACTCGGAGTTTTGTGCTGGCTGTGTTTTTGTAGTTATTGTGGTGATGATATAGTAGAAATAAGAAGTGAGTTCCATTTACTAAGGGGCTGATTGTAGATCAGAAGTGAGCTGTTTTTCATACATGTAACCAGCATCTTTGGAGAAGCCCATAGAAATAGATGTTACCCTCATTTGCTTACATAGAAAGTGAAGTTTAGGGAGAAACCTATAAACAAGTCAAAGACCACCTAACAAAGCAGTGGACTGGCTAGGTCTCATCCATCAAAGAGTAGGCCTCTTTGCTGTCTACTATATGCTTTTAGCCACACTCCTGCCTAACTTCCTATGAAATTGTGTGTACACTAAAATCCAAGTGTTTGAAGTCATGGTAAATTTGCCATTTAAGGGTCTGTCACTGTAAATCTTCTTCTTCTTTTTTTTTTTTTAAGTATCATTTTTAAAAGTAACATGTGGCATAAATTGTTTTTCATTTCTTTAAGTACTGAATAAGCGCTTGGCAGTAATTTATTCATGTAAACTTTTTCTTTGTTATCCCTGAGTAGACACTGTGAAAATACTTTTGATGCTAATAATGAAGCCCTTTTCCTTTCAGTTGGAGTACTTGCCTGTAAATTGACCCTGCAACCCCATACTGTTGAAACCAGATTCCCTAATTAACCTTAACATGAGTGATTTGAGAGATCATTAATTAATGTGTGTGATTACATTCTTGGCATGTGGATACTGTTCTAAGTGAGAGGAAGTTGTTTAACTTGTTTTAATATGAATGAGAGTGATTAGCTTATCCAAGGTCAGATGAGTCACTGGGAAGAAGATGGTATTTGAAAAGCTAAGCTGAGCACAGCCACAAGATTTTTCTGATTTAAAACAAAAGGTGTTGAGATGATGAGGATGGATGGAGCATGAACCAAAAGGCCTGAGTAATGTAACAGCACATAAAGCCCTCCCTCCTCCCAACCTCTCCCTCCCTCCCTCCCTTCCTCCCTCCCCCCCTCAGTGTCTGTCTGTCTGTCATTCTATGCGTGTGTGCGTGTGTGTGATTGAAAGTATGTATTAGGGCTCTCTAGGAATAGAGTGATAGATGAGAAAGCTACACACACACTGCAGGATGTATTAGAGGGATTTATAGGTTGTCATCCAGCTGGTCCAACAATGACTGTCTCCTGATGGAAAGGCCAAAAACCTGGTAGTTGTTCAGTCCACAAGGAATGGGATATCTTGGCTGCCTTTCAGTCAGTGTTGGAATCCTAAAGAAGCAGGTTCTAATACTAGTAAAGGAATGCTCCCGTAACAGATGAGCTTGGCAGAGCGTGAGGGCCAGGAGGAAAGGGCAAAGGTTTTTTCTTCCATGTCCTTTTGGGTAGACTGCCACCAAAAGGTGTGGCCCAGATTTAGAGTGCGTCTTCTTACTTCAAATGATACAATCAAGAAAATCCTTCACAGCCATGTCCAGATGCTTGGATTTTAGTTGATTCCACATGTTGTTGACTACCAAGATGAGCTCACAAGTGCTAAGCTCAAAGCCCCATGGCTTCAGAACGGCCCTTCTAACTGGATAGATGTTCTCTAAGATGTGTAGTTTGTGACTTGGAAAATGTTTGAATGGCTACTGTAATCCATCTGCGTGTGTTTTATTTGTGAACTTGTTCTAACAAAGTGATTGACTTTAATAAAGGAATGAAACTTAATGATTTAATTTAACAAAAACTTTTAAGAGGGGAAATTTAACCAGTTGTTATAAAAAGAACCCATTTTATTTATTGTAAATATTAAATCTTTTCTTCAGAATTGTCATCTTCGGAATTGGCAGTTTGTGCTTTCCCTCTCGTGAAGTCCTGGCTGTGGTGTCTCCTCAGGAAGCTCTCTTGGTTCTTCTTTACCTCTCTGCAGGGTACTTCTCTCCCTGCATTTTATTTACCCCCAACATGCAACAAAGGATGCTTTTCTCTCCATGGCAGATGGTTTCCTGAAAACACAGAGAGCTTGGTGACTGGACTGGCTGGCAAACAGTTTCTCAAGACTCTTGGTAGGAACTTCACACTGCTTCTCAGGAGAGGCAGTAGCCGTTGTTAGTCCGGTCAACTGATAATTTGTGTATCCCCAGAGTATGAAAAGCATTTACAGAAAGCACTTTGGTTTTCAGGAGGAAATAGCGCTTGTAGAAGTACTTTGGATGTAACTGTTCTTTTTTGGTGTGTTCTGAGTTCAGTTTAGCGTGGCTGAAGTTTTCTTTTTTTTTCTTTTTAAAAAAGATTTATTTATTTATTATATGTAAGTACACTGTAAGCTGTCTTCAGACACTTTTTCTTCTTGCTCCGGCCCCACTTGCTGGAGCTGTCTTCAGACACACCAGAAGAAGGCATCAGATCTCATTATGGATGGTTGTGAGCCATCATGTGGCTGCTGGGATTTGAACTCACGACCTTCGGAAGAACAGTCAGTGCTCTTAACCACTGAGCCATCTCTCCAGGCCCCGAAATTTTCTTTTAGAGGAAATATGGTTGAATACTTCTCTGTTGCATATTGGTGTGGAAATAACAGTGGCCAAATAATTTTGTAAACCATCCTGTTACATAGTGCTGGAGTGCAAACATAGTAGGTTACAAATTATTGTACCATTTCATCACACAATAGAAAGCATTTATGTGTATGTGGGTTTCTTTGTGTATAGTTTGTTTTGTCACCTTGACACAAATTAGAATAACCTGTGAGGAGGGAACCTCAGTGGAGGAAGTGTTTCTGTTAGATTGACCTGTGGGCATATAGAAGAGTTTTCTTAATTGCTGATTAATACAGTAGAGACCAGCCTGGGTTGTATAAGGAAGGTAGCTAAGCAAGCCAGTGATTGACTTTCCTCTATGATTTCTATTTCAGTTCTTGCTTCAGTATCTGCCCTGGCCTCCCTCAATGATAGACTGTAACCTGTAAGTTGAAGTAAACTTCCTGCCCCAGTTTGGTTTGCTCATGGTGTTATCACAGCATCAGAAAGGAAACTAAGACTATATTTTAAATCAGTTTTCTATCCACCCTTCCGTCCGTCCATCCATCCATCCATCCATCCATCCATCCATCCATCCTATTGTTGAAAATTAAGTTGAATTCAGAACCTTGAGTAAGCTGGGAAAGTACTCCACTACTGAATTATATTCTAAACCCTAAACTTTACTTATGAAGGAAAACAAAACAAACCTCAAAACACTAAAAAAAAAAAAAATACTTGTGATGTGTAAAAAGTTCTCTTACTTGAAAATGGTATCTTCCGTATGTCATTTCCAGACTAAATTATAGGAACTTATTTATGCAGTTATTACAATTTTGAGGAGGGGGTAGCTCAGGCTGACTTGGAGCTTACGACAGTCCTGTTCTAGCTGGAACATCCCGCTATACTTAATTTACAGTGATTATATTTTATTAAAGAGAGATTCTAGGATGCTTAAGACTTTTCTTAGTTCCTTGATGTTACTACAGAATCTGATGTCATTTGATTAAAAACAACAAGCCAGCATGTGGTTTTATGAATAATTTCTGAATGAAGCTCAGTTTAGAAATGTGGTGTTCTTCTTGATTTTAGTCACATATGTGCGTGTGTGGGTGTTCTGTGTGTTGTAGTGTGTTTTTGTCACTCCCAGATCCTTCCCTTGGCTTTTGTGGGGTGCACAAAGACCCAGGTCTTTGTGTCATGTAATTTCTTAACCACTGAGTTGTATTTCTAACCTTCTTTTTTTTTTTTAAACAAAACAGTGTATTTTTTTACAAAGAGAATTTTCAAATTTTATCTGAATAGGAGTGTGTTCAGAGGGAGCCCTAAGGGAGGAAACTTTTTTTCAGGTATCCTTCATGCCTCCATGGTGATAGTGAGCACTGTATCTTACTTGTAGGGGTTGTACTTACTAGGGTAAAGAAATGATACCTGAGTTTTTTTAGTTCTTCTAACTGCTTCATAGTGTAACGTTACTAAGTCTAGGTTTTTATACCTAGGCTTCATTTGATAGACTCAAACTGAAGGTTAAGAAGGCAGGGACTGAAGGCTTCTGCAAGGCAGATGTTGCTCTCCAATCAGTGTGGTTGAGCCTGGGGGCAGAAGTTATTCAGAGCTTGGACACAGTTGGAGACAACTGTTTCACTATTGACCCACTGCTGCCTGTGCTTTAGGTACAGAGTAGCCTGGCCTGGCTCCTGGGTAGGATGGGATAAAAATTTTTTTTTTCTGTTAGAAAAAGTTGACAATTTCATCCCATCCCTACCCCACTGTTAACCCTCTGTACATTATTCGACTGGGGATGTGTTTGCTTTTGAAACATTACACTTTACTGCCTTATCTCACATTGCAAGGTCTGTGCTCTTCTTTGAGTTTTGATGATACTGAGTTAGTTATATTTTTGCAAGGAATATATATATATTAATATATATATATATATATATATTAATATATATATATATGTAAACACCCAATAGTAAAAAAAAATGTTTTTGCCACCTAGAAAAGAAATTCTCAGTTTTCCTTATGGGCAGCTTACTATTTGAATTGCCATGGTCCTTCTTTGGAGTAGGATGGGGAAGACAGCAATTGACATAGATAGAATTCTACAACTATTCTAAGTGTATTTAGTTGCTGATTCTTCATCACCTTTCACTTCCTCTTTTGTGTGTATATATTAAAAATAATGTATTACAGCCTATCATTCCCTTTATTTTTAAAAAACAAGGCTGCATTTACCAGCCTAAGGAAGAATGTCACAGTTACTGCTAATTGTTGATTATTTTGAATTATATATAACACATGAGGGTCACAGTTTTTTATAGGAGCAATCTAAAGGTTTTGCTAATTTTTTATATGCATATCAAAAAATTGTGCTCAATTCTAAATGAGTTTATGAATTTGAAATGAATAGTTGGAACATTATCCTTGAGGTTTTGTTTGTTTTCCTTAGATAAAATAAGTAGAACACCTTTTATTATTGGATGGAGAGAGTTTCTTTACTTGCACAATTATTCTATTATCTTCTGAGTCACATCCAAAAAAATGGTAATAATACCAAATTATGAATGTGGGTCATCAAACAAATTTTTTTTTTCTCCTTGGTTCTATATATAGAGCCCATTCATAGTCTGGCGAACACTAAGAATTAATGTGTTGTCTTACACAAACTTCATTCACTTCTATGACAAATAGAGTGTTAAGTCATGTACCATAGTCAGATATGATTCTCCAGACTTCATATGGAATCTAAGAGCTGTTGGGACAGGCTTAAGAGGTGGAGACTTTTAGGAAATGTGCGTGTCATGTGCAGGCACAATTAAGAAGTGCCATCTTAGAAAGCAGAGAGCTTTTTCACTGGACTCTTGATATAGCTGGCAATGTGGTAAGAGGCTCCTCAAACACTGGAAATGTGGAGAGTAAATTCCTGTGCCTTATGTTATCAGTTGCTTATTATAAGACATTTTATTCCAGTATCCAAATGAGAACATAGGATTAAATTTTTAATAGCCATCTTTGCAGACATAAACCATGAGATATTTACAGGTAATTAAAAGACAGGTGTAACTTTGAGTTTTGAAAGCTTAGATATGTACCATATTCTCTGGTCTTTAAGAGCCTGTCTGAAAAACCTGAGAGGTATAATAATTTTATGTGTATTTATTAATATGACTTAAGGTTAATATTGAAGCAGATTGTTTTTTGTTTTTGTTTTAAGAGTAAGTAATCTTGAAAAGACAACATATTAATCTCCCCTTAAGAAGACAAAATAAATGTTAGCTGTTCTTTCCTGGTAGGAAACCATGTCAAGATGATGAAGGAATTTTGTTTCCTGATTCTGTTAACAGGATGGAATCAGGATACTTTAGTTTGTCTTATGTCACATGAGACTGTCATCTGAGTTTTTTAATTTACCACTACATTATTTGAAAGAGGGTTTCCAAAGCACATTAAATCTCATTTTGTTTATGTATCCATACAATAAGAGATACTTTTGTAAATAATATGTAATTTCCTATTGGCTATT
This sequence comes from Uromys caudimaculatus, assembly GCA_028551405.1. Lineage (NCBI taxonomy): Eukaryota > Metazoa > Chordata > Mammalia > Rodentia > Muridae > Uromys > Uromys caudimaculatus. Next base: position 69,885,230 of record CM052714.1, read on the forward strand.
TAGTTTCAGAAAGTAGTGAGGTTGATTTTTGCTAAAATCCTTCCCAAGAATTGTGCAGAATCTTCATATAAAAGGATTAACTTGTTAGCTCAAATTACATATTTGTATGTAATGTATGTAAATGACAAAAGGCTTTATTGCTGAGAGCAAGCTTTTCTAAGGTACATAAAGAGTTTTAACTTAGAACCCAGTTAGTCAAATGTATCATACATTGATTTACTTTGAGAATAGCATCAACTTACGTGGTGGTGTATATTTAATGCTAATGTTTGGGAGGCTGAGACCTGTGACTGTGAGCTTGAGGTGCCTGGGAGAGTCCACTGCTCCTCTGCAGCACTGCTGTGGAAGGGTCTGAGTGCTGTTTCTGGAGTAACATACTTCTTCCTTAGCATTTCAGTTGTCTGGACTGAATTGTTGAAAACTTTCTCAGTCATCGTTACAGAATTGGCATAGCATAGTCTTCCTACACATGTTCCTTAAAGGACCATGAAGCACTTAATCACTTAAAAACAAAAGTGCAGGAGCACCTACCATCCAGTTGTCTTCTGCAGTCTAAACCTGAATCATTGAATTATGCTTTATAAGTATCAAGATTTTCCCTGTCTATCATTGTTTTGGTCTTAAAATCTAGAGCAGGGAAACTTCACTTGAGGAAGATTCTTGGTTGTTATAAGTTGGAATGACTGGCTATGCACTTCCTTTTATACCAGCTATGTAATCTTGACTTTTTTGATGATTGTCTATACTCAATAACAGAATAAACCCAACAGGTTTTCCTTTATTATTGTCAGTCAAAGGGTTTTTAAGTACTTTTATTATAGAATGATATTTTGCTATCTGAAAACATTTTATATCACTGCCTTATCCAGCATTTGGTATTCTTTCTTATTTGTAGAAAATTCAAGAATGTGAGACATCTTGACTGTTGAAGTGCTTTCTGTGAGAGATCTTGGTTTTTGGTCTTCTCATTCTGGAGCAAGAGCTAGGCATTGGTAGTGTGCACCTTTAATCCCAACACTTGAGGCAGAGACAGGTGGATCTCTGTGAGTTTGAGGCCAGTCTGGAATGGAATGGAATAGTGAGTTCCAGGACAGCCAAGACAAAAACCTGTCTTGAAAAATACCAAAACAAGCAAACAAAAACCTAGAGAAAGCATCTTAGAGATCTGAGTGTTCCTGAAGGTGGCTTCTCATAGTCTGACCTGGATGCACTTAAGCCTGGCTTGTGGAACTTATGGGTTATTGTAAAGGAAAATACATATGTATGATATTCAGTTGAGTGAACATTATACTGAAGAGTTCTGTCTTAATTTGTCTTAGGGATGGCTAGAAAAACGTATCCATGGCAGTGTGTATAATTCATTGTGTTACAAGGTTCGATCTTCAGGACGTTCACTATTTTCAAGTTATGTGTGTAGTATCCATTTAAGTCCACATTCTTTACAAATAGGTTACTTGTGAAGTGGCAAAGAGTGGAAGCTATTTTTTTTAAAAATGCTGTTAAGGCCTGAGAAGCTGACCATTTTTATTTTGTAGTAGATATGTTAAGCCCACCCTTCTAAGAGTGGCTGGTATAAAGCAACAAGCTTAGGAGGAGGTGAAAGGAGACAGCACGGATAATTTCTTACTCACCAGCAAGCACCAGATGCCCTGGACATGTGTAAATCTGTTAAACTATGAAAGAGGTGCATGCTGTCCTTGTTGTCATTTGTTATTTCAGATTGGAAAGAAAAGCACTCTTCCTTTGAGAATCTTCTGTTTTTATGATATTTATCTTCATCTAGTTGGGCGATTTCTCCATGGAAATGTTAGGGATTCATAACATTTATATTTATCCACAACTGGCCAGTTTCAGATTTGTGAATTACTGAAAAAACTCTTATCTATATTTTGTTAGGTTGATGCTCACACTGTGTGTAAAGCCCAGCATTGTGCACCGTGCCTTGATGCACTTTTTATATATCAGATGCTGGAAGAATAGTGGCTTCTTCCCTACCAAGTAAAACTTCAAGGAATTATAAGTTTTCACAATGGAATAAATAATTAAAATGAGCAAGAAAATCTTCATTGCTTAAAGCAGCAGAGTGGATTCCTTTGTCCTGTAGCAAGAGGCTACAGGCTCTTTGTCATCAGGACAAAGAGCCTGACTGGAAGTCTCCAGGAAAGTCAGTTGATATAGAGAGACAATTAACAACAATCAAGGATTTTCTGGTCAACACCAGTACAGAGGTAAAAGGCAGAGGAAATATGAAACAGATCTGGTCACTAAAAACATGTCTAAATTCTTGCTGCCAGAAACCCTTTGACTTAGGAAGCTATAGAGCAGAAGCCCACATTGCTCTAAAGTTTTTCGTCTGGAAGAATGGTGCTGGAGTCTAATGGTTGAGCCAGTCAAAGTCATCCTGTTGTTGCTGTTCCCCTCGCCTGCTCGTGTTCCATGTTCAAAAGTAGGGCCTTTGGTATCATCTTCCACCACAGGCTTCCTGACAGGCTCCAGGAAAGAGGAGTGGTGTGTGGGCACCACACACTGGAGAGAGTTTATTCTAGAGTGTTCTTTTCATTGGTTTGTGTTTTTAGCAATAAAGCAAATGAGTGTGTGCCATTGAACTGTATTCATAATTTAATTGATGACCTTGGGAGGCCAAAATATGCCTGGTCATGCTCTTTGTATTTGATTTAGTGCTAATTTATTTATTATTCACACAGGAAGCAGAATTAGTTGGTAATGTTAGTCTAGGCTTTATGCAATTCAGTGTATGTGTGTATGTGTGAACATTTAGCCTATTTCCATTCACTAAAAATTTATTTTCCTATGAAAATATTAATTCTTCATAAATCGAGATTTCAGCTACTGAAACATTAGTTCTGAGATTGCTTCTTCATCATCTAATATGAACTGAGGCTTGGGTCTGAGATGGGATGTAACATGGGAGAGAGCTAGCAGGATCCTTACTTCCTCTGTGAGGACTGCTAAGTGGGTGTGGTTTTAGTTACAGAATGAAGAAGTATAGGATTTACTTGAATTGTTCACATTTAGGGGTGCAACCTGTATCTTCAGAAACTGGTGAGATGTTTAGGGACTCTGAGCCAGCAGTGCCATGAAGAAAAGCTCAGACTCTCAGTGTGTGGACAGCCTATGGAGTTGCACAGCTAGAAAAGGACAGGAGACGGTGCTAGCACCCAGACCCCTTTACTCCAGCACAGTTGCTTGCTTTCTGAATGCACAAGCTTTGAAAGCTTCAAAGTCTTAAATGAACTGTAAAAATAGCAACTGTGTTGGAGCCTAGCAGGACTTATTTTGAGTGTGCTGCTTAAAAGAAAAAGGCAACTCTGTAACAGTAAAGTGTTGGCTTCCTGCTGGCTAGTGGTTCACCTTCCCAGGACACATAGTAGTACAACCCTGCAAAGAAAGATTTGTGTGTTTGTGCTGAGTCAATGAGACACTGTATTTATAAGATTCCTAATTGGGCTTTAACTACATAAGGGTAGCTGTTAGGATTTTAAAACTAGTAAAAAACTTAGAACTGCTCTTCACAAAAGCTAAAAACATGAAATGAACCCACACACATATGGTCACTTGATTTTTGACAAAGCTAAAACCACTCAGTGGAAAAAAGACAGCATTTTCAACAAATGGTGCTGGTTCAACTGGCGGTCTACATGTAGAAGCATGCAAATTGATCCATTCCTATCTCCTTGTACAAAGCTCAAGTCCAAGTGGATCAAGGACCTCCACATAAAACCAGTTACACTGAATCTAATAGAAGAGAAAATGGGGAAAACTCTCGAACACTTGGGTATGGGGGAAAAGTTCCTGAACAGAAGAACACCAGTGGCTTATGCTCTAAGATCTAGAATAGACAAATGGGACCTCATGAAATTGCAAAGCTTCTGTAAGGCAAAGGATACTGTCAATAGGACAAAACGGCAACCAACAGATTGGGAAAAGATCTTAACCAATCCTATGTCCGATAGAGGGCTAATATCCAATATATACAAAGAACTCAGGAAGTTAGACTCCAGAAAACCAAATAACCCCATCAAAAAATGGGGAACAGAGCTAAACAGAGAATTCTCAACTGAGGAAATTCGCAGGGCTGAGAAGCACCTAAAGAAATGCTCAACATCCCTAGTCATCAGGGAAATGCAAATCAAAACAAGTCTGAGATTCCACCTCACACCAGTCAGAATGGCCAAGATCAAAAAC
>CM052714.1:69889935-69903375 GCA_028551405.1 Uromys caudimaculatus
CCCGGTCATCCTGGAGTTTGGACCACCAACCAAAGAATACACATCTATGGACCCATGGTTCGGACCGCATATATGGCAGAGGATGACCTTGATGGCCATCAGGGAGGGAGGAGAGGCCCTTGGGCCTGAGGGTGTTAGAGGCCCCAGTAAAGGGGAATGTCAAGGTGGGAATATGGGGATGGGTGGGCAGGTGGTTGGAGGTGGAATTCTCTCATAGAGGCGGGGATGGGGAGGGGATAGGGGGTTTCCAAAGAGGAGACCCAGAAAAGGGGAAACATTGGAAATGTAAATAAAGTATCAAAAATAAAAAAATAAAATAAATAAAATAAAAAACAAAAAAAACCAAAGGGTGATTACATATAAAGTGTACTAACAATGATACATCGTTTGATATATAAAATGAATTATGCCTTGTATCTAACGCTGTCTACAATAGTACTGTATCTCATTTGTAATGAGATTAAATTCCAATAATTTCCTTTTCATATTTGTAAAAAAAATTGTTTATGCTATTTGTTAATTACATCATACATTCTTGCTACTGAAAAAAAAAAGCTAAAAACATACACATTTATTTTGAACTAAGAATTTTAATGTAAGAAAGTTTTATAAGAAAGTGTTAATTTTAAAGTTTTTATTATTTAGAATGTCTTCCGATTTAGAAGTTGGCATTGGATATGTTTGAAGTCTGTCCTGTTAAGCATCAACTTGCAAAGCAAGTTCAGGACACTAACCTTCTTAGGTAGAAAACCAGGGCATTGTGCTAACTTGAGGCTGCAATCTTGCAAGGATGAGTATCTGAAGCAAGTCATCTGTAGGGCTCCTTCCTAGTGGAAGGAGCCATTAGTGAAAAATATAGACTGGAGTGGCCTTCTTTATTCAGATTTGGTATTCTTGTTATGTTATTCAAGTATTATGTGCTTGTAAGCAGTAGGCCAACTTAGAGCACATGTAGTTCCTATATTTACATTTTCCTTGATATTGTTTGCTCTGTTTAAGTTATACCATTAATAAGCATACTTCCTTTCTAAGGGTGGGTGCTATTTCTTCAGTCAGAAAAATCATTGCATTGGATGATACACTGTTTAAAAACTGATTCTTGCATGTGGCAATGGAAAAAACACACTTGCATCTTACTATTTGAGCATATGTGAACTCTGGTTTTAAGTTCTAGGCATAATTGGGTTAGTAGTCTGTGGAAAATGTCTTCTTTTCAAATTAGAAAACCATAGTTCTCATATACATTGTTTAAAACATAGAATCAAGATGGAAAAGAAATCTACTGGGCTACTTAGAATTTTATTTTATGGTAATGTGTATTTTTTTTGACTGAGTACTGACTTTGCCTCCTCTTCTCTCTCCTGTATGTAATACTGTTTTGGAACTTGTACTGCATTACAATTTTAGAAGTGACTTGTTTCGTCTGTGGAATGCACACTTATGGGTTGGTATTTTAACCACCTTCTTCTTGGGGAATGGAACACAGGGCCTGAAGAACTCTAGGTTAGTGCCCTGCTCTGTCACTGCACTCCATAGACCCTCCACCCAGGAGAGCACTCTTTTTCTTTGTTTTTTCAAGACAAGGTTTCTCTGTGTAGCCCTGGTTGTCCTGGAACTCACTCTGTAGACCAGGCTGGCCTCGAACTCAGAAATCCACCTGCCTCTGCCTCCCAAGTGCTGGGATTAAAGGCGTGCGCCACTACTGCCCAGCTAGGAAAGCACTCTTTATGATCACTTCATGATGTATATGAAACCAGTGTGGTTGCACACCTGTAATCCCAGTCTAGAAAGGCTGAGGCAGAGGATTTTGAGTTTGAGACTAGCCTGATTAAATAGTAAGGGTCTATCTCCAGAAAAATAAGCAGAAAAATCACCTGAGTGAGAGCGTAGTGCTTACAATAATGTATTTGAGATTTTTGGCAAAACTGATTTTTCTTCACCCATCTGTGGCCATTTAAGGGCCCTGTAGTGACTGGGTGTCACCAGACTTATTTATGGGTGCCACAAAACCCATAGTGTCTGTTTTATATTTCAGTCTGGATTTTCTGATGATACTTCATAAAGAGTGCTGGCACAGACCTGTGTGGCTGGCGGCAGGAAGTGGCAGCTTTCTTTCTCCAATGGAGGGGAAATTCTTCTACCACAAAGGAGACCAAGAAAGCTTCCTCTGTTCATCCTTGAAAGGCTTTGTTTGGCTTTGCCAGGTGTTTCTGTAGGAAATTAAAACTCAATTGTAATGAAGATTGGCTCTGACAGACTAAAGGGGAGGGTGGCCAAAATAAAACCCTTCTGTTGTTTGGTGTCTCAGAATGGCTCAGGTGACAGATGGACACCATGCATTTTATTGTGGAATTATCATTAGAGATGCTGAGCACAAATGGATGTAGCCAAACTATATTTAGCACAAATAAACATTTCTTTAAGTCGTAGATACTTTGTTGGGCCTACAACATTCTGAGTCAAGTTTTATTTTTGCCACCCCTGTGGATTGAATCCTTAGCTTTTTTGTTGTTAGTATTTTAAGACAATATCTCGCTAAGTTGTCAGGCTGCTCCACCTCAAGACAGGCCTTTGACTTGCAACCCCCTGCCTTAACCTCTTTAGTAGCTAGGATTATAAAACTTTGCTATCAAGCCCAGCATAGTCTCATTTTAATGATGAGAAAACTGAGATAAATGGGATATACTTGCAGAAGACTATGGAACTAAGTGGTAGGTCTGAGATTTGAACATACAGGTATATTGAGTTTCGAGCAGAAGCCATTCACAGCTGTGTTCGTCTTCTGGAAACCAAGATGAAGTAACAGATCTGACTTAACCACTGGGAATCCTAGAGAGGACAGATGGGATGGTAAGATTAAGGATGTGGATAAATGTCGGTGAGACATATTTTGAGCCAAAAGAGAAGCAAATATTTTTCAAAAAATACCTGCAAGTACAGTTTACTTAATTGACTTTGAATGCTTAACAGGCTTTGAGGATTCGTTCTCTGAAGTCATTGCTTTATGTTTGTTTGTTGGTTTGCACACATGTTAATAGATTTTTCCTTCAGGTTATGACAAATTAATTTTTAACTTTGAGAGTGTTAACCCAAATAGTTGGTCCACTCGTCATCCATAGAGGCTAATTAGATTGATACTTTGAAAAAACAGCAGCCTTAACATGTTGGATCTGTCAACTCATTATGAATCAAGAAAAATACAAATTAGTCTGCTTCTTTTTTTTAATTGACTACTGGTATAACCCAGTATTCTCAATTGCTGAGGCAATTTTTCTAAGTAAAAGACTAATAATCTCTGAAAGGTTGTTTCTTTGGGATTGGGAAGATGGCTCAGTGGATGACAACATTTGGCTGTGCAATATGAGGACTTGAATTCACATACCCAGCATCCAAGTAAAACGTCGGGCGACACTGCACATGTGTGTAACTCTAGTGCTGAGCAAGGGGGAGGGATGGAAACTAGAGCATCGCTGGATCACATGTGTGTAACTCTAGTGTTGAGCAAGGGGGAGGAATGGAGACTAGAGGATCGCTGGAACGTGATGTCAGCCTTCTTCACATGTTGTATGTATATACTGTGATACATACAACTTTATATGCATGCTCACATACACTGCATGTGTAAGTTCCTACCTCATTTCACAATCAACGCATAGGACTTTGTCCTCTGAATTGGTAACTAGTCTTTTTTTCTGTGCTTGAAAGTGGTAGTGGTACATTTGAGGATCACCCTTTTAAAGACATGCTACAATAAAATTCTGTGGTAAGACAACTTGTGTGCTACTCAAATAATGGTGTGGAGCTTTGAGACATATGCAGTCCTACATACTGAAATCAATACCTGTCTTTGCAAAGGGAAAGCAGTTAGTTATAGACAGGTACAGAACATGAAGTGAACATGAAACTCTATGCTACAAAACCATGTTCATTAACATTTGTATTTCAATCATGTTCATATATCCTGTCATAATCTTTCTATTTTTAGCTCATGGGCTGTACAAAAATAGGAGGCACACTGGCCAATAGGCTGTAGTTAGTTTGACCATTAAATTTTCATATAGTCAACTTGAACCAGACATGTGCTATCGTTTTCTTTTGGGAACTTCACCCAGTTTGGAAAATTCTAGTAATGGCAGATGGAGAGAAGAAATGAATTGCAATTGTTCTTGGCAGGGGCTTTTTTTTTTTTTTTTTTTTTTAATTTCCTCTCCAGAGAAGTTATACCATTATCATCATAATTAAGGGATAATAAGCATTAAGATAGTCACTGCTTGGAGTCTTTATGAAGTGTTTATCAGCAAATGGCTAAAACAAATAAACAACTCCATCATACCTTATACACACTGTTGTTGCAAAGCCTGCTGAAAGTGCTTTAAGAGTAATCTATCAGGGTGTTTGTTACTAGCCTGGACCGAGTGATGATCTATATCTGCATTACTGTAGGGGTCTGAGTAGGGATTTAGTAGTCACTGACAGCTATACATGGAGAAGTCTCTAAATATGTAATATAAATAGATTCTCCAAATCAGGCCCACTGAGCCTAGGATGTTCCAGTAGTTGATGAAGCCACCTGCTGGTCTGTTAGGAGATTCTATTGAGTGAGATTCTGTGATTTATGAGGCAGGACTCTATTGCTTAATGATTCTGATACATGAAAATGAAATTAGAAAACATAGAAATTGCTTGGCAAAGATGTATTTAAATGGTAAGGTCTTTTCCTAAAGTAACGATTTGCTTGCTGAGCTAAAACCACATGCAACTTAACTAGGAATGCCTCTGTGACTTTGGTTTTCTAGTGAGTTTAATTTTCCAGGGTAGAAAGACATTACTTTTTAATATTTTTCTTTTGGTAACCAGAGAAGATTCTGCCATAAAAGTACTCTTGTAAGGTTTAAACCTCAGAAAGTAGCCTGCTGACTCTCCTATAACTGGAGGCCCTTAGTGTTAAAATTAGTGAAAATTCGGAGGAATCAATAAGCCTGAATCACAAAAGATGTTTCAAATGTCATGCTAATGAACTTGCAAACTTTGAGGAAGTAGCCTTTTCGATATACTTTGAGTTACTTGATTACTTTAGGATTATAACTTCACTTTTCTTCTACTTGCATCTCATCAAGAATAGTGATTAGACACAGTACCCTACAGGCCTGCAGACAGCATCAGGAAGCTTCCACCAATACCTATGGTAAGAAGATCATGCAGAAACATTCTTCTGTAAATGAGAAGTCTCCATAGCTTCAGAGAGTAGGGATGCACCTCCCCACATATGACTATGAAGGCTGTCTTAGGCAACCTGTAGAAGAGAAAAAAATTGTTGAGTCAAACAACATTCATTTCTTTAGTATTCCTTTCCACAGTGGTTGAAGTCTGAGTTTGAAGAACCTCTTGTCTTTGGGATGGAAAATCTTCCTTTCCCTCCAACAGACTTGAGAGGAAGTGAAAGTGGAGTCTTGCATGATCTATTATTGAGAAAATAGCTCTTTTAAAGGAAGAGACTTCTGAGTCTCTCTACAGTTGGCAGAAAAAGGTCTCTCTGGAAATTGGGCTCAGGGTGAGAGCCAGGGGTTATTTTGAATTTGGAGCACAATGTTGCCATATAGATCCTTAATTAATAAAACCAGAGCTGTGTCCCTAGGCCTTCTTTTGCAGTGTATAGAGGAAATAGCAGCAAAAAGAAAGCCATGGCAAGGCTCTAAGAGCTAGATCACATCTGGGAGCCTTGCTATTTGAAATTTTGCAGTCAGAAGTCCCAGAGGTAGAAAGTGGCAACAGAACCTCATGGGGTGTCGTATGTGAGAGAGCCTTCTGCTTGGGGCGCAGCACCCCCTGACCAGGAGGTTCTTAGGCTTATCTGTGCCATCAGACAATTTCCTCTTCTGTCAGTTGATGATGGTTTTCACTTGCCAGAAAATGGTTATACATGAAAAATAGTTGTTTGTTGTACTTTTCTGTTGATTGGTAGTCAGTGTGTTCTCAAATTACCAGACCTTGTTGGACATTAGTGGGTTTTCAAGTATCTTAATTGTTGAGTTTATCATCAAACAGAAGAGAAAACAATAGGGATTCATTCACTTCGATGCAGTAAGAGGCTGAAAAATGTGAGTCCTGATGAACATTTAACAGGAAGATTGCTGACTTTTTTTTTTATATTTAAGTTGGTGTTTATTTGACTCATGCTATGTTGTGGGTTTTGTTTGTTCTTCAGCCATTGAATACTTTAATTTTGTCTTTACTCTCCTTTGTTTGGATTTCTGCTCCAGTTTGTGTGTTTCCTCTCTGTGTGGTCCCTTCCTTTGTGATGCATGCTCTGTTCTCCTTTAGCAGAGCATGTTAAGGAAGACCACCTGTAGATTGGTAATATCAAGGAAACCTTGCCCACACCATATATGCAGCAGATGCTGCGTAAACATTTGCTTTATATAACTCCTTTGATCTGTTCTTGCCAATTTCTAGAATTGCCATTGCCTCAGATTCACACAGAAACTTGCCATCTGCTCTTAGGTGCAGTGACAGACAGATTCCAGGAGAGACCGAGAACTGGAGAGACGGAAGTTCATGTTAGGGATTTCAGGTTAAGAGGCTAGGATCTTAGATGGGCAGTGCTTTTTCTTGTGTAGCTATTTTAGCATTCTGTGTCATGATGGTAGCCCAGCTCCTCTCTTCTACAGGAACCAGGCCACATAGTCCTGCTTTCCCTTGATGTGAATGGTGAGGGAATTTTGATTTGTATTACCTGAGTTGAAAATAAAAGAGGACCCATGCTACTAAAACAACTTCTGGAGAGAAGTGTTTAGCAAGATGGAGTGAGATGTGGCAGGCTGAGGGGACTTATGGTTTCTCAAAACTATAAGGAGGCATCTTAGCTTCTTGATCTTCATGTAAATCTATATCAAGAGCATTCTACTATATAATGGTGGTGGTGGATCACAGAACAAGGGGGAAGAATATTAAGCTGGTTGTCTTAGGTAGCTTTGAGCCTTAAGGTGCCCCCTTTGTTTTGCCTAAATTCTTGAGTAAGAGAGGATCTTGATTTGAGTTTATTACTGTTCTTTTCTGCAGCTTCATACCAAGTTTTGTTTTAAGGATCAGATGGTGTATTATCCCATTTAGATCAGGATTTATGGTTCAGGATCAGGTATACAAATAATTCTTTCATTGGAAAAAATGATTGACTTGAGACACACAAATGTCTTCAAAAGTGCTACCATACTAAGTAGATTATAATTTGGCAGAGGGATTTTTCTCTTCTGATTAGCTTTTATGACCTTATAGATGCAAATGCATCATTATTATAAAACTTTCAGATTCTTATTTCAGCCTTTGTTAGAAATCACCGTTTTGGTTTCAACACCTTCTTTTAAACAGGAGGAATTAGGAACAGAGAAGGTGGTATGATGCTCCATTATTACTCTGAAGGCTCTGCACAAATGTGAGCTTGTCTCCTCTGGAGTTCTTACATGCATCACTAATTTAAAAACTATTGAGGCTGAGGCATCATCAAATAGCAAGCCTTTCAGCTGGCTAAGTGGAATTATTGATTCTTGGGCTTATTTTATTCCAGTGTTGCCTCAATTTACTTAAGATTTACTAACAGTAGATACATGGCTCCACATTTGCATTGCAGGGGAATTCTTTGTTCTATGAGAATGTTTTGTAGAGTACTCATTGCACAGAATGACCGCAAAACTTCAGAGCAGACAAGACTCTTGCTATACAGATATGTAAGTAAGAAAATGGACCATTTATACATCATTCATTTTGGACTTGCCAGAAACACACTTGCAGCCATTATGTTCTATTGTAGAAAAATGATGTCAGTGTACTGTGGTTCCTGGCATGTCTACTGAATGGTGATCGGGCTCTGTGCTAATAACTGAACCATTTCTATTCTTCTACACCTACTGTTGCCTCTGTGTCTCCTTCTGAATCTCAAACATTTTTAATTCCTTCAATTCCTATGGGTTTTCTTGGAGTATTTAATTTGAAGTGTTCATCCCCATTATCACCCAGCCATGGTGCAGAGTTCAACTTTTGGCTGCATGTCTTTTCTTCTACTGGGAAGGAATCTCTAGATATCTCTGATTTTGGACCCTGTCTACCTGACGCTGTATCTACTGATATGCCGTGTTCAGTGCACATTTACAAATTAGCAAATACTATGTTTATGAGAAAAGCTGTGCTGCTCATCTTGAGCTCCTTGTTTGGGCTAAGGCATTGTCTCTGGGCTCTTTTTTTCCTATGAAGCTTAAAATAGCAACCCAGCTATGAACTGAGGCACGTGTGTACATGTGCACATGTGTAGAGGCTAGAGATCAACCTAGTGTCCTTGCTCAGGAGTCACCCATCTTGTTGGAGATAGGATTTCCCCCTCTCTCGGGCCTGCATTTCAGTGAGTAGCTTTAGGCTGTCTGTCTGGTCAGCTACCTCCCCCTTCCTGGGATTACAGCTATGCCTTTATGTGGGGCTTGTGTATATAAGTCCTGGGCTCAAACTTGGTGTCTGATGCTTGTTTGGCAAGTACTTTACCAACTGAGTTCAGCCATGAATTGAGGATCTTTAAAAAAAATGGATATAGTCTTTTATATTTTTGAGTGTATAGAAAAGGAAACACACTTGTAATAATATAATTAAGAAAAAGGGGGTGGGGAAAAGTGCCTTAAAGGAGAATGTAGGAGACACATTAAAAACTGTTTCCATGAAGAGCAAAAATGTGAGAACTTATTAGTATGTAAGTATAAGTGGAATCAGTGTCCAGAGTTTTTATATAAAAAGGGTTGTTTCCCAAAACATTAATTTATCTCTGCCTTCTAAAAGCTAGAGAATAAGATTCTTTAAAACTGCATTGAAAAACTATTTTAGCTAATGGAATTAGCATTTGCTACTTTCCATTGCCATTCCTCTGACATGTACAAATGGTTTAATGTGTGTACTGGCTGGTTCTGTGTCAACTTGACACAAGCTGGAGTTATCACAGAGAAAGGAGTTTCAGGTGAGAAAATGCCTCCATGAGATCCAGCAGTAAGGCATTTTCTCAATTAGTGATCAAGGGGGGAGGGCCCCTTGTGGGTGGTGCCATCTGTGGGCTGGTAGACTTGGGCTTTATAAGAAAGCAGACTGAGCAAGCCAGGAGAGGCAAGCAAGCCAGTAAGGAACATCCCTCCGTGGCCTCTGCATCAGCTCCTGCTTCCTGACCTGCTTGAGTTCCAGTCCTGACTTCCTTTAGTGATGACAAGCTACGTGGAAGTGTAAGCTGAATAAACCCTTTCCCCCCAACTTGCATCTTGTTCATGATGTTTGTGCAGGAATAGAAACCCTGACTAAGACAATGTACATGCAGACAGGCATTATATTTCAGTTGCTCTGAGTTGGTTGGAATCTGCCAGGAGCCCCCATCTTTGAGACCAAACTAGGTCAGTGTTTTACCTATGACAGTATTTCCACAGCTGGGATGTGTAGTAGTTTGAATGAGAACGTCTCCCATAGGTTCCAGTGTTTGAACATTTGGTCCCCAGTTGGTGATCCTATTTGGGGGGATTTAAGAGATGCATTGTTTGAGGAAGTATGTAATTGGAGGCAAGATTTGAGAGTAAAAACATCAAACAAACAAACAAAAAACCTTTGTCTATTTCCAGTTTGTGCTGTCCACTTTGTGCTTAAGGTTCACACTGTGAAAATTCAGCATCCTGCTCCTGCTGCCATGCTGTTGCTTGCTGCTCTGCTGCCCTGCCGCGATGGACTTTATCCTTCTGAAATCACAAATCCTAGTAAATGCTTCCCTTCTCTAAGTTGCCTTGGTTGTGGTATTTTATTGTAGCAACAGAAACCTGACTAACACAGGATGGAAACATTGTACCCACTGGTCAGGCCACAGTTACTGTAGACAGAGGAGTACTCTAGCATTTCCAGTAAGCCCATCACTCATGAAGGTATACAGTTTTAAGAGGGAGAAAAGGATTCTTTTCTACTTATGTAGCTTTTCTCTTCACCATTCCAAGTCCCCATTTTCTTCTAAATGTTTACCAATGATGGGCTGTTCCACTCTCAATCTAGAGCCTTTGATGGACCCTGCACTTACAGCCTGCTCAGCATTCTGCTTCTTTTTTTAGGCAAATGTCCCCAGTGGTCTTCTGGACAAAAATTGGCTTGCTCCTGAAGAGAAGTTCTGTTCTTTGTGTGATTCTACTTCTATATTTAACTTTATACAATGCAAATCAGTGTATAAATATGATAGTTTGTGATCATATAGTTGAAATTTCCTATACATGTATCTGACTGGTTAGGCTATTAGACTTTGACATTTTAAAATGTAGAGCCCTGGAGTTAAATTGTTTATGATGGGGACTAGGATTCTCTCATTTAAGATAAGGGATAATGAAGGATGAGGATAGTGAGTGGGATTTGTGATCCTAGACATGACCCTTATGTACTCTTCCTGTACTCAGAGAGGTAGAAAGTCCTACTTTGGACCTGGCTCTTGGATTCAAATGCTGTTTAGTTTTTATTCTCAGTAATATTAAAGGAAAAGTGTGGCTAGCAGCATTGCATTGTCTTTACAGTTTTTAAGAGACTATGTGAGGAATGGAGTCTAGTCCCAGGATATAATCTGAATCTAAAACATAGTACACACATAGTTCCTCTGTTTGTACAGTTGGCTAAACTGCTTAGAGACCTTATAGATAGCTTATGCAGTAGTTGTGCATGAGTCTAGCTCACAGCATTGCTAAGAAGTGTCCCAGCCACCTTCACTCTCTTGGGGTATTTGTGAGTGTTTTCTATTTGTGACTTCATGCCCCAACAGAGGACAAGACTTGACACATTCTGGTACTGTGCCTTTTTAAGATTTGACTGGTATACAGGAGGGAAAGGGACCCTGTTAACTACAGAAATTCAGAGACTGGTAAGAGTGTAAACTCTTTGCATATTGTTTTATTTTACTTGAAGTACCAAAGGCAAGTGTCAAAAACAAGTTCATGCTAATTATGTGCCACCTGTCAGATTTCCAGTGGTTTTGATCATTTTGGCCTCAGCACCTTAGTATTTCTGGCCAATCTTGTACCTAGATTTCTGAAGTGCCTGTAAAGAAAATATTTAATTATTAGCTCTGTGTTGAAAATTCCAGAAGCATGCTTAGTAAAAATTGTTACCTATTTTCTGTGAACACATGGTGCTTTAATAAGTACTTGGTATGCCCTTTGTGCTGAGTGCTAGGAGAGGGCACAGTCTCTATTCTGAAGGCTGCCACTGTTGTGAGAGTGAATGGAGGAAGGGACTGGCAGTTAAGATGATCTGTGGGGGAATGAGCTGGTGACCCAAGCCTACACTGACAGTGTGGAGGCAGCAGCAGCAGCTCCTTCAGTCCTAAAAGATGACTGGTGCTCACTAATGAGCCTTGTCTGTGTCTCTGAGAACTTGGGACAAGAGCACAATAGTGTGCAGAATTTATATTACCAACAGCACAAATGCAGAAGGGTAAGGAGGAAAACATCGAAAGGCCAGGCAGGCATCCAAGTGGAGTTTTAACATTTGGAACATATGATCTGTGGCGGAGACCTCTGCCTGGGCCACCAGGGTTCCATAGACAATTAGCGCCAGGTGAAAACTACCATCCCAGGAGCGTGGAAAAGCCATGAGTGGGGATAAGACTCGCTCCACTGCTTACCGGGACCCGCCCGGAACCTGCGGGACGCAGGGACTGAGGAAAAGTCAGGGACAGGAACCTTCTGGTTTCCATCTGTGACTGGGGACCTCAGGCTGTGCCACAGGGCTCCAGGAGAGAGCTGGTATCCCAGGAGTGCCTACATACCTTCAAACACAGGCAAAACCACCACTTCTGTTCAAATTTACTGGATCAAGAGGGACCCTTGCAGAGCCATCAGGACACAGGAACCAAGGATCAGCTGGGGACAGGATCCTTCTGGTTTCTGTCTACACCCCAGAGCTGACCCGGTACCACAGCTCTTCAAACACAAATATCTCTCAGAGAGAGCTGGTCTTCAAGGAGTATTGACACAGAGGCCTACAGGAGGGACAAGCCACAGCCAGAGTAAGACCAGCTAACACCAGAGTTAACAAGATGGCAAAAGGCAAGGGCAAGAACCTAAGGAACAGAAACCAAGGCTACTTGGCAACATCAGAACCCAGCTTTCCCAACACAGCAAGCCCTGGATTCCCCAACACACCAGAAAAGAAAGATTCGGATTTAAAATCAGTTCTCATGATGATGATAGAAGACTTTAGGAAAGAAATTAACGCCCTTAAAGAAACACAAGAGAACAGAGGTAAAGAACTAGAAGCCCTTAAAGAGGAAACACAGAAATCCATTAAAGAATTACAGGAAAACACAATCAAACAAAGGAAATGAACAAAACTATCCAGGAGCTAAAGATAGAAATAGAAACAATAAAGAAATCACAAAAAGAGTCAACCCTGGACTTAGAAAACCTAGGAAAGAGATCAGGAACCATTGATGTAAACATCACCAACAGAATACAAGAAATAGAAGAGAGAATCTCAGGAGCAGAAGATACGATAGATAACATCAACACAACAGTAAAAGAAAATGCAAAATGCAAAAAGCTCCTAACCCAAAACATCCATGAAATCCAGGACACAATGAGAAGACAGAACCTAAGGATAATAGATATAGAAGAGAATGAAGATTCCCAACTTAAAAGACCAGCAAATATCTTCAACAAAATTATAGAGGAAAACTGCCCTAACCTAAAGAAAGAGATGAACATAAATATACCAGAAGCTTACAGAACTCCAAACTGATTGGACCAGAAAAGAAATTCATCACGTCACATTATAGTGAAAACATCAAATACACAAAAACAAAGAAAGAATATTAAAAGCAGTAAGGGAAAAAGGTCAAGTAACATATAAAGGCAGACCTATCAGAATTACACCTGACTTCTCACCAGAGACTATGAAAGCTAGAAGATCCTGGGCAGAACTCATACAGACCCTAAGAGAACACAATTACCAACCCAGGCTGCTATACCCAGCAAAACTCTCAATTACCATAAATGTTGAAACCAAAATATTCCATGACAAAACCAAATTTACACAATATGTTTCCACAAACCCAGCCCTACAAAGGATAATGGATGGTAAATGTCAACTCAAAGAGGGAAACTACACCCTAGAAAAAGCAAGAAAGTCATCTTTCAACAAACTCAAAAGAAGATAGCCACATAAAAGTAAAAATAACATGAAAAATAACAGGAACCAACAACCAGTATTCCTTAATATCTCTTAACATCAATGGACTCAATTCCCCAATAAAAAGACATAGACTGACAGACTGGATCCATAAAGAGGACCCAGCATTTTGCTGCATTCAAGAAACACATCTCCGTGATAAAGACAAACACTACCTCAGAGTAAAGGGCTGGAAAACAAGTTTCCAGGCAAATGGTCCCAAGAAACAGGCTGGAG
>CM052714.1:69903475-69926394 GCA_028551405.1 Uromys caudimaculatus
TCATCAATGGATAGATCTTGGAAACACAAACTAAACAGAGACACAGTGAAACTAACAGATGTTATGGACCAAATGGATTTAACAGATATCTATAGAGCATCTCATCCTAAATCAAAAGAATATACCTTCTTCTCAGCACCTCATGGTACCTTCTCCAAAATTGACCACAATCGGTCACAAAATAAACCTCAACAGATACAAGAAGATTGAAATAATTCCATGCCTCCTATCAGATCACTATGGATTAAGGCTGGTCTTCAATGCCAACAATAACAACAGAAATCCCACATACACATGGAAGCTGAACAATGCTTTACTCAATGATAACTTGATCAAGGAAGAAATAAAGAAATTAAAGACTTAATAGAATTTAATGAAAATGAAAGTACAACATACCCAAACTTATGGGACACAATGAAAGCAGTGTTGAGAGGAAAAATCATAGCTTTGAGTGCCTCCAAAAGGAAACTGGAGAGAGTATACACTAGCAACTTAACAGCACACCTGGAAGCTCTAGAACAAAAAGAAGTTAATGCACCCAAGAAGAGTAGAAGGCAGGAAATAATCAAACTCAGGGCTGAAATCAACCAAGTAGAAACAAAAAGAATTATACAAAGAATCAACCAAACCAGGAGTTGGTTCTCTGAGAAAATCAAGGAGATAGATAAACCCTTAGCCAGACTAACCAGAGGGCACAGAGACAGGATCCAAATTAACAAAATTAGAAATGAAAAGGGAGACATAACAACAGATTCTGAGGAAATTCAAAAAATTAGATCCTATTACAAAAGCCTATACTCAACAAAACTGGAAAATCTTGATGAAATGGACAATTTTCTAGACAGACACCAAATACCAAAGTTAAGTCAGGATCAGATATACCATCTAAACAGTCCCATAACCTCTAAAGAAAGAGAGGCAGTCATTAAAAGTCTCCCAACCAAAAAAAGCCCAGGACCAGATGGGCTCACTGCAGAATTCTATCAGACCTTCAAAGGAGACCTAAGAGCAATACTCTTCAATCTATTCCACAAAGTAGAAACAGAAGGAGCACTACCCAATTTCTTCTATGAGGCCACAGTTACACTGATACCAAAACCTCAAAAAGACCCAACAAAGAAAGAAAGCTTCAGACCAATTTCCCTTATGAATATCAATGCAAAAACCCTCAATAATATTCTCGCAAACCGAATCCAAGAACACATCAAAATGATCATTCATCATGATCAAGTAGGGTTCATCCCAGGGATGCAGGGATGGTTCAGTACCCAGAAATCCATCAATGTAATACACTACATAAACAAACTCAAAGAAAAAAACCACATGGTCATTTCCTTAGATGCTGAAAAAGCATTTGACAAAATTCAGCATCCCTTCATGATAAAAGTCTTGGAAAGATCAGGAATTCAAGGTCCATACCTAAACATAGTAAAAGGAATATACAGCAAACCAGTAGTCAACATCAACTAAATGGAGAGAAACTTGAAGCAATCCCACTAAAATCAGGGACTAGACAAGGCTGCCCTCTCTCTCCCTATCTATTCAATATAGTAATTGAAATTCTAGCTAGAGCAATTAGCCACCAAAGGAGGTCAAAGGCATACAAATTGGAAAAGAAGAAATCAAATTATCACTATTTGCAGATGATATGATCATAGACTTAAGTGACCCGAAAACCTCCAAAGGAGAACTGCTGCAGCTGATAAACAACTTCAGCAAAGTGGCCAGATATAAAATTAGCTCAAACAAATCAGTAGCCTTCCTATACTGGCAGAATAAACGGGCTGAGAAAGAAATTAGGGAAATGACACCCTTGACAATTGTCACAAACAATATAAAGTGTCTTGGTGTGACTAACCAAACAAGTGAAAGATCTGTATGAGAAGAACTTCAAGTCTTTGAAGAAAGAAATTGAAGAAGACCTCAGAAGATGGAAAGATCTCCCATGCTCATGGATTGGTAGGATTAATATAGTAAAAGTGGCCATCCTGCCAAAAGCAATCTACAGATTCAATGCAATCCCCATCAAAATTCCAACTCAATTTTTCATAGACTTAGAAAGAGCAATTCTCAAATTCATTTGGAACAACAAAAACCCAGGATAGCAAAAGCTATTCTCAACAACAAAAGAACTTCTGGGAGAATCAGCATCCCTGACCTCAAGCTGTACTACAGAGCAGTAGTGATAAAAACTGCATGGTATTGGTACAGTAACAGGCAGGTAGATCAATGGAATAGAATTGAAGAACCAGAAATGAACCCACACACCTACGGTCACTTGATTTTCGACTAAGGAGCTAAAAATATCCAGTGGAAAAAAGATAGCATTTTCAACAATTGGTGCTGGTTCAACTGATGGTCTACATGTAGAAGAATGCAAATTGATCCATTCTTATCTCCCTGTACAAAGCTCAAGTCCAAGTGGATCAAGGACCTCCACATAAAACCAGTTACACTGAATCTAATAGAAGAGAAAGTGGGGAAAAGTCTTGAACACATGGGTACAGGGGAAAAGTCCCTGAACAGAACACCAATGGCTTATGCTCTAAGATCAAGAATCGACAAATGGGACCTCATGAAATTGCAAAGCTTCTGTAAGGTAAAGGACACTGGCAATAGGACAAAATGGCAGCCATCAGATTGGGAAAAGATCTTTACCCATCCTACATCTGATAGAGGGCTAATATCCAATCTACACAAAGAACTCAAGAAGTTAGACTCCAGAAAACCAAATAACCCTATCAAAAAATGGGGAACAGAGCTAAACAGAGAATTCTCAGCTGAGGAAACTCAAAGGGCCGAGAAGCACCTAAAGAAATGTTCAACATCCTTAGTCATCATGGAAATGCAAATCAAAACAACCCTGAGATTCCACCTCACTCCAGTCAGAATGGCTAAGATCAAAAACTCAGGTAACAGCAGATGCTGGTGAGAATGTGGAGAAAGAGGAACATTCCTCCATTGTTGGTGGGATTGCAAGCTGGTACAACCACTCTGGAAATCAGTTTGGCGGACCCTCAGAAAAATGGACATAATACTACCTGAGGACCCAGCTATACCTCTCCTGGGCACATATCTAGAAGATGCTCCAACATATAATAAAGACACATGCTCCACTATGTTCATAGCAGCCATATTTATAATAGTCAGAAGCTTGAAACAACCCAGATGTCCCTCAACAGAAGAATGGATACAGAAAATGTGGTACATTTGCACAATGGAGTACTACTCAGCTATTAAAAACAATGACTTAATGAAATTCACAGGCAAATGGATGGAACTTGAAAATATCATCCTGAGCGAGGTAACTCAGTCACAAAAGAACGAACATGGTATGTACTCACTGATAAGTGTCTATTAGCCCAAAAGTTCGGAATACCCAAGTTTCACCTTACAGTAACCGCTGGAGTGAGAATGAGGTCCCAGATGGAGGAGTTGAAGGGACTGAAGGAGCTGAGGGAGTTTGCAGCCGCGTGGAGGGAGCAATAGTGTCAACTGGCCTGGAAACACCCCCCCCCCCCCCCCCGGTGCTTCTGGAGGCTGGACCACTAACCAAAGAATATACATGGAGGGACCCATGGCTGGACCACATATGTGACAGAGGAGGGCCAGCAGGGAGAGGAGAGGCCCTTGGGCTTGAGGGTTTTTGAGGCCCCAGTAAAGGGGAATGTCAAGGTGGGAAGATGGGATTGGGTGGGCGGTTGGGGGAATACCCTCATAGAGGCGGGGGAGGCGGGAGGGGATAGGAAGTTTCCAAAGTGGAGACCTGGAAAGGCGAAACATAGGAAATGTGAATAATGTATCAAAAAAATTAAAACCAAAAAAATAAAAAAACCAACCAACCAACCAAACAAAAAACATTTGGAACATATGTATGCATGCATGCACTCACGTACACATGCATACACAGCTGTGTATATCTTCTCTTTCATTGGATTATGTATATTGTCTTTTAATTGGCTAAAAATAATATTATGGACTTCTTTCTTTACGACAGGGTTTCTGTTTGTGTACCCCTGGAACTCTCTCTGTAGCCCAGTCCTTGAACTTAAGAGAGATCAGCCTACCTCTAAAGGCGTGTTGTGAACTTTTAAATGTGTTGCAAAGTAAAAGGGAGTTTGTTCCTGTCAGGAGGAGGCAGCCTTTGGGGGAACCTAAGAGAAATATAGTGTTGGAGTCTAGTAAGAGATATTGTTGGAGAGCAGAGAGGTAGTCAGAGATAGACTGTACGTGGCTGTTAGCCATGTTTGTTAGGTGTCTGTTGTTGCATAATAGCTCCGACATGTAGCATCTTAGACCAGTGTACTTTGGTACATTTTGTACAGATTCTAGTGCAGTTTTTCTGAATGGTTCTGGCTCAGTGTCTGAATTACAGTAAAAATGGCTAGGTCTATAGTTATATGAAATCCTAGCTGGGCCTAAAGGTTCCCTTCCATGATGGCACAGTAACATTGATGTGAACAGGCAGCTTCAGGGCTCTGCTACTTGGGACTTAACTGAGGGGCTGATGGATGTACTTTTACCATGTGGCAGCTGACTATCCCCAGGTGTAGGAGATCCTGTCCTTTATGACCCAGTGCTGGAAGCAGCACATACCTTCTCTTCTGTGATGTTCTATTGTTGATACTGCATAGCTCTGAGACAAAATAAGAGACACCTAAATAATGGTGTGAACACCGCCCCAAAAAAGTATACTACAGTGGACCCTACTAAGGGTGGGTTCCTTAGGGACCATCTAGAAGCTGGCTGCGATGTCATGGGAAGAATTTTGGATGTTACTTTTAAGTTGAGTTAAGCTGAAAATATTTAAAGTAGAAAAATGACAGATTCTATAATATGGAAAGTGAGGTGGAGGCTTAGTAAAAATTGTTACATATTCTCTGTGGACAAATGGTGCTTTAATAAGTACTTGGTATGCCCTTTGTGCTGAGTGCTAGGAGAGGGCACAGTCTCTATTCTGAACTCTGCCACTGTTGTGAGAGCAAATGGAGAATGGCAAGAGTGAGTTCCACTTTGAGCCATAGTTATGGATGTTAGGATACTGACTAAAGATGGAGTTTTGTGAGAGGGCCTGGCACACAGATAGTCTTCCGGGTTAAGTTGCTGAGTTACTTTTCGTCACTTTATGGTGCCTCCTAAGAAATATGAAGGCATGTGCTTGTTAGTGCGAGTGTTCTGTGTTTTGTTTTGATGTCTCTATGAAAGGATTGTAATTGTGTGAGGGGCTCTTGTAGGCATCCTAGAGGTTATGCCTAATGCCTGGGAGCGGGGGTGTGGGTTGGAGAGAGGGCTGGCAGCAATTTGGGCAGGGTGAGAGGTTGTGTGCTGTGGTGTTGGGGTTCTTGCAATGGTGCTGCCAGAGAATCCACAACAGAGTCCAAGAAATGATGATGTGGAAAATGGGGTGTAGCAGAAAGGTCAGCTTGACATCTTGAGATGTCTTTTCCTTTCAGAATGGTATTTTTACCTGAGAGATGCAGTGAAGTTGAAATTTTAGGGGTCCATCTATCAGAGGAGAGACTATGCTATGAATGTGTCAATAAAGATCCATTGTTTTTAGTATCATTCTGATTTAGACATTTGTATATTTCATTTGCATGCCTGAATCAAATGTTTGGAAATGGAAAATTAATACAACTCATTTAAAAGTGTGATGGGCTAGGTGGGTGGAAAGAGACATATGGGTTGAGAGTGTTGGAACAGAATGGGCTTGATGGAACGGAGTCTTCAGATATCGAAGTCCTGTGAAGAGGAGACACATCAGTTCTTTCTCCAGTGAACTTAAACACAAGAATGCCAAGAACCCCAGAGGTATGATTTTCCTGAAGCTGTTCCTTGTCTTGGGGTCATCCTGGGTCGGAAGGTTCCTGTTTCCAAATGGCTCAGTGTGAGCTGTTTTCCAGGAACAAGGCAGAAGTGAGGGCTGGCTTTTTTTCACCCACTGGATGAACCAACTCAGATTTGTTCTAGATCTTCTGTATTTATTAGTTGATTGGAAATAGTCTTAATATGTAATTCAGGCTAGTCTAGAATTCTTGATCTTCCTGTCTTAGCCTTCCGAGTGCTGGGATTACAGGTGTGTGCCATTATGGTTGGCCTCTTCTGAAGTTTTAATATTGATAATACTAATGTAGATAAAACTTCTTTGTTCTGCATGGCATTGTGTGTGGTTGGTTAATGGTTAGCTAGTTGTCAGGTTTAAAATACTCTAGAATTCTAAGAAAACACAGTATTAGAACACTAAGTATGTTTGATAACAGATTGGGAGAACTTTAGATTTAGTATTGTGGGGGGAAGGAAGAGAGATTGTAATGTTGAAAACTCAACAGAAAGAACCTTGTATTTGAGGACAATTGTTCTCATGGTAGACTTGTGAAATCAGTATGAAGTAAAGTGGGGAAATTGGGGGATTAGAGATGGGAGTGAAAAGGCTGCCTGGTTCCTCAATCCTTCCCGTAATGCAAGGGAAATGGTCAAATTTGCGTGTTGATGATGGAAAGAACTGGCTTCTCTGCACACTGCACTGATTGTAGATTATACTGCAGCTGGTGTGTCCTTATTGTCTTCTGTTCATGAATCCTGAATCTGGCCCCTTTGCACCTCCATGGTCAAGTTATAAAGGACTGAGAATCTCCTAGCTTGTGGGATTCTCAAGACCTTGTCATCCCTGTCAGCAAAGCTTTGGTGCATAGTGATCATCACTGAGATCAATAGCTTCACTGAGCAGGAGAAAGTGACATCCCTTGCCTTTTCAAGATAGGGGGTGCGTTAGAAACATGTAGGTAGCTCAGTTGATAGTACTTGCCTGCCTAGCATACAATGAGCTATGAGTTCAATTCCCATCATTGAATAAAAGCTGAGTATGGTTGTGCACAACTGTAATTTCAGCATTCGGAAGGTAGTAAAAGGTAGAAAAAGCAAAAAGTCATTTTCAGCATTATAACATACTCAAGGACTCTATGAGATACCGCCTCAATTTTTTTAAAAAGGGCACAATGTTAAAACACCTCAGTGAAATGTCCCCATTTGGGTTCTGCCCAAGTGTGGAGTTTATTTGCTTGGGGGGGGTGTGTGCTGAAGGGTGGTGTGGTAGTGGTTCACTGCTTATGGATGGTAGAGGAACCAAACCAATCATATAGCCCAAAGTGGAAAGAGTGCTGAACAAGAGAAAACAGAAGTATGTGATTTCATGGTCTGAATTCTGTATCTTACTTTTGAAATGGAACCCCTGTGCCCTGATTTTGGAGTGAGTACAACAGCATAAAGCCTGTAACGAATGCTTAGCCTATGTGTTCCTTCTGTCTATTCTCTTAATATTTACAGTGACCTGAACTAAGAAATCTTTAAAATCAGTGTCTTGAGAAATCTGCCAAACTGGGTGATGCTTCCCTCTTAGAAGCAGCCTTGTGGTAAATAGTACTGACTTGTTCAGTTATTGTCAGGCTGAAGTCTTTCTTAATGCTACAGTAGTAGAGAACAGCAGAACTTACAAGGGTCACATTGCCATCAGAGGTAGACAAAACCTTTGGACAACAGTGGGCTAACAGGTCCTCAGGCTCCTGTCTCTCCCGAGCTGAGGTGGGGTACAGCTTTAGGTTATAGTTCCTTTATGTGCCAAAGTGACAGTTTGATTTAAGTACTGGCATAGGCTTCATAGAATAGAGGTGCCACTACTAAAGAACTGTCTCCCAGCTCTTTCCGTGGATGCATGTGTGAAGAGGTTCTCGTTCATTTTTGACTTCCCTACTAGGTAGTGGCAAATTAAAAAAGAAAAAATGAGATAAAATCAGGGATTCCTATTTATAGCTGCTGCCCAAAATGCAGGGGAGGGAAGTCATGTTTTGAGCACTCCTGTCAAGAACTAGGCTGGAGATTGAATCTGTTATTTAACAGGCAAGCAAGCATACAAGGGGTAAGTAACTGTTGGAAAACTGGATATTGAGCCTACTCTGTGTGTGTGTGTATATATGTGTGTGTGTGTGTGTGTGTGTGTGTGTGTGTGTGTGTATACACGTACGTGTAGACACATACATTGATTTTACTTTTTAGAGACATAGCGTAGGGTGGTCCTGAAAGCTCATTAGGTAGTGGATCTTGAACCTCCTGATCTTTCTGCCCCACCTCCCAAGTGTTGGGTTTGCTGGGGCACCACCATGCTTGGTTTGTATGTGGTGATGGGACTAGCTTCCTACATGACATGCTAGACAAACATTCTACCAATTACTTTATATCCTCAGCCCTGAACATTGGTTTTAGGGGTTGAACAGGGAATATAGTTGGGTGTTTGGTGGAGAGATAACAGGGCTATTTGGTTTACAAACCAGGGACAAGGGACTGAGGTGTATATTTTACATATCAAAACAGACCTGGCCTCCAGGTTCTCCCAGCATCTCTTAGTCCCTACCTGGCAAACCCTGTCCTCAACCCTGAACTTTCCAGCCTGGGGGCTGGGCTGCCTTACCCAGAGGCCTCTCCCTATGTAATTCAGGCATTTTGATATTGCTCTTGGTGTCTGTCTATCTGTCTGTCTGTCTCTTTCCCTGTGCACATGCTCCTTTCTCATTTTCTCTTTTCCCTACCTCCTTTCCCCATGTCAACTTCCCTGGCCTCCATCCTTGGGGCCCGTGTTTTTGCCTGAGAGCAGCTTCCCAATAATCCTGCCTTTAATATAATCTAATCTGACTTGAATTGGCTCATTTCACTGGCAGAAAAATAACCTCTCAGCTATAGCACATGAGACAAAGGATGTTAGGATATAGAGAGGTCAGGTAGTATTTGCTGTTTCCCAATGTCTGGTTGTTGTTGAGGGAAGTGAATCAGCTCCGTGGAGATGTATAGACACTGCAGGTTAGGAGCTCTCAGGTTGTGTTGAGAACCGTGGGCTAGTGATACAGCATGTTTCCCTAGGCTTCATATTGCCTTGCCAGCACTCTTCCAACCTAGGGAACCCTTGTCTGGTGTATGGATTCGCTGATGCCCGTGCTTTGCTTGTGTTTGTATGGCCTGTGTGGTCCAGCCATCTTCATGTTCATTGGATGTTTTTCTCTGCTTGATGCAAAAGTATATGCACTACATCTCCCGGACCAATGGACACAACTGTAAAGCTCCACTGGGCCATGAGAAGTCAAGCCATTGTCTCAGATCCAAGAGTTTCCCTGTCTTTTACTAGCATCTATGAAGCAGTAATCACTAATCTGTAAGGAGGGTAAATCAAACTAGACTTGAAGTAGTTTTTTTGTTTGTTTTTGTTTATTTTTTTGTGGGAAGTGCTGCTGGGGGGGAAGGGGAGTGTTAGCCCTGCCAGTTTTCTTCAACTTCTATTGCAGTGTGTTCCTCCAGTGATGGCTCCTTGTCTGTATTGTGGAAAATGACCTTCATTCTGGGTTTTTATAGCATGTAGTCTCTCTTTTCGTAAACTATTGAGCATTTATAAACCATTTGTTTGGGGTGGGGTATTTTAGCCTTGTCTTTATGCAGACTTACTGCTTTTAGGCCAAGACATTTTAAATGTCATTAGGTTGACAGTGCCTCACAGAGCTTACTTTATAGTAAGTGCCGAGTAAGTGATTTTGAAGGAATGCATGTAGCAGTAAGGTTTTAGATATTTTTTCATAGTATTAATACATTAAAAAACCCCTCTACTTTGCATAGATTTGTCCTAAGTGGGAATATAAAGAAACATAATAATTTCTCCCAGACAGCTTACTCTTAAATTAGAGAGGAAAGACACAAATGTGCTATAAATTATTAAGAGAGAGGAGGTATCAAGTACAGCTTAGAAACAGACATTTTAGAGAACGTGAACATTGAAAACAAGTCATCTTCCTGTGATCTTGATCACCTAGGTCCCAAACCACAGACTGGTGAATTAGAATAGATGAATGAGTGAATAGGAAGAAATGACTTGGGTATTGAAAGATGCATTATTGCTCTGAGGGGAGTCAGATTCTAATTTTTTATTATTTAGGGCAAAATGAATCAGAACTTGTTGATTTAGTCAGATTTAGTTGATTTAGTCCTCATTTTGGAGGACAGTTGGATGTGTTTCTAATTTTGTCTAAATCTGGACCAGTGTATGCTTCCACATATGCTAGACCACAGTGGGAAGGAGTGAACCAGTGGCACCGCTGTGTGGGCTTGGGTCAGCATCACACACTGACACTTATGCCAGCGCTTTAGAAAATGTAGCTTACAGAGGTTAAAAGAAACCTTGAGGATGAACCTCCACCCCATCTGCCTCTGTTTAATGGAACATTCCACTTGGGGCAGTAGCCCTTGTCAGTGGGAAGTCTTGTCTTCAGTGTCTGGGACCTCTCTGAGCATGCTTAGGATCACTGATAGCATCTGAAGGCATGAGAAGTGGGGCACCATGCTGAATGACACTCTTTGGCTGGGGTGATACTGTGTGTGTTAGAGAGCTCCCAGGGTTGAGAAACTGGCTGGAAGCCAAGCTCCACATCTTTTCCAGGACCTGGAACACCATGGCTGTAATTCAGCCTGCCCACATTGTACTTTTGATGAGGTGCTATTAGCTGAAAGGGGGGATCCTGGGACCTACCTACATTACCTCCTCACAGGAAATTTGTAAAGCAGAAATGGGTTGTCAGTGACAAGACTTCACACGATGCCTGTGTGTTGCAATCCAAATAAGTTCTCTGATGTGTCTGATCCAGCCCTGCAGGCTTCTGAGCTCTTTTCTCAATTCTTCCCTCTAGGAAAGGGCCTGACCTTGGTGAAATGTACCTCTGGTAAATGCTATTTGAACTAATTGTCTGTTCTCCTCCTCTGCTGTGGCTTACTTCACAACACTGGGTACTTACTACCTACAGTACACTATGAATGTTGCTTCATTTAGACTATTCTGCCTTTGAAGCAGAAGGGCCCAGTGAGGGCAGGGAATTGAATCTCTCTTGTTCCTATTTCCTCACTGGTACTTAGTCCAGGTAGGTAATTAGTTGCTCAGTAAACTAGAAGTTTGGGGATATGTATGTGAATGACTTCTGGCTGATCCTGCCTCCCTTAGCTAACTCATGGCTGGTCTCTGTTTCTATTACTAGGTGGGACTGAACCTCCCATATCTAAGATATGAGGGTGAAATGTATAACATGTGATTGGAAGGTGTGTAGCCTGCCATCATCTGGATGGTAAAGGTGGAAGTTACTTCATGGAGAGGCCAGGTACTCTGTTCATGCCCTTCAGATGAATGACTAATCACACCCACACCCTGCAGTGAGTGAGGCTTTCCAGAGAAACCTCAGTGTCTCTGCATTTCAGATCCTGTAATGGTAGCTGATTTGGCAGGGAGGGACCAAATGAGAGATGCTGGATTTGGCCACAGGTAGAAGAATTAATAGTGACGTGTGCCTTGGTGTTCTGAGATAGCATCTAGCTGTTGAGGACAGACCAGAGGTCCAGAAAGTACAGAGAACTTTTGTGAATGGTTTGCAAGAGTGACAAATAACATTGATCTGAGCTCCAGCTTTTGTATGTTAGAAGAAGAGTTGCTGGGAGTAACTTGTATCTTAAACCTGACACTGGGAAGACAGAAGCAGTCACATCTGAATTTGACAGCCAGCCTGTTCCAGGTAGTGTGTTCTAGGGCAGCCAGAGTTACAAGCCAAGCCAAGCCAAACCAAACCAAGCCAAACCAAACCAAACCAAACCAAACCAAACCAAACCAAACCAAACCAAACCAAACCAAACCAAACCAAACCAAACCAAACCAAACCAAACCAAACCAAACCAAACCAACCGCCCTCCCCCCACAAGAACAACAACAACAACAACAAAAAACCAAAACAACCCAAAGAAGGATCCTTTTGAAATTTAAGACAAGCCTGGATTACATAGACCCTGCTTCAAAAAGTAAAAACCAACGACCAAAACAAAGCAAAAAATGTGAGTGTCTTCTACTCTGTGTGCCTACTGAGGAAAGAATGGAAAAGATTGTTTAGCAAGGCTGGCCTTGTCCAAGCTGACCTTTAAGACTCTTGCCTGGGCTTTTTGTCACCAAGTTCTGCCTATCTTTGAATTTTTCTATGTGTTTTTTTGCACTCTTTCTTGGTCAGAAGTATCTGAAGGGCCACTGATGGTACTACATGTATTTATTTAAAACATAGGTTCTGATTCTGTGGGTTGGCAGGTCCTGGCATCCTTCATCTAGGACAAATTCTCAGGTAACTGTAGCCATTTGTTCTTGGAAGCAGCTCAGTGTTTAGATCAAGAAGAAAATGAGAACAGGGTGCTTTGTGAGAATGTACACAGGAAACTTTGTATCTGTAGGATAATGACCAACTTGCCATCTCACTAATTCCTGAGATGAAACAGCTGCTCAAAAGAAGCTGTGTTTGGAGCAAGATATAAACCCTGTGTCTAGTCAGGCAGTATGTTTAAACTGCCCTACTGGCCTTTCGCTATTGACATTTCTGGGTGGCATTGGGAACCTTCAGGGGTAGACATTGAGGCTTTACCACTGATTAAGTCAGAGTCAATGGTTGAAGCTTACATATCTGTGTTCTCCTTACCCCCTACACGGTCCACCCTACCCTCCATATCTTCATTCTCTCTCTAGCTTTTCTTTCGTCTCCCAGAGTATCTTACCATCCAACCCACACCACACCGCCCCAGTGTCTCCTCCCTTTTCCCCAGTGTCTCCTCTTATGTGTACCAAGCTGAGCACAGCGTCTTAGAGTTTTCCCTTATTATTTTAGTCTTGCAGGGTATCACTTTATCAGGGATTATGTTCAATGGTGGGTGACTGCAATCCTACCTAGGAGTGGCCTAGTCAAAATAGAGATTTGTTACTCCTGGCTTCCCGATGATTGCCATGTTTTGGTTTTATTCTATGCTGAGTGTCACTTCTTCCCACACATTTTTCCCTTCTTGGAAGCATGAAGACTCAGAATATACCAAGAAGTGCCAGGAGCCATATCTTCCTTATCTATAAGCCAGCACTAAGTCCCATGGTCAGCTTGTTGAGAGAGGCTGGGAAGTGTTGCTTGATTGTTAGGTGGCAGTGCGTGTCCTGCCAAGCCTGGTGAACTCGTGAGGTAGCATGTGATGCTGGACTTCATTTGGCAGATTCCTGATTCAGGAGGAAAAGATGGAGAATGGGTCAGACTAGGAACTGGAATGTGGCTGTTTTTACTGTCTCTCTTGAGTTAAATTTCCAATAGAATTTGACCTTTTGTTATCCATTGTGGTCCTAAAGGATTGCAGGAAATAGCTGGGGTGACAAATGGTATTCAGGGATCTTGGCAGGTATATAGCACCCCAGGAGGCACCTAGCAAAGTTGATTTTTTTCTGCTCCTGTGGAATGCTGTCTAAAGGAAGCGAAGCTGTTTGCTCAGTCACATCTGCTCACATCTGCTTTATTATCCTGCCAGATGTGTCAGGAGTAGGGCTAGTGAAGGGTACTGGATTCCACAGTCTGCTCAAAGCCCCTCAGTCTAGGAAATCAGTCTCTAGATCCCTGGGCTTTCAAGAAAGGAAGCTATTTATATTTTCCCCAATGAGTACAAGTTCTTCTTAACTGCCCTGTTGATAGATCTTGAAGGATCTCCTAGAGTCTGTGTGTTATGTGTGTGCTATGAGGCACACTAGATATGAGACATTTCTCCCATAACTTCCTGTGGATCATGTTTCAAGACAGGGTTTTATACTGTGTGGTAGGACTGATGCAGGGGATGAATGTCACAATCAAAATAAAAGGATGAGCTGTTAAAAGACAATAACAGAACTAGTTGAGATGGATTATCAAGGAATTTCCTTAAGTCTTGATTATAATGGGGTCATTTATGTATGTGGACACTTGCAACAGAGATACTGTGCAAGTCTTATAAGCATAACTGAAAAAAATGACAGGAATCCTTTCATAATGACAACTCAACTTGAAAAATGATGTGAAATGACAATTTAAAACTTGCAGCAGCTAAGAGCTTCCTTACTCTGCATACTGTAAAGAAAAGCCTCAGTCTGTAGTCATATGCAAGGTTAGGCCTGGCTTTGTACCCCTCCTGTCAGGTTTAAAAGAACCTCCCCCAGGCTACTATCTTGATTCTTTTGCCAGTATAGAATATCAGACCTGCAGAACTGAGATGGGACTGTGAGAGTCATTAAGTTTGAGGTCTGGTCCTTCAGGTTCTTGAGTTCTGCTTTATGTGTAACTTAAAGGCTGGCTTCTTGGAACTTCCTGATTTATTCTCTGAATAAGCATAGAAAAACTCACTCTTTCCTGGCAGCATCTCACATCCTGGAGAGAACCATCATTTCTTTCTATAGTTGTAAAACTGCTAGACCAATGGTGACTTCTTAAGCCATTTGGCATTAAGACTGGTTTACCATGCTTTGTTCAATTAGTCCTTCTTTAGACAAAGTTTGTGCAAGGCACTTTAATTGAAAGTTTGCCTATAAAATCCCACATGAATTGAAATCAGTTTTCTGTCTTGTGAGAATTCCACTGAAGGGTATTGAAGACCATGTGAATATATGCCCCAGCTAGGTTTCCTGGATGCAACCCCAACCATTAGGTACTGTGATGGTCTGTCTTTAGCATTCTAGGCTGCACAATGTCATAGCTTCTAGTTATGTGCCTCTTGAGAGATTTTGAAGATTTATTGAATTGCTTAGGACAGTCCCAGTACATACTATGGACAAAACAGTCCATGTGCTGGGATAAGATGTGTGCTATCAAATCAGGCAGGAGTTTACTCTCAATGCTGTAAAAAGCTATGCCATTTAATTTCTGCTTGCTAGATTCACTATGAAAAGACTGTCCCAGCTGGGCCTCAGTCCTGGAAGCAGGGTTTATTGGAATATTTAATATTACATTGACACAAATTTAGGAATTCTATAAGAGAGCCGAAATCTAAAAGTAAAATAGTAAAAGCATGTTGACTAAAAGGTAAATGTGAACATTTAGTATTTCTGGAAACTTCCTGATAGCATGCATAGATGCTGCTGTTATGGAAAATTGGGAGAAGATAAAGAATTATGAAAGATGAACAAGCGTAGTGTTATTCATACTACAGTAGAAAAGATTGTAGCTAGTAGTCAAGTTGTATTGCATTTTGGGACAGTCCTATAACATGGCAAAAATCCATAATCAATACAGGGAATAAAAGTGGTGTCTTTTTACTGTGAAAAGGCAATCAAACAAATTCAATGTTTTTACTTTGTCATGGAGGAAATTATTTTTTTTACGCAAGAAAGTAGAGACAAATATAATCGTAGGGGTATTTGTATAAAATCTTTGTGACATTTTTGCAAATAAAGCATAATGTATACAGACCATGCATGTGGGGTAAGTGAGCTGTCAGATGGTTTTCTGTTGTCCAGATGAAAGGCTCCATGTGCAGGGTATCAGTTGTAATTTGTGAGCATCAGATGGTGTTGGGCTGTTTCTCAAAATCCTGCAAAAGAGCTCATGTCCTCATTGTTAAAGATAAGTAGGAGCTGTCCAGGCCCAGTTACAAGTGAGAAAGTCCTTAGAAGATCAGCTCTGACACTAAACAATGGGAGCTGCTGCTATATTCCAGAAGGGTTTTTTTTTTTTTTTTTTTTTTTTTTTTATTAATCACTAGTGTTTCCTTCCTTGGCTTCATCTCCTGTGGGTCCTGTGGGGAATAACATCATCCTGTTTCCTCCTGTTTCCTGCTTTGTCCTCTCTTGTTGCAGCAAAGGTTTTTTGTTTGTTTATTTTGATGAAAGATTCCCTATTGGTTGGTAATAGGATGACTTATCTTAATTCTTGCACTTCTCTCCTAGGGTGAGAAGAATCTGTACTGAGCACTAAGAACTCTGTATTGGATGTATCTTCAGGACTTCCAAGTGGAATGAGACATTTTCTTGTTGTCTCCCCTTGTAGAGGAAGGGGGGGGGGGAGGAGAAAGATCTTATTAGTTTCTTGCTTCTTAGTAGTGCTGAGGAACACATGGTCTCATTCCGTTAATCCGTTTTAGCTAAAAGTTGTGTAAAAGATTTTAAGTTATTTTATTACAATTTACAGTTCTAAGCATGGTGCATTTTATATAAACATCATGTAAAGTGTGGTAATTTAATATTTAGCAAAGCAAACAGTAAAAGATTGTTTATCACTAGAAAAATGTTACTCTCTCAATGACATATCTGGTCTACCACAGTGGAAATAAGTTGCTTTCACTTTCTCTTTAAGCCCTTTGCAATTAACCCTTTGAGGTTCTCTTGCTTTAAACATCGTGTTACACTTAGTGTATTTATGTTGATTTCTATGCTACACACCATACATATGTATCCAACCTTTAAACAGTCTGATGTGCCACTATCAACTACAAAGTTTCCACAATCTAATTACCAGAAAAAAATAAGGAAGCTTACAAGGCTGTGTTGGGCTGTATTAGTAGCTTTCCTCAAGGTGATTCTCTGATGAATGAATGCACTGATGAAAGATGTATTTCTCTGTGAATTTTAAAGGTGTTGCCACAGATATTTAAGTTTCCGTACTCAGATTTGTGTTTTCTAGATAAATAGGGCATTTTTGCAGGTGGTTAAAAAAACCAGACAGTTGAAACAACATGAGTGGTAGCACCTCCACCGTAGGGAACATCTGCAAATCCATTTGTGTGACCATCGTGAATGTACACAGTCCTGCATTGGAACTGACTGCTGCATAGGGGTGTCTCACAAATGACATGCTGCTGTCGCTTGGTTCCCATGAGCAAACTAGGTATGAGAGTCACACTGGGGCTTTGATAGACTGGGTATGGGTATCTTCACTGTAGGAAACCATCTCTGGCCACGTTCCCTAGACCCTTGATCTATGTGATGAATAGAAATTCAAGTGAGGAAAAGCTTTCCCCAGCTTTGTGATTGAACATGAACCCCACTCAATGTAAAATGGGGTCTAGTGTCCTGAGCCATGTTAGCTGGAGCTGTATGTAGTCTAGTTGGCAAGAGCTGATTAAACTATTACTCAGACTCAGATCTAAAATGCATTAACGTGAAAGGGAGGGAAATGTCTTTTGGAACATCATCAGTCAAATACAGATAGGACTTGCTTCTCATGGCTGTTTACATCACAGCCAAGGTCCCCACATAACAGGTCAAATTAGAGCATCACAGCTATAGAATGGGTATTTTCTAATACTTTTGTCCATTTCATACAGACCTGCTCAAACCTAGGCTGGCAGGTTATTTTGCCATGGTTTTTAAAAAGTTAGATTTAAAGTAGACCAAATAGAAGCATACTTTATATATCAGAATTCTGAAATACTTAATATGTCCAAGTACTAAAGGAGAACTTTCCCTGTTTCCAAAGCAAAGGCATAAACAACCTTTTACTTGGCAGGGGCTTTACTATGTTTCTAAAAAACCAGCAAGCACTGTTCTTAAAATAGGCCCATCTGTTTCATTGCATAGATCCTATTAAAAGCCTAGCTAAATTTTCTATCATGATGAGACATATTGTATAATTTTTCTTCGTAGGGTAACTTCATGATGATTTTATTTTAAGTATCATATAGAAAGTATGAATAGTAAATCTCTTGAATTTCTTATAACTCTTGGTTTTTGTTCAAAAATACAAATTTCAAGATAAGTGTTTGTTTTTTTTCCTTTTCCTGTTGCTAAGACAAAATCCTCAGGTAAAAGCAGCTTCAGAATGGGTTTATTTTGACTTGCAGTTTCAGGGGGATATAGTCCATAATAATGGGAAGACATTGTGGAAGAAGCCGGAGGCTGGGTGGTCACTTGTATCTGCACCCAGGAAGCACAGAACAATGCTATTGCTCAGTCCCCCTTTTCTATTTCCAAAGTCCAGGGCTCCAGCCAGGTGATGGTACCATACCTAGTAGGTGGGTCTTCCCGCTTAATTAACAAAATCAAGGTAATTCTCCTCAGACATGAGTAAACCATGAGTGGCTGTAGTGACGATCTAGAGTCCTCTGACTACTTATCTGTAATGACTGCTGTCTGCAGTAGGTGAGTGGTAACCAAATATGACTCTAGAGCCCTTGAGACTGCTCTTCTGACTGTGTGTAGAGACTTCATGTCCTCATGTCTTGGGCACATGAATAGGCCCTGGAGCCTGTCTGTTTCCTAGGATGTAGCTTCTTTGATTTTTCAATTGTAACCTTTGTTTAGCATTTCATGTGTCCACAGGGCTCCACCTTGCTGTGACCTCTGGGAGTTTTCCTGTCTGGGATATAGTTCTCTCTCAGAAAATTTGGAACAAAAGGTGTCTTAGGCAAGGTTTGGACAGTAGTATCAGTCCATCAATTTCATTTTCATATTGTGTATTACATAATTGAAGGAAGAAAAAGCTAATTTTACTTTACATATGTCTTCTGAGAAATTAAAAGATTGACTTCTTTACATTACCTTCCTCCCAATAATAGATACATGATCTTTGAAATGAATATGAAAATTTTCAGAAATATTATACCCACTAATGATGTGATTCGTAGTGAAAAATATATATCTGTAATTTCTGATGTTATAGGACAAACTGTCAGCATTGGGAGCCATGCACCCAGGGTTATCTAAATGATTGGTATGTGCTTAGAGATCATGTGCCAGCAAAGAACCACTTGAAGTTCAGGGGAAGGGGGATGGGATAGTGGGTTTCCAAAGGGGAAAACATTTGAAATGTAAATAAAGTAAATATCCAAAAATAAAAAGCAAACAACAACAATAACAACAACAAAAAGAGTTCCAGATGGACAATAGATTTGAAAGGAATTAAGTCTGGAAGATTGTTGATGAGATCGCAGATTCCATATTCTAAATAGCCTTTAAGGGAATGCTTTTTATATTTACATAGCAGAAATAAAAAGACCGGAGTCATCTGGAAGGAAACTCTTACTCAGTTTTAAACTGTGTATCACCATGAGGCAGAATGTCTTCATAAACTAAGAAAGCTGCTATGCCATGAACTGAGTGTGGAGATGGATGTGAGAATTTTGCTATCTAGTATGAAATGAGATGTAAGAAAGTTCAAGGAAAACATTGGCATACTCATCCTTCATTTTAGAAAACAATACTTTCGTTTTTCAAAAGTGATTATATTATTAAATACATTTGTTATTGTAAATACATGTGCATGCATGTCATGGTATACATACGGAGGCTGGAGGACAACTTAGTACAGTTGGTTTTCTCTGTCCACTATTACATTGGTCCCAGAGATTGAAATCAAGTCATTGGGTTCATGTAGTAAGTACTCTGGCCTGCTGAGTTACCTTGCTGTCTCTAGAATTTATTATTTTAAAGTGAATAAAATATAGTTTTCTACTATGGTACATGTTTTATAGGTGTAACCCACAGAATTACTTTTTCTGACATTCAATAATTTTGTAAGAATACAAAGGTTTCCAGAGAGCCCCTAAGTAGAGAGCCACTTAGGTAAACTGGTGCTGAGATGTCCATCCTTTCCAGTCCACCATTGGAGCTGTTGCTGGAAACATGGTTGGAACTATTACATTCTCCTCTTTGACAGATCAGGATATTGGGTACTTTGAATAAGCCTTGAGTAATGCTATTCTGATGTAGGCCACTTATTGGAAAATTTCTACTGGGTATGGCTTGGAACCTCTGAATGGTGCTCAACAGTGAAGGCTCACTTCCATGTAGCTGTGTTTTAAGACAGCAGCCCACAGAACTCAACATTAGCCTAATTGGAGCTTTCAGATACCATGGGAATAAAAGATCATTTCTACCTGGCAAATGTTCTCTGCTTTAAATGATTTTGCAAGTTAAGAGTTCTCTAAGACCACCCCCAGGTTCAGTGATTTACTTGAATGCAGACTAGCAAAGCTGTTTTAATCCTATCTGTAATTGATTTTAATGAATGGGTATTAAAACATCAAGGGGAGACAGGAGGAGCTGGACTGGGAGAATATCAGCTATGACCTTTGCTGTCTTGCCTGTGGGACAGGACTCCTCCTAGCAATTATATGTATGAGCATATTTGAGCTACTGCTAAACAAACTCAACTTGTGCCTCAAGATCACAGTTTTTACTGGTGGCTAATCATGTTCACAAGTTGGCTACCCATCCTTTATTTCTGTCCCTTTTAGTAGATAGAAATGGCCTGAAGCTCATACAGTAAACCCCACAGCTATCGTAGATCATGTGGTGTAGCCCAGAAACATCATCAGGCAGAGCACTCTAAAGACTTAGCAAGACTTGAAGAGAGTGTCAATCTTAACCTTTATCGGGCCAGGTTAATACTTTATAGCATAGATTTTTTTTTTCAATTTTCTAAAAAAAAAAGAAAAATGCAAGAAAATATCTTCTCAGTTTTGAAAAATAATAACAAACGTTTAAGGCTCTCATTTTAATCATCTAAAAATTAGCCTCCAAGCTTTGGCAATTCAAACTGTATAGTGCTTCTATAGGAACAAACATGAACTATAACTGAAACTCTAGAAATTAGCTCATGTGTTATTTTGTTGTTGTTTTTTGTTTGTTTGTTTGTTTCTTTTTTTTTTGTGGCAGTGGGGTTGGGTATTGGGGACGGAAATACTAAGACTAATGAGACCTGAAAGATAGCACAGCAGATAGAGTAATTATTATGCAAGTTTAAACACCATAGTTTGCATCTTAATACCCAAGTAAGTGCCAGACAGCCATGGCAATCTCCCTGTACTCTGCTTGTTGGATGTGGAGTCAGGAATCCTAGATGAAGCTAGCTAGCCTGGGTCCTGGGTCCAAGAGGGGGCTAAGGAAGAAACTGGATGTTGGCTTCTGACTGCTACACTTATGCTCACACAGTTGCATGTGTGCATGCATACCACGGACACGAAAAGGTATACCAAGACTATTGGATGGAAAAAGTCAGTCATTAACACCTCTAAATAGCCAGTGGGCAAGAAGAGACTTCTGCTGTATACCCCGTAGCTCAACACAGATAAAATGAAGGCTGATTGGCTCAGTGATTAAGAGTATTTGCAAAGTACCTGGATTCAATTTCTAGTACCCATATGGTGGTTAACAACAATAACTCCAGTCCCAGGGAATCTGATATTTTCTTGTAGCCTCTGGAGGCACTAGGCACTCATGTGGTACATAGACATACATGCAGGCAAAATACCTCTGTACATAAAATAATAAAAATATGTATCAAATTTAAGACCAAAAAGAATGCAATTCTTTCTGTTGCAGTGCAAGGGAGGCCACAATAAAATACCACTGGCTAGACAGCATAAGTAACAGAAATGTAACTACTGATGTATTTGAAGTTTGGCCTTCCAGGATCAGAGTGTTAGCACGATTCAGTACTGCTGAAGTAACGTTCCTTGGCCTGTGTTTTTTTCTTTTGTCCTCACATGGGCATTTTCGTTGTCTCTGGATGGGTCTACTTTCTATTCTTAAAACTGGTCATGTGGAACCAGGGTCAAGCTGTATGACTTAATTTAGCTGCATATACCTGTTTAAAGCCCTGTTGGTCAGAGTATCAATAATTTTGGAGGTTAGGGTGGAAGACTGAGCTTATTAAAACACTCTTACATGATACCTTAGGGTTAGTATTCTGTGATGAAACAGCATGACCAAAGCAACCTAGGAAGGAAAGAGTGTTTATCTTAAACTTCTGTGTCATATGAAGGAAAGGAACTCACACTGGGCAGGAACCTGGAAGCAGGAGCTAATGCAGAGGCTATGGAGGGGTGCTGCTTACTGTCTACTCAGCCTGCTTTCTTACAGAACGCAGGATCACCTGCCCAGGGCAGGGAGGGGGGCTGTGTCCACAATGGGCTTGGACCTTCTACATAAGTCACTAAGACAATGCCCTAGATGCCTGCAAGCTGATCTTACTGAGGCATTCTCTCAGTTAATGTTCTTTCCTCTCTAGTGACTCTAGTGTGTCTCAAATTGACATAAAATTAGCCAGTACATATGAGAACACATTTTCTTAAATGTAACATCTAGTAGAGAATGAAAAACCAAAAGAAAAATCAACTAACCAGACAAATTACAAAAAGAAAACATTTTTATCTTAAAGAATATAAGACATTATTTGCAAATTATGTATATGATATAGGCCTCATATTTGGGTTATATAAGCAACTCTTGTGACTAAAAAACAGTTGAAAGGTGAAGTGGCATTTTGTGATTTTGATTTACATTCTAAGATGACAAATTATAGATCATCTTTGTACACATGTGTGTGTATGTTAGGCATCTGTATATCTTTAGATACTATTCAAAATCTTTTGTTCATTTTTCTTAATACTTGTTGTTCTTGGTGCATTCCATACACATATACAATGTATTTTGGTCAGATCTACCCCTCACTCCCCTTCTTATCCCTCTGAGCCCATCTCCCCAACTAACGACCACCATGTTCCCCCTCTCAACTTCACCTCCCTTCCCCGGGTCACATGTGCAACCCATATGAAAGGTGTGTGCAGCCTCAGTGCCATACTTGCAAAGGAAAGAGGACTCTTCTGCCTCCCAGCAGCCATCAACTGATAGTAGCTCCTCAGCTAGGGCTGGAGTCATGCGAACTCCCCTGTCCGTGTTGGAATTTTAAGAGGCTTGATATTATGCATGTTTTTGCTGGCAGCCACAGCTGCTCTGAATCCTGGAGTGCAATGACCCTGTCCTATCCAGAAGATGGCATTTTACAGCGCTCCTCCCTGTTCTGTGGCACTTAACAACCCATGTTTTCTTTTGAGTTTTTCAAGCCCAGGTTTCTCTGTGTGTCCCTGGCTGCCTGGAACTCACTCTATAGATCAATCTGGCTTTGAACTCACAGAGATTCACCTGCTTCTGCCTCCTGCGTGCTGGGAGTTGTGGACCACCACCACCCAGCTAACAATCCTTTAAATTTTTCTTTCTTTTCTTTTTTCTTTCTTTCTTTCTTTCTTTCTTTCTTTCTTTCTTTCTTTCTTTCTTTCTTTCTTTCTTTCTTTCTTTCTTTCTTTTCTTTTTTTTTTTTTTT
>CM052714.1:69926894-69943678 GCA_028551405.1 Uromys caudimaculatus
ACTCCTCCATCTAGAACTTCACTCTCAGTCCAGCAGTTACTGTAAGGTGAAACTTGGGTATTCCAAACGTTTCAGCTAATATCCACTTATCAGTGAGTACATACCATGTTTGTTCTTTTGTGACTCAGTTACCTTGCTCAGGATGATATTTTCAAGTTCCATCCATTTGCCTGCAAATTTCATTAAATCATTGTATTTAATAGCTGAGTAGTACTCCATTGTATAAATGTACCACATTTTCTGTATCCATTCCTCTGATGAGGGACATCTGGGTGGCTTCCAGCTTCTGGCTATTATAAATATGGCTGCTATGAACATAGTGGAGCATGTGTCTTTATTACATGTTGGAGCATCTTCTGGGTATATGCCCAGGAGTGGTATAGCTGGGTCCTCAGGTAGTATTATGTCCATTTTTTCTGAGGGTCTGATTATTAATATGCTTTTAATTGTAATGGAGCTATATCAGTTTCATTCCTGTATTCCTCTAGTCCCCTCCAGCGACCTTCTTTCAGACCCTGCCAGGTCATGTTCCCCTCTCTCAAGTAGATAATCTCATATATAGATATAGATATACATAATTGTTAGGTAGATACATATGTATATGTGCATGTATGTGCACATGCTCACACACATATAACTACAACCCGCTGAGTCCAATTTTGTTGGGGCTGATCACTCTTCTTTGGGCAGTCAGTAAGGGGACTCATCCATGGGAGAAGCCAGTTCTTCTCCCAGCTGTCATTAGCCATCTTTAGTTATTTATCTAGAGTTGGGACACCCAGAAATTTTCCTCTTTCATATTACCGTGTCCATTGATACTGTTTTGGTTTTGATCTTGTTTGTGTAGCCATTTCTTGGAGAGTCTGTTCTGACGCACATTTTTTCGTACTTCCCAAGGTGTTTCCTGAGCATTATTGAGCTCCCTCCTCCTTGCCCAGTTGGGACCCTGTCCCTGTCATTCCATTTCCCTACTTCATATCGCCTGTGTCCTGGTCTTCTCCTCCAGGCTCCCAAGGCCCTCTTATATTCTCTTTATAATTTCATGGTTTCTTTGGTTACTTGTACTTTTGTTTGTCGTATGCTCAAATCTTAGAATTTGGAGTTAGGAACCACAGATGAGAGAGACCAACCAACCAAACAAAAAACCTAAAATTTATTACCCTACCCAGCTATACTACTCCTTGCCATATGCTTTAAGGGACTTGGCATCCTATTTCAGATATTTGTTTAGCCCTATTTATAATAGCTAGGAAACAGAAGCAACCTAAATGCCCTTCAACAGGTGAATGGATAATGAAAATGAAGTATATATACGTAATAGAATATTATTCAGTTGTAAAGATAAAGGAAGTTTGCAGGTAAATGGATGGAAGTAGAAAAGATTATATTGAATGAAGTAACCCAGACTCCCAAAGAGAAAGTGTGGGTTTCCTCTCACCTGCAGTTCTTACCGACTTTCTGCCCCTTCTCCCAAGATGTTTCTTGAGCCTTGGGTGGCGGGGGGGGGGGTAATATAAATGTTAATTCAGTCATTTATTCTTAGGACTTTGACTTTTTATGAGTCAGCATGAACACTACTCATTGTAAGAAGTTTCTTTAATCAAGGTTAAAAGCAGCACAAATCTATGGAAATAAACATAAATATTTAGAAAGCAGTTTGGTGACACAAACATTTAGTGCAGTAGTAGGTTCCTTCTAGGCTATGGTCAATTTTTAAGAATTTTTTTTTCTTTCTCTCAGTGCTGTGGATTAAGCCTAACACCTCACACATGGTAGGCGAGGTGCTGTTCCACTGAGCTATGTCACATCTACTCCTTTGTAGAATCTTAAGCTCTGTGTTTGAGCATATTAGACAATATCAAGCCACACAGTTACAGTTCATAAAACAACTATGTGTGGGAAAAACTGACCAAAGTGTGAGCTGAATGTCCTACAAAATAAATTTCTCATATCCAGATGGTCTTTGTGTGTTGTAGTAAGAAATGCTGTCCTGTTGCGTTTGCCTCATCTCCATGGCAACCTGGTGTAGCACATTTTGTGTCTTGGTGCTTTCCTGTAGAGCTTCTCACAAAGATAACTATCTGTGTAGTGTGTATATTGTATATTTCCTCTGTTGAAATGAGTATGAGAACTTGTCCAATTATTCATATAGAAAGGTGAACAGGCCCTAGGGAAACAGCTGGATGGGCAGGAAACATGGTTCCAGACAACCTTGGAACGGAGAGAGATTTATTTATAACGGCTTGACTGATATGCAGGAGCAATATCTTTTGGAAGTCTGACTGTATCTACAATGTCTCAGGTCTCTTGTGGATCTACACAGCCAGTTAACTTTCCTGCTAACTCTGTTAGTGTAGCCATCAACAGTGTCACTGGTGTTTATCAAGCATGATAAAAACAGCTCTTATCGTTTGTCCTTTGCTTGACAAAAACATCTCTGTTGACTAAGGCTAGTTGTTCCGGGCTTTGTTCTGGAACAAAGATGCTTTTTTGTGTGGTAGACATAAAAGTTAGGGAGATAGTGAAGTATTTGCCATGAAAGCATGATGCCTGAGTTCAATCCCCAGAACTCAAAGACAAACAGGTGTGGTGGTATATGCACTTCTAGTCTGTGTAGGTGCAAACAGGTGGATCCTTAGGGGTCATTGACCACTTAGCCTAGTTAAT
Source organism: Uromys caudimaculatus (assembly GCA_028551405.1). Lineage (NCBI taxonomy): Eukaryota > Metazoa > Chordata > Mammalia > Rodentia > Muridae > Uromys > Uromys caudimaculatus. The sequence goes on from CM052714.1 coordinate 69,929,562, forward strand.
CTGCAAGCTTCAGGCCAATGAAAGAGGCTATTACAAGAAACAAGGTGAACTGCAACTGAGGAACGACACTGGAGGTTGACCACTGAGTTCTACGTGCACCAGCTCCCATGCACAGATAGACACTCAACCATAAAGTCCCTTTGCTAAGGTCAGAGTAAGAGCACCCTTCCCCCATTTAGTCATTGGGTGCTATTTGCCTTCACTTTTGTTGCTATTTGATTATGGAATTACAATCATTTTTTTTTTTTTAAATTAGGAAATAGTTAATTCATTATCCCTGAAATGCTTGTCTCTTAGAAGTTGTATGTTTTGGGAATTTTTAAGTATAAAAACCGAGGAAATAGCTTCCTCACGTTGCTTATCTGCATGAGGAGAGAGAGGGGTCGGGTATCTATGGAGGTATGTATTCTAGGCCCTGAATTTTCTTAGAATTCTACAAGTGTGCCTCAATTCAATCATTTGATAATATAGTGCAGGAGATGAAGTCCTTTGCCTCGTGCCACATTGATTGGAGGTGGCAGCCATGGAATTTGAACACAGGCCAGCTATGGCTCTGGATAGTCTCAGCTGTGTCTGGCTTGGACACAGTGTTGATCTTGTAGAGAGGGCCAGGGTCTAAGTGCAACCTTGTTACACACTTGGTCCTTATGTGCTGATAGAGGCAGAAGATCAACCTGGAGAGAAGGACCTGAAGAATAGAGATTCCAAAAAGAGTGTTGGCAAGGTGTCACAAGCACCGCAAGTGTCCCTGGATTTAATAAGGCCTTTTGTATCTTAGACCAGTGTCAGGGAGGAGCTCAGTATGTCCTGCTTGAAGCAAGCCTGAGTTGGGGATAATGCTCATGTGAGCTTCTAAGCAAACTGTTTCCAGAGACACCAAAAACAAATGCTGTGGCCTTGATCCGGGCACTATTCATACAGTTTATTAAGTCATTAACACCTAAAAGACTTTTCCCCTGTATCTTACAAACTGTAGTGGTGTTTATCTTTCATCTTGAAAGTAAATATATTTAAAAGCAAATATATCTTATAGGCTCTAAAAAATTGGAGACAGGGTAGTGCCTGTTGATAGCTTACTTTTATGATTTTTTTTGTGTGATAAAGTATAAATAACCATTTGAGGTATACAGTTTGGTGGCATTAGACATGCCTTGTTCTTGTGCAGCCACCACCACCATCATCTCTAGAACAGTTCTTTTTTTTCTCAGAAGCCAGGAGCACCAACGCTTGTTTTCTACCTCAGCTGTTTATAATCAGAGCCTTCACTCTGTAAAGGGTGAAGGCACAGGAAACTATCTTTTTGACTGAAGCATTTAAAGTTTTGTTCTTCAGTTTGTTCTACTGATGCTCCACAGGACTCTAGGGCTTGTCTGGTTGGGCAGCTTTCTTGATAAAGTTGAGGCAAATTTCCTCAACCCAGTGTCTCAGAAAAGGTAAGGACCATGCTATTGTTACATTCCAGGTGAAATCTACCTGCTCCAGAACATAAGTGTTGGTTATTAACTCAAATGGACAATGGGTTTTGTGTCTTCACACACATTGCTGTTTTGAAAGTCACACAATAGGTTTATAACTGTTACAACAAACACAGTGTGGTATTTGCTTCTTACCTCACTTTGTCAATATTCTGAATTGCAGTAGTAGTGGTGGTTTAGACGTTCATTCTTGGTCTTTGCTAAATGCTGGTCCTGAAGAGACAGCGTCAAAACCAGCAGACAAGGCTGCCATGAGAAGAAGGGCTCTTGACACCTTGGTTTTGGAATTTTTTTTTTTTTTTTTTTGTACTTCTTTAACATATTTGTTTTGGTGCTTAGTACATACGATTTTATACTTTGTTTTACAGTGTGATTAGCTTGAAATCTTTTGGTTTTGTAAATCACAGATCTGCCTCATTCCACAAACTTATTTCAGAAACTAATTTTCAAGTGTTATTTCACTAAAAAAGTATCTCTTACAGTGTAAATGTAAGTTTTGTAAGAATTAGTTTTAGCAGCTCAAATGTAGCTCAGTCGGTAGAGTAAATTTGTTCAGCATCAACAAAGCCTTGGATTCAGCCACAATCACCACATGAAGCCAATATGGTTGTATAATCCCAGGATGTGGGAAGTGGAGACATGAGAATCAGATGTTTAAGGCCATTCTTAGCTATAGAGAAGTTCAAAGCCAGCTTGGGTACTTGAAAGATTATCTTTAAAAAGGTTTTAAAATTGGTTTATCATCAGTAAACTTTTATCTGGATGTTTTCATTAGGGAAATGGACAGGAAGAACAGGCTATATCAAACTGCTGGCTAGGGAGGACTTGAAAATAGAACACCTGATTAACAGTAATTTTATTTTATTTTTTTGATGGGATGGTTAGGTGTGTTTTTGATACTGTTTTGTTGTTGGTGGTGGGGGTGGTTTTTTGTTTTTGTTTTAATGCAACCTAGGCTGGTCTTGAACTTGCTGTGTAGCCCAGGCTGTGAATTCATAATCATTCTGCCTAACCCTCCCAAGTGCTAGGATTACAGGTGTGTGTTACTATGCTCAGTAGAATAGTGAATTCTTAATAAATACTATTTAGAATTATTATTCAAGTTTAAAAAGATTATTTTCCAGTACAGGTGAAATCATTATTAAAATGATAAAATACACCAACAATTAAATGGTTAATTATTCTGTGAAGGTTTTATTTCAGTTGATAAGAAATGCTATAAGATAGTGCAAAATGACATGGAAGATGATTCACAGATAGGATAACTCACTGACATGAGATTTTTTTGTCTTCCTAACAATCACTGTATTTCAGTGATGCAGTTTTTGCATGTATAATTAGAAGTTTTTATAATATACCTTTTAAAGTGTTCATATTGGTGCACTATTTTGATAGTATTAATGACTACCATTATCTTGTTAATTAAATTTAAAAATTTTACAGAGTTTAGTCCTTTCTGGATAATACTAAGGTTTGTAAGATTGTTTGGTTAGAGACTGTCCCCTCTTCCTCCAAAATAAACAAAATCAAACCATGAATCACAGGAGGGTGGCTCTGTTGACTTGGATTTGAGAGAGGAGGAAGGCTTGATGATTTCAGCTTCAAGAACCTCAAGTCATTGTCTTTCCATTGGCTCCTGTGTTGGGTTGACATAGAAGAAAATCTAGAGGCATAGCCCTTATTTAATGATGAAAGTTCAGGAAACATTTTCCATCCCTAGAGAATACAGACTAGAAACAGAAAGAACACGACAATTGAGAGTAAGCTCAACCCTGGGATAGATCTTCCCCATCACATGGGGAACAGTCTTCGTTGTAGCCAGAGCAGCAGCTTTATGACTGCCTCTGTTTACTCAGTTGTGCCTCTGCTATGTTACTTAGCTTTTCTCAGCATCATCTCCAATGTTCTCTCACTTTGTTATAGGTCAGGTGAAACAAGAAACCTGGTTATAATGGGAGTGACATTGTTTCCTGTGGTGTCATGACCCATCCGATAAGCTGAGGGATGTGGGGTGCTCACATCCAGGCAGTCTAAATGCTGCTTTTATTTTGTAGCTTCTTTGTGAATTAGAGAGCTGCTTTTGGAAAGCAAATATATATGCATTGATTTGTTTTGTTTGAGATAGAGTCTCATGCAGGCTAAGGTGGCCTGGAACTCTTGATCTTCCTGCCTTCACCTCTGGGAGTGTGTCACTGTGACTAGTTTATGATGCTGGGATTGAAACCTATCAGGACTTTGTGTATGTTAAGAGCACTTTACCAACCAGGTTACAATGTAGCATGCATTAAGACTGAAAATCAGTGCTAGGGTGTCAATTCTTATTTAATGAATGTTTGCTAAAAACATTAAAAGGTCTTTTAAGAAGAGCAAATGCACTTGCCAGTGTCCAGACTTTATCTTCGTAAAGCAGGGAATTCTTCCCCAGAGTAGACAGAGAAACCTGATGGTTCCTGTTTTCCTGCAACTCCCTTTAGATGGTTTTCCTGTTTGCAATTGAAATGGTTAGGCTCATCCCAGAGGGCTTCTCACCGCATTACTTGATTGTAGAAAATGAGACTTGACCTTCAACCTGGACGAATGCCTCTAGCTCACCTTGTAGATGATTAATGAAAACATGAACCATTGTACTGTGTGCTAGGGATCAACTAATTGGCCTTTTTTGAGGTGGTGGTGTCTATCTTTTATCACTACAAAATATGTGATATTATCATAGCATTTGTAATTCTTTCTGAGAAAAAGAATGGGAAAACTTAAGTATTAGTGTAATGTAATGGTGTTTTTGAAAACACTTCAAGATAGAGGACAGAACCCAGTGATAAACTTGAGAAAAAGGAATGGTTTAAGATTGTCACCTTCCCTATTTGATATTTCACACTTTCTCTTTCCTGTCTGTGCTGAAGTCATTTGCTGGAGAGAGAAGGTTTAATCAAAACTGAGTCATAGGTTTGACTTCCAAAAATACCACATGGCTGTCTTTCAGCACTCTTTCCTCATGTCTTCTACCTCACAGTGTTCCAGGATTACAGTCACTGAATTCTAAATCCCATAGCTAGCTGTGTCAGCACCTGTCCTGAAATCAAATCCTCCTAAAACTTACCTCCCAGGACTGACTGCTATTCTTACCAAGAAATGGAGTGGGCTGGGAGGGGTTTTGCATATTTAAGTATCTCACAATGAATGTAAATGCAGAGGCTGTAGTTCTTGTGAGAATAACTAGAGACAGGAAAAGGGCCTGTGAGGACAGAGATTGAATGATGCTGTCACAAGCTAGAGGAGGCAGGAAAGACAAGTCTTTGGGGCCTTCAAGGAAAGCACACACCTTTAAATTGAATTTCTGATTTCAGAATTGAGAGAAAAGGTATTTCTGTTGGGTAAACACCTAGTCTGTCACCTAGTTTGTGGCAGAGGCTCTGGGAAATAGTTTATCTGAAAACGTCTGAGCCTTCAGTCATGACCTGGACCACAGTTTCCACAAGGGAGGGAGAAAAATGTTGTTAACAGTGTCAGATGCTCACACATTTTTACCTTTTGATAAAGGCTTCTGAGGTCAAACCATTATAGTAACTGTGATGTACAGCATCACATTCTGTGTTGCAAACAGCTATTTCTTAAGCACATTTTTTTTTGTTTTTTTGGATTCTTGTCAAATACATAGTATAGAAGGGTTGAATGTGAGAGTGTGGTTCAAGTTGGCCCCAAACAATATAGCCTGTGATATTTTACTGGGGCTCATTATAAATTTCATCTTAAAAAAAAAAAAAAAAAAAACCAAACAAACTGGAAACATAGCAAACAGAAGAAGTTAGAGCAAAGCCTGCTGTGAATACTATGGCACTAAACTCTTTCTGACGTGTGTCTTGTCACGATAGTGTGAACAAACCATTGGTAGCTTAAGGTGGGATGTGTGAGGGGAAAACAGACAGAGTTGGAAGGACACTCTTAAACCAGTCAGAACACAGTTCTAAAACCACTGTTGGCCTCATTAAGGGATTCTAGATGGAGCTCATTTCAGCATTTGATAGGTTTAGGTTAATGCCCTCAAAGATTTGAGGTCTAGCGACCAGTTGAGAATTTTCGTTTTGAAAGAGCTCACGTGTTAAAGGTAAGGAGGTCGGCTGTCTTTAATATCTCTAGTCTTTTTGGTTCCAGTGTCCTAATGGCTGTCCATGCCTCTGTTTGTAGCTTCTGTCTGTTCTTAAGGAAGGATGGTGTTCAGCGAAGACTCTCACCCATACTGGAACCTCTGCCGGCATCCTCAAACTCTGTTTGCTTCTCCTGTCTCAGCCTCCTGACGGCTGGGATTAAAGCATGCTTGTCTGGTGACCATGTTTTCTTTTCTTTTCTTTTTTGCAGCACACAAACAATATGATTGCTTTATAACACTATTGACTCTCAAGATTGGGTCATTTGAGTTTTTGTTTTGTATTTTATTTTATAATTTCACTTGTTGTTTTGGTCCAAACTACCACCACCACCACCACCTTTTCCTCTTCCTCACTCTCCTCCTCCTCCTCTTCTTCCCTCTCCTTCTCTTTCTCCTCTTCCTCCTCTTCTTCCTCCTCTTCTCCCTTCTCCTCCTCCCCCCTCCTCCTCTTCTTCCTCCTTGTCCTCCTTCCCTTTCCACTTTCTATATTCTCCTCTGCCACTTGAAAGTATTTTAGCGTAAGAATTTGAATATGCTTACTTTTACTTCACCTTTCCTCTGCTTAGCTATCATGAGATCTGCTCTGTTTGTTCTAAGACTTTATTGAGGGACAGAGTCAATTCTGATCCTTTCTTAGATGTGAACATTAAAATAACAAAATCAAAATTTAGAAATATTTATAGACTGTTAGGAGTGGATGGAGATATCTGACACAATATTCACGTTCCTGAATTCAATTAAATTTAGTTCAAGAGGAAAACCTTGAACTTACTATCTTTGCTTAGGTGAGATAATGCCTCTTTTCTTGCGCTGGGCTGTGGGCTCCTGAAGCTTATGACTGTTACTCGTTACCTCCATAATGTCTGAAACTTTATTTGTATTAGTAGAATCTGAGTTCACCTTCTTACTGTCTCTGGTACAGCCATACTTTAAAGCTGACATTGATACCCTGTTTACCCACCCCTCGAGCACACTGGTCTGCCTCGTATAAACTCAGACGTTTTTCCCTGCCCCCTTTTTATTTTTCACTTTGGCCTTAAGTTCTGATAAGAACAGCTGTTGTGAATTAGGCAATCGATGACTCTTCTGTAAATAAAGCTGGAATCCTGAGTAGTGACAATTGTTTGTCCCTGGGAATCTGGAAAGCTATTTTGAACCAAGACCATAGCAAACACACAGGAACTAAAGTTTTCTCTGATTGTTTGGTATTTGCTTAACTAACACCTTTCAGTCTCTCATCACATGTCATATCTAATTCTGCAAGGAGAAGTGCGACTATGGAATAAAATACCACATGCACTAGCAAGTCAAGGCATATTTGGGGCTATTATTTAGCTGGGCAGAGGTATTCAGACTCAACTGAAAGTGGCCCTGTGACTTTGAAGAGCTGGTGAGTTGGTTAGCCAGATTTGGACAGAGCTATATTGTGTAACTGACTTCAGTAGAGATTCAATAGCTTGGGGTAGGGTGGCCTAGGGTGGAGAAGCAAGGAGGAGAGGGCAGAACCGAAGGAAGCACCGGCTAGGTGTGAAACTGTCTGTGCCTTAGGAGTTTGTTAGCCTCAATGTTGTAAACCTTTCCCTTTGTACCAAGTTTAAGCCATTGCGACGAAAATCTTAAAAGATACAACTTTTGAGGTTGAGTGACCTTGGATTATGTGAACTTGTTAATAGAAGTGACAGCCAGACTCTATAATCCTCCTGCTGGAGTCTTCTCAAGTACGGTTTCCTTTTCAACTTTGTTGTTGATCTTCTCCTCTCTTTCCCCTATTATTCTCCTTCTTGGACTTTTGTAACCAGACACCGAATACAGAGGTGTCAGTAAAACAGGCTGTTTTAAGAAATAACCTTTCATGTCTTTTAAGAATGGAAGCAAACAGAAAGCACATGAGCAGTGAGTAGCTACCTTGAGAACTTGCAGTGTTTCTTCCTTTCTCCCCTCTGCTTCATGAGTATTTCCTTCTCTGTAAGTCAGAATTAAAAGTAAAATGAAAACTTTTAGCCAAGAAGCATGAACAGATACTTCATACTTGCTCTTGTGCTGGTGGATGTGTTGTACAGGGGGAGAATGAGGGGCAGGAGATGGGAGGGAATTTTGCCTCCAGCCCACTCCTATTAGAATGCCGAACTATAGAGTGAGACTTTGTTTACAAGAGAAAACAAACAAGACAAAAAACAGCAAAAGCCATGTCACTAAAATTGCAAATGTTAACTATCGTTGAGTTTTGATAAACGGAGTATGAGCTGTAGAATCATAGTGATAATTTCTTAGTGTGCACATATGCTTAATGTATTTTTATTTAATTTTGACATTATTAAATAAAAGATACTGTGCTGGAGCAAAGGGCTGCTATAGAAAGATACCAGTATAGTGTCTTAAACAGAGAAGTTTTCTATCAAAATTTCATGTTTTAGGTCATGACTCTGCTTTATAAAGTTATCCAAAGATAAAAATTCCTCCCCTGCATTCCCAAGGTCAGAGCAGAGTAAAGGTTCTGTTGATGCTGGTAGGAATAAGGAAGAGCTTGGATGCAAAGTTTACAGCCAGTGCCATCAAATAGCTTAGGAATAAAGAATTAGCCATGCATTGGAGGATGGGACAGTGATGTGTGCATACTCGTGAGTATGGAGATCAGAGATAACCCTCAGATGTGTTCCCCACTCACTCGATGGGAGTGTGTGTGTGTGTAATTTTACATATATAAAATATGTAATACTATATACATAAGTTATATGTAATATATCGATTATGTATATAAGTTATATGTGTGTGTATATTTGTTTGAATGTATATCTGTCCACTGTGTGCATAAAATGCCGATGGAGGCCAAAAGAAGCCTGATCCCCTAGGACTGGAGTTAGCATTGTAAACTTTCATTGTAAGCTTACAAATTGAATCCCAGTCTTCTGGAAGACTTTTAACTGGTGAGCTGTTTTTTCTAGCCTTCTATCTTATTTTTTTTTTTGAGACAGTCTATCTTGAACCTGGAGCTCACTGTTGGCTTGACTGGCTGAGCAGAGAGCCCCAGGGACCCTTCTGCCTCTGTTATCTCTATTATCACAGAGAACCATCATTGTGCCTGCCTTAAAGTGGGTGTCCTGAATCAAGGACTCCATGTTATATGCACTTGGCTGATTGAACTATTTCCTCAGATCCCTGGCTAGTTAGTAGTAGGTTTGGATGACCATCTGGTAACATCTCCTACAGTTGGTTTAGTGGATAGGAAAGGGAAGAAGAGATTGAATATGCTGTGACATGCTGTCTTTTTCTTTCAAAGCTGATTTGATCTCCTTGCTGAATTCTGCTGTGAAGATTAGTCTGGATTGCACACCAGTTTTAGAAGGGCAAGAAACATGTGTTTCTTAAATTGGTTTAACCATTGTGTTCTATAGCTCTCTTTGTATGTATATCTATGTAGTAATTTGCTAGTATATAGAGTCTTTGTAAAATTTTATTCTGTGGAAGTTACTTCCAGTAATTCTTTGCTACCATTTGAATATTTAGGGGGAAAAAAGCAAGTGGAACATGATATTTTAAATGTTGGGTTTTTAAAATTCTTTTCAAAAGTCACACTAAAATTAGAAAGTATGCTAAAATTTATAAAGGTAGTGATAGAGAGAAAGATTAAGAATTTCTGAGCTGAGTATGGCAGAGCTTCCAGTATTCTTAGCTATTCTGGAATGTGAGGCAGGGCGGATTAATATAAGGAATTGTGGGCAAAACCTGGTCAACAGAGTAGAAACTGATTCTGACCAATCAGCAGGATTTATGTGTATAGCAAGGCACCACACTGAGAATCCCAGAAGGGGAAGCATTATGAGGTCAAGACTGTCTCCACTAGAGCTAAATCTGTTTGGAAGCAAGATGAATGTACAGAAGATAAACAGCCACCCTTAGCATACCTCAGAGGTCATTGTGAGCTGAGCTGTGAGCTGGGTGACGCTACAAAGGTGCAGAAGAATCCAGGCTTCGAGGGACCAGAGGACTGGAAGTAGGCAGTGGCAGCACTTTGGGTGGATCTTCTTGCGGTGGTAGATTACTGCTGACAGCATGGTTGCCTGTCAGTGGACCCGTTCGTTGCCCCGCTGACTTGCCCCATGCAGTCCTAACCCCTGCTCTCTAAGCCTTCCTCCTTTCACGTTCTAGGTAGCCCGTGACTCTGCTTCTTAAAGGGATATTTATGGGGAAGTTGCTTGCTTCATTCATACTATCCAGCTGGACAGTGCTAGAACCTGGTCTCTGAGCCCTTCCTTCACTCGACACAATGTGACTTGAGCTACTTGAATGAGTCAGAGCATTGTGCTGACTTCCCCTGGGAGACGGTACTCCTAGGAGAGTTAGAAAGTAAGGAGTCATGAACTATTCAAGAATGAAAGTTTCAGAGTTTAGGTATTGACATGAAATGAAATGCCTTTGGAAAATTACTCATGCAGGAAGAGTCAAAGCCACATTGTTGGGTTCTCGACATGATAGAATATTCTCATTTGACATGCATTGTATGAAGCAGTCTTGAGATAGAGTGCAAAGTTGTTTCTAAAAATGTTGCAAGTCTGTTTTTTTAAAAATCAGTTTTTGTATTAAATGCTATGTTTTTTGGTGGTTAGAGCTGGAGATGTGATTGGAAAATTATGGATATAATAACATATCTGTTTAATGTTGGTTCTGGGCAATATGTAGTTTCTGTTTGTATAAAAGGAAATATAATCATGTTCACAGTGGTATTACTTAAAATACTGGGGCTTTTTTCTTTTGTATTAGCATTTAAATAGACACATGTTCACATCTCCATGCTAAGTAGACTTTTTACTTATATAACTTGTTTTATACAACAAATAAAACTTTTAGCATAAAAACAATCATAGGGCATCCCTTAATGGCCATCAGTGAGCTTTACAAGTGGAAGCTAAGTTGCTGTAGGTTAATGGTGATAACTAGGGCTCTTACTCCAACAACAGAGAGCTGATTGTGGTGTACATTCTACTGGGTTTCCTGCCCTTGAGAATCCTAGCTCCAGGTAATTCTATTTCAGGGAAATTCTCTTACACATTTACAGAATTTCTGCATTCACTGCTTCTTTGATTCTATAAGTTCAATGCATATAAGAAAAGAGAGTAGGAGCTCACAGAGGTGGTACAGGCAATTAAGGGGGATCACTATACCAGGTGTTGCTGGGAGGCAGGTGTGTGTGGGAGTGTTCACTCTGCCTCTTGTGACCACCATCAGAACTTCTGGCAGCAGCATCTTTGGGATGCAGATTTCTAGACGTAGACCTGGAGGGCTTGGAATTTGAGCTGGGGTGTGAGGGCACTGAATTTACTCCCTCCAGGAAATTCTGCCCCAGTGTGAGAATCCAGAATCAAGACAAATGACTTAATCCTCAGTGTTTATCTCCTCTAAGAACTTAATATCCACTATAGTGAAGATTAAATGGTGTAGCTAGGTGGGTGCACTCATAGGTTCTCAGCATGTCCACAAAGCAAAGTATCTGTTGCTGTGACTTTTGTCTAATGTAGGCAGCAAGATGCTTATTGTGATTTACTACTGCAGTCCCATGGAAGCAGTCAGGGTCTTCAGGAGTGGCCTGTTCCTTGTCTCCTTTTCTTTCAGAGCTGGGAAGACTCTTCCTATAATAGGTTCACTCACTGTATGAGGGATATGTAGATTTTACCTGTTTTGTTCAAGTGATTATCACAAGTGTATTTTCATTCATGGGATTCATAAGATGAATCCAGTCTGGTAGGCCTAAGGTATTTCTTCTGTCTTTTATAAAACTTAAATTTAGTTCTGGATCCAGGAATGGTGGCTCAGGTCTGTCTGTAATCCTAGCACATAGCAGTAAGGGAACATTTTATCAGGTCTACAATGTAGTAACTATGTGACTATTTGTGACATTTTCAAAGAGGCAGAAGTACACAGGAACAGTGAACAAATCAATGGTTTTGTAAAGTAATGGTGTAGAGGATTGAATAAGTGGAATGCAGAATATTATGACAGTGAACCTTTGAATAATATATTTGGTATTGTACATTTGCCCAAACCAATGGAGTGCTGTATCAGCTTTCTATTGCTTTGATAAAATACCCAAGGGAATCACGTTAAACGAGAAAATTCTTTAATGCATGGCTTTAGACCATGGTCATTTTTCTTGTTTGGTTTAAGGTCTATGACTTTACAGTATACTATAGCAGAAATGTTTGTTGGGGGAAAGTTGTGCACCTCACAAGAAAGCTAGTAAGCAAAAAAGAGGGAATGGGCTCAATGTGCTATCCAAGGCCATGACCCCAGTGAACTTCTCCAGTTAGGCTCTACTACTTAAAGTTTCTACCACCTAACAATAATACTTACAGCTTATGACCAAGCCTTCAACTCAGGAACTTTTAGAGAACATTAAGAAAACTTGTTGGGCTGCATGCCAGGGAACCTTCCTTGGAGTTCTCTGGCCTAGCTGAATGTAAGGGTTCCAACAGGGGAGGGAACGCAAGTGGGGACGGAGTCTCCTGGTCCCGGTCCCTGTGGTGGCCACCTGGGTCCTGCGCCAAGATGCTGTGTTCGCTCAGCACTCGCCGCCCCATGCCAAGTCAGGTTCTGGCCACAGCATGATCCCCACAATCCCTGCGATCCCCGAGATCCCAGCAGCCGCTGTCTGCGCACACCCCACCACTTGGCCCAGAGAGCGGATCTCTTCCTGGGCCAAAAGTGTTACAGCTCTTTGGACAAAAGCTCTCTGACCCCAAAGCAGTTTTCTGCTTTATTCCTTCTGGATGGCAGGTGGCCGGCGCCGGCAGAAGTGGGCAGGGCAGGCAGATAGAGCAGGGGGGCTACACAGGTCAGGATGGTCTGATATACTGTTTGGGAGGGGTCAGCGGTTTGGCAACCAATACTTTCCATTGGCTTGGTCTGGGGTCTTTGTAGTGCCTCATTTGCTTGTGGGAGGACTCAGAGTTGCTTTCTACATGACAAATTTCACATGCCAGGCCTCTTCTCTATACAGGGGTTGTGAAAGCTGTAGCTGTTTTTACAGGAGTCTTCTGGGAGCGTTGGGCAAAAACATAATCTGGTCCCTCGTGGAAATTTCATGGGGTCTCCCAGAATTTTCAGCCTGTGCTCAACTGGGTGCCAGATTGCCTGCCACAGACCACTGCCCCACAGTTCCCCCTTTTTCTTTTATAAGGGAGAGGTGTCATCAGAATAACTGTCTCCCATATTGGGAACAGTTTGATATTGAACCAAGACCTAATTGGCGGTGAACTTTGCAATGCTACTCATCTGCTGCGTTAGAAACTGAATGAGGCAAGGTGCCAAGAGAAGCAAGGTTCCAATGGCTAGTATGGGGCCAAGAGGGGAAGAAGCCAAGCTACCAATGCGATAGAGTACCAAGGGGAGGGGGGTGTTTGGGATATAAGTCAGAGGGTAAGGAGGGTTAAGGGTGGGGGGTTGGGAAGGCAAAGAATCATTGAATAACATCAGTTTAAAGCAACATTTGATTAATCTAGATAGACATCATGGTTTCCTTACTATCATATAGCTTTCCTCAAGTTCAATAGCCATTTGGCTTTGGCAAGAGAATTCTTCTATAGCTGGAAAGTCTTATGTCTGTCCTGTGTGGGGCTGAGCACATGTCTCTGGATCTCAGCGTGTGTCTTGGGAGTCTTCTGTCTGAAGGAAGGCTGCTCTGTAGTCCCAGGCAGGTCCCAGGAGATGGCGTTGTCTCCACTGGATCTGTGGCGGCAAGCTTCTGCGGGGATAAGTCTGTAGGAAAATCACAGAGGAGCAGAATCCCAGCAGGGGGATGCCTGTATAGGGTGACTAGCAAGTTAAGCCTGTAATGGTTTGCTTGGGAGCACAGCATGGTCCTGGAAGGCATCTTTAAGTCTGCTTTGGATAGCTGAGGAAGAAAAATTTTGAGATTGGCAGTAACTGCCTGTAAAAGGAAACTGGTTGTTAATTAAGGATTGAAGAAGAACCAGTGATCCAAATAGCTGATTTGACCTGTGGGAGTAGAATAGGTGACTTTTGAACCTTAAAAGAGATCTTAAACAAGTTGGAAGATTTTTGGACATATATCCGGAATGCTAGGGAGAAAAATAAACATTTAAATTAAGAAGCAAGAACATTTTGAGTTAAGAAGCACAGAACACTGTTTCAGATGTTCCTGTTAGGGAGAAACAAGGTGCAGTTTTTTTCTTCTGTCCCTGATCTGCCAGCGAGAGGTGGGCCATCTTCTTGGTTGGTGGGGTGATGTCGGACATTTCTGTCAGGAACCCAGATAGGCTTAGGCTGGTCCTGTGGAAAAACACAAGCAAAACCCCTCCCAGTTGTAAGGAGGGGGTCTGGTCCCTTCCAAATTCCATCCAAAGGATCTCGCCATCGTACTAGGATTGAGGGGGTTAATTCTGGTGTGTGCCAATGGAGGGAGATAGGAGGGTGTTTGGAGCTTCTGTAGATGTTAAATATGTTTAGGGTAGTCAGAGTCATCATTAATTGTACATTAGGGGGAT
>CM052714.1:69944178-69975971 GCA_028551405.1 Uromys caudimaculatus
GCCGAAGCCAACTGAGGTTGCCCAAAAAGATCTGGAGAGAGGCAAGAGTTAATTTTTGAGGAAAGGAAAGGGTGGGTTTGGGGGGGGGTATTGAGGTAAGGGAGATCTCTTTTCCTAAAAATGCAATGGGCAGAATTAGTTGGATTTTATGAGGGGCTATTTTGAATCCTAGGGCAGATAGAGAAGGTATTAGCTGGTCCTTAAGTTGGGAAGGGGAGGTAGAAGGGTCTCCCCAGACCAATATGTCATCCATGTAATGATAAATATTGAGTCCCCTTTTTAAATGGGATTTTAATGCAGTGGCTACAGCCTTCTGACAAATGGTTGTACTGTTAGCCATACCCTATGGGAGGACAGTCCATTTGTATTGTGAGGCTGGGCCAGAATTGTTAATGGGGGGTACTGAGAATACAAAGCATTCACAGTCTCTGGGATGGAGAGGGAATGAGAAAAAACAATCTTTTATGTCTATTGCTAATAAGGGTACATTGGCAGGGATGGCTGAGATGTGGGGTAGCCCTCTTTGTGGGGAGCCCCAGACTCACATGGTCTTGTTGATTGCCCTCAAATCTTGTAATAATCTCCATCCCCTTGAGCTCTTTTTTATAGCAAATACAGGGGTGTTCCATGGACTGCGAGAGGGGTGGATGTGCTGCAGCAATACCTGTTCTTCTACCAGCTGGTGAGGGCTCTAAGCTTCTCCCTGGATAGAGGCCACTGTGAGACCCATACGGCTTCATTGGAGAGCCAATCGAGGCAGGGAGTATTAAATTTAACAGTGGCCCCTAGAATTGGGGGTGATTTGGAGGAGGGTATTTAGGATCTCCTTGGGTATTATTTTCTTTATAGGTAACATCCTCTATTGTAATGTGGACTCTTTCTGGTTGGGTAGTAAGAACCACCTCTAAGGCCTGTAAGATATCTCTCCCTAGGTGATTGGTAGTCACCTGAGCCACCAGGGGGTGTATGAGGTCAGTAGCCCCATCCGGATCTTCCCACATGTAGGCCTGCTTGGTGATAAATGCGTGGGAGGTACCCCCCATGCCTAGGAGCTGGGGCCCAGGGATTAGTTGCCAGTCACGTGGGATCTCTTGCTGTCTTAAAATTGTCCTGTCTGCTCCTGTATCAATAAGACATTTGAATGGTTTATTATCTATTTTATTGGTTTGGGATGGGAGCCTTCTGAAATGCTGGACACCCACAGGGCTTCTATGGAAGTATCTGTCCCTCTTACTGTCAGGGCTGAGGGCTGCCCCATCTGGAGTTTAAAGGCTTTAGTGGCTTACCATCTTTATCACGTATAGCATTACAGTGTCTCCTCCAGTGGAAACCTTTTCTGCAGTGGGGACAGATATACTTAGTGGGATTAGAGTCTGTTATGGGGGGAGAGTTCTGTGGGCATTCATTATTCCAATGCCCTGCCTCTCCACAATTGAAGCAGATTCCTTCTGTTTTTACTGCTGCTACAAATGCCTGAGCCATAGATGCTGTCTGGTGTGACGCTGTCCCTATATCTCGATTAGCCACAATCTACCTATCGTGATGCTCCTCCCGGAGAACCTGGCAAGCCAGCCTGGATTCAGAAGTCATGCCTTCCCATACAATTATTTTGAGAAGGAGCTCTCTGGCCGCGGGATTAGGGATTTTTCTTTGTAGACTCATTTTCGTTCTAAGAATAAAATCAGATAAAAGGTTCTCCTGGCTTTTGATGGAGAGAGAGCAGGGAGGAGGCAGGATCTTGTGGTCCTGAGGGCGGGGTCAGTCTTTCCCAGGCCTGGGTCGCGCATAATTTAACTTGCTCATAATAACCTGCAGGCTGATTAGTCAGCCTAGCCCCAGTAGAAAACTCTTCCTGGCCAAAGAGTTCATTAAAACCCCATGGGGTATCGCCTCTGTCCTGATTTTGCCTCACTTGTTGATGGCATTCATCTCTAAATAAGGCTTGCCACTCCAAAAACATTGGGCCAGGAAGGGAAGAACGGCATATATCCCTCCAGTCTTGGGGGATGTTTAAGTTGGCAACATGGCTCTGTAGGAGAGATTTTGTCCAGGGTGCGTGGATGCCCTCTTCCTTCACTGCCTGCCTGAGTTCTTTTAAGTCTGAGGCTTGGAGTGGGTACCAATTAAGTGGTTTAGCTCCACTGGGGTTGATATTAACTGGGAATGCTTGAGCATTATAGATTTCTAGCTCCGTATCAGACTGCTGAGTAGCATGGGAGGCGGGGTTAGTTTTTACATGAGAGTCTCGGACATTACAGAGCTGTTGGGTGGTAGAAGGGGGAGGAGGGAAATATCTTTCAGATCGGATGGTGGGAGGTGCAGTAGGGGGAGAGGCCGGCAGACTCTCCTTTGTTTTGTTAATGGAGCCTTGCCCTTGAATGGGAGAGGGAGGGGCTGGAGGAGCAGAAGGTTTGTTTATTGTTTCTTCCAGGGCATAAGGGGGGAGTACAGCGTTTTGGCACATGGCCCAGGTGGCCGCTGCAAGGACCAGGACCAAGAGACTCCTTCCCCGCTTGCGTTCCCTCCCCTGTTGGAACCCTTACATTCGGTTCCCTTATCAGTTTGGTAAGGGCTTCGAGATCCAAGATAGGGTGGATCTTAGGTCCTTGATTCTTGAGTTCATCTGATTGAGGAGGCTCAGGAGCTGTGTTGCTATCAGCCTGTCCTACTTTGGGTGACAGACCTCTGCATTGCCGAATCGCAGCTAAGATTGGCAGAAAATCACGGGAGGGTGTTTTTCCTTCTTGGGTATCTCTATTTTTGATGCGAGAAGCTACTCGGGCCCATGAGTCCAGGCTATAAATATTATCATTCACCATGCTTGGTGCTATCTTAAGGACTTCTTCCTAAAATCAGGAGGCTTGTTTTTTGGCTGCTTTCATTCCATGGGATTTTAGGAGGGCACGAATTTCCCTGGCCTGGGGAGATTTTTTGTGTGATTGTGAGCTGCCCATGACAGAAAAGAGGAGAAACGCTTTGTCCAATGGGAACGTTCCCTTGGTCTATTGACTTTGGGGGATTCCACAGAGGCCCAAAACGCTAAGCCTTTCCGCAGATTTGAGATCTGGCAACCGCCCTTCAGCTTCTATCTGGTTGCTGTGTTACAAGGTTTTTTTGTTTTTTTCGTTTTGTTTGTTTTAAAGAGAAGTTAGATAGAGTCTTTGCCATTGCCCATTTGGGCCGTCGGAATCCAGACAGAGGCTAGAGGAGCCTTTAGCCAACTCCAGAGAGTAGCTTTGGCCAGAACGCTTCAATTGCTCCTCTAGGTTATCTAAATTCATGCGATGGTGCCGACTGAAAGCACAGCAGGAAAGGACAGGTCTGATTTTGGGGGGCTTACCCTTCCGCAGTATCCGTTCAGTGCAGTCAGGTCACCGTTTGAGCCCCCCAGTGGTTGCGCCAGTTGTTGGGCTGCACACCAGGGAGCCTTCCTCAGGGTTCTCTGGCCCAACCGAATGTAAGGGTTCCAACAGGGGAGGGAACGCAAGCGGGGAAGGAGTCTCTTGGTCCTGGTCCTTGCAGCGGCCACCTGGGCCATGTGCCAAAACGCTGTACTCGCTCAGCATTCGCAGCCCCGTGCCGAGTCAGGTCCTGGCCACAGCGAGATCCCCGCGATCCCCGCAGCCACTGTCAGTGCATGCCCCACCGGTTGGCCCAGAGAGCAGATCTCTTCCCCGGGCCAAAAGTGTTATAGCTCTTTGGACAAAAGCTCTCTGACCCCAAAGCAGTTTTCTGCTTTATTCCTTCTGGATGGTGGGTGGTAGGTGCGGGCAGAAGCGGGCAGGGCAGGCAGATAGAGCAGGGGGGACTACACAGATCAGGATGGTCTGTGGAGGGGTCAGCGGTTTGGCAACCAATACGTTCCATTGGCTTGGTCTGGGGTCTTTGTAGTGCCTCATTTGCTTGTGGGAGGACTCAGAGTTGCTTTCTACGTGACAAATTTCACATGCCAGGCATCTCTCTCTACAGGGGTTGTGAAAACTGTAGCTGTTTTTACAGGAGTCTTCTGGGAGCGTTGGCCAAAAACATAATCTGGTCCCTCGTGGAAATTTCACAGGGTCTTCAGAATTTTCAGCCTGTGCTCAACCGGGTGCCAAACTGCCTGCCACAGACCACTGCCCCACAAAAACTCTTGTACATTACCTATGGTTTATGAGCCCTTGCTGTGTGAGTTTCCTTGGGAATATGTGAGCCAAATGTTTTTTCATCCCTCATAGAGCACTGATAGCAGATCAAAGAAATGATACCACCCATGTTGGCCTCAGTAAACTAGCAAGTTTCTTAGGATTATTTATAGGAGGACAAATGGTTCAAAGGGACCTACATCCAAGAAAGCCCACCCCGGTGTTGTTGACAACTTGCGAAATCTAGCCCCTGGAGCTGCTGCATGATTTGTGGAAAGCTTGGCTGCAAGACTAGTGGAGAGTCTTCTCTCCTCAGCCATTGTCATTGCTTATACAACTTTTGAATCTTGTAACTTTCAGGAACTTTTTGAGGTTTAAAAATTTCATAACCTTCTTGAATCTTGAATGGGCCCCCCTCTTTCTTCAGGGGGGCTGATTAAATCACAAAAAAAATAGCTACACAACAGCTATGTTACAAACTACAGGCATGGGACGATAGGCTTGTCTGTGTAGACTTGTCACTTATACAAATGCCCCACTCTGGGTCACTGGGGGAAATTGTGCTATAGCACAAGATATGGGTATGGGCAATCTGTGTACTTTGAAGTAAATTTTGCTATGTATTTAAAATTGCTTTAAAAATAAAAGTATAGAAAGAAAAGTATGACCATAGTGCTAGCCAAATAAAATCTGTGTGGATGTGGCCAGTGTGTGCAGGACTCTCTGCTGACATACAGATATTTAAATTATTCATAATTTGAACCTGACCCTTAACTAATAGAGAGGTTAATCACAGTATCATTTTGCTTCAGAGTTGCTCCAGGCTCTGATGCTGTTTTCTTGGCCTCTTACCTTACAGCTCAGGTGACATTCATTGTCACAGTGCCAGCAACAGTAGAACTGTACTGAGGGCAACGCTATGTAAGGCAGATGTGCAACTGAACTCTTAGCTTTCCTTGTACTGCTGGGCATAAATTACTAGCCAGGTTTTATTATTTAAATAGACGAGCTAGTCTTTGGCTCCACTAGTTCCTGCCACGGCAATAAGTGCTGTAGAGCCTTATAGGACCATTTTGACTTGGATAGCTGGAAGGCCTGCTTTCAGGGGTATCTGAGAAACAAAATGCTGTTTATACGTTCTCATGTTCAACAAGTGTTTATATAGAGGACAGTTGGTCTCTAGTCCAGTTTCGTGGCTACACTGACCAGGTTGGTCTGTTGATAATTAAACAGCATTCTATCCTGCTTTGAATCATAGTTACAGGTTTGAAAATTATATGCAAATATTCATGTCTCTCAGTTAAAAAGTTAAATCATTGGGGATGAAATATTTGAAAATGCTGAAGCTTAAGCATTCTTGGATAAATTTGTACATTCATTTTGTGGAAATTCTTAAAGCTTTATTATTTATATTAAACCCTTCTGGGTTTTACAACCATTGATAAGTATATTACACCCATTTAATTAATACTTATCAGGAAGTTCAAATTTGACTGCCTAAATTCACGGAAATTAAAATATCCAATCCTCATAATTGACTGTTACCAGTACAAACACCTTATGATTATCAATTACATTATGCCACATATAAGCTTATTTCTTTTCTCCATTTTCATCACATATTTTGTGCACATATGTGCCAATATTACAAAAGTAGAATTTTAGTTTTTAGTTTTCCCATTACTGAATTCTCATTCCCCTTTTCAGTTTGACTTGTGATGATTTTGTCAGTGGTAAGTTTCTGCATGGTGTTCCAAATGTCTACTCCAATGTCGACGTGAGCCAGTGTCTACTGTGCAGACATGCAGATGCTGTATGTAAGTTGTTGCTGCTCTATCTCGTTTCCTTTAGTGCGATTCTTATTCACAAACGCTGGGCTCACGAGATGTCATATGGCCTTGGAAATTTACTGCATAACCATTTCCTTTCAGCATAATTTAGTAATGTAATTTCACCTTGTGTGTTGTGCTCAGCATGATCTTGTTATGTGTGTGTTTTGACTATAGGGAAAAACCATCTCTTTCCCTCTTGGATTGCATTTCACACTTTCCATGTGTAACACTTCAAGTCCAGAGCAAGACCATGGAGGCAGAAGTAACCATTGAAAGATTCTTGTCTACTTTTAGGTGGTTGCAGGTTCCAAAGTCAGCACATGCTGTTTTAGCTTTAAGATGGTATCAGACAGCAGCACTGATGAGTATTGGACTGCTCAAGATAAGCTAAACACTCATAGCTTCAGCATCAGTCTTTAACTTGGCACACAGAGGGAGAATAAGATAAGATCCAGTTTTTGTCCTTAAACTCTTTATTGTACACTAGAGAAGACAGATTTGTGTGGAGTCCTAACTCAGGTTAAACTTTCACAGTGGAGTCCATGAGCAGCAGCACTGTGTGAAACTGTACTCCTGAGTGCCCTGTGATTGTAGGGAGCAACAAACACGACTCCCTAGCTGTGGTCCCTCTGTTGGATGGAAGCCCCATTTTGTTTGCCACTGTATTCCTGATACCCTGGTAAAATGGGCCATCTAGAAACACTCACTGGGTGAACAGTGATAGAAACAAATTGGTTCATAATCCTGGAACGTTCAGAACTGATAGTCTATCCCTGTTTAGTGACTCAACACTACCCTTCAATCTCTGAGGCTGAACTTAAATTTTGTTTTTCCTTCCTTGGTGTCTGCTCGTCCGTATCTGCCATGGCATACTACCAACAGTCTCAACATACTTTCTCTATGTCTCCTCCAAGGACCCAGGGAAGTAGGCTGGGGAGGAAGGCTTAGTGCCAGACTGAGGGCTTGCCTGCACCAGGGCCAAGAAAACATTAGGTGCTTGATTATATTGTCTTGGGTACTGGAAGCCATTCCTATGGTTACAGACTAGCTTCACTATGACTGGTTTGGCTGCATGAAGATGATGTATAATTAGGAAAATCTGCAAGCTAGTAGCAAAATAGGAAAAAAGTAGGCACTGCATGAGCAACTTAAAATGTGCTCGAACTTAGGCATTAGGTTATTGACACAGACAAAAATAATGAAACCCCCCTTAGACTTAGTATATTGATCTTAAATGGTCTCTCTTTCATTTAATCATCATAGCCATTTGCCTACAGGGTATAAAGATGAAGAGCAAGTCTGGATATCATTGTAACATAGAAGGCTTTTGTTATAAATTATTAACTTATTTAATTCTGAATCTTGCTAAAAGATTTTTGTGCTGGGGAGATGGCTCAGGCACAAGGAACTGAGTTCAATCCCTCAGCATCCACATAAAAACGAGTGTGGTGGTGTGTGTTTGCAATTCCAGTGCTGGGAGGTAGATTCAGGAGACTCGCTGAGACCCTCTGAGCATCTAGTCTAGCCTAAATGGCGAGTCCCAAGGCAATGAGACCCTTTATCTCAAAGGAGGTGAACTGGCATTCATGAGGATCACACCAGAAGTTGTCTGCTAGCCTCCACATGCATGTGCATACACATTCATATGCACCTGCATAATATGAACATGTATGCATATGTGTGTGACAGACACACACACACACGTGCAATATCAGGAAATTTAAATTCTGGTAGATGTTAATAGAGACTTGTTGAAAGGATTGCACACATCCAAGTGTGGCATGGGTTAATCGAACACAGAAGGTCTCAGTTTTTGGGAAAGAGTAGTCACATCCATATTCAGAATACTACAACTCAATGTCTGATGGCTGAGGCTTCTGTAACAAAGAAGCACTGAGTACCCAGACAAATGAATGTGCATATGACTAAATCACCAGGAAGGTGCGTAGAAGCCTGAGAGGACTGGATGATTTAGAGCATCTTTCAGGCCAGGTGGACTAACTTCTCGCTATATTGGCACACATGGAAATATGGCAGGGCGTTCACTGGAAGTCCTTCCATGAGGTAATGATTCTATTCCTGGACTGTGAATGAACAACATTCCCCATAAGCTCAGATATTTGAGCTTAGTCCCCAGTTAGTGGCAATTTGTTGGGGAAGTTAGATGTAGCTTTGCTGTAGGAAGTAGGTCACTGGAGGCGGGATTTGGGAGTTAAAGCCTTTCACCACACTTCAATTTGCTCTCTCTTCTTTGTGCTTATGGTTGAGTCTCAGCTTTCTGCTCTGGCCACCATTCTGTCCTGCCATGCCTGCTTGCTACATGCTTTCCTGACTTGATGTACACTTATCCCTCTGAAACCATAATCCAAAATAACCTCTTTCTTCCCTAAGTCTCTTTGGTCATGGTGTTTTTATCATAGCAGGAGAGTGACTAGTACAGAAGCTGGGCCTTCTACCCTCATGACCTATCCCTCTCCTAAAGCCCTGCCTCTTGATACCATGGAAGGTTCACATTTCAAAGTTTGATTTCTATGAAGATGGAAACATTGAGAACATGACTGGCATCTTGTTTGTATGTTCAGGTTGTAAATCTTACACACCGCCTTCGGACTACATTGGGTTTCATCAAGTGGAAAGTAGTACTACTGTTAATAATGGCTATTAGGTACTCTGACCAGCTCTGCTCATTATGGAGAGTGTTGTAAAGATGAAGCACGGTATCACGAGGTTGTTTAGAAGCTGGGAGAGAACAGAGGTCAAACTTAGAAGGGAAGCCAGTGGGGATGTTGTGAGTGAGTGGTGGTGCCAACTGACCCTACTGTGACTACACACTTACCATCACTTTTGAGCCAATGTGTTTCAGGAAGTGAGTAAACTTCTACTGCTTTATCTAAAAAGTTAAGAGTATCTTGCTAAAAAAGAGAGGGATGGCTGTGACTGCATCCCTTTATGGTGCTCAGACCCACCTATTTCCCATGTCTGTTTTCTTCATGCACGTGATAAAGGGCTCAGTATTGCTCACCTGCTGATGATGATTTGAGATCCTTGGAGACTTTTTTAATGAAGCATGCTAGTAATATCTTAAGGATAAATAGCTTTTCAAGTAGAAATAAGGTATGATTATTGAGTCATTGTCTGAATCTCATGTAGGATCTAAAAGTCTTGTTAAAAATTAGTGTTTAGATTTTCTTTCTTGCCATAAGAAAGCAGGGACACTGGCAGCAGGAGGGCTAGAAGCACTGTGCCCTTCCTGGGGACTCTCAGGAGGCTCTGCAGGGATGGGGGTTGCCATGGCACCTCTTCTCCTCAGATAGTCTTCTTTGGCTCTCAGATGGAAAGCCACTGGTCAACTCTGGCCCCTACCAGGTACATAGCAAAGTGAGATCTGGGCATAAAACATGACTGGCCCAAACCTACACAGCAATGGACATGATCCTGACACCCATTTATCCTGTGTAATCTCTTCTGTATTGTCACCAGACTGTGATGCTACTTGCCTGTTTTCAAGGACACCAGACCTATCATGGAAGGCTTGAACCAGCAACCATTTTGAATTGCCATCTCTGTCACTCTTTCCTGGATAATGGAGAACAAAGCCACCTTTATATTCATCTAGTTCTTCATATTATCATCCCTGTTACAGGGAGGCCAGAGAACAGACAAGGAGCTAGATCTGCAGTCGGAGCAGTTTTCAGAATAACTACTCAGTTTGGGAAATGGAAGCCATTCCACTTGGTTAGGTTCTCTGAGATGCCTGCCCTGTCCCCAAATTGAGCAGTCTATGTCGGCACAAGTTCATAAGAGTAAAGTACAATTCAACTCACCCCTGGCTTTTAATTCTGTGTTTAGTTTTTAATTGATGAATGTTTACCATAGTGTGCGAAGACTATGAGGTTTCATTGTGGAACCATTGCAGGCTGATTCCTGGGAAGTGGCTTGTTGAATTATTTAAGGGCTAAGTTTTTAATGTTTAGATACTTTAGACATCTTTTAAGACTGCTTTCACATTTCACAAAAGTGTTTGAAAAATCACTTTTGAAATACCTAGGACAGGAATATCCTTCTGCTGAGGAAACAATAACCATGCATTAAAAATGCCAGACAAAAATGGTGCCAAATGTTAACTCCTCTGTTTGCCTTCCTATCCATTTATGGTTATTTTGGGATTAAAAATTTAAATGATTTTGTAACAGTTTTGATTATGGACAAATTACCATCACAACACAGCCACATTCTTAGCACTTTAAAGCACTAATTGGGTGTATTATTTGTTAAATCTTCGGGAAGCATTATGTACAGTTAACAGTTAATGTTTGTTGATTTGCCAGGAAGCAACTTTCTTCATTCAGAAACCAGAAAATGGAACATTCCCTTCCATTAAATGTTCCTTTCTATGTGCCTCTTAATAACATGATCAACTTGTGTCTTTGGGATAATTCTTGTGTAATAGTGATCAGGCTAAATGATCATAATAACATGTTTTCCTGGAACTTAGTATTTGGATGCTTGTTTTGTGGGCATCTTGAGACCTTGATATAGGAAAACAAAACAAAAATCAACCAAACAACAGTGTGTGTGTGTGTGTGTGTGTGTGTGTGTGTGTGTGTGTGTGTGTGTGTGTGTTGTGTGTTGCATTGCTTAGCTATAGGGTCTGGAGCTAGCTGGATGAGAAGTCCTGGCTGGCCTAAAACTCACTTATGTAGCCCAGGCTGGGCTCAAATTCAAGGTAATTTTCCTGGCATCACATTTGTTAAATTCTGGAATGGCAGGTATGAACCACTATACACACTTGTGAGCTTTTGCATGACTAAGAAGATAGAGGAAAACGCTCATCAATTATATGTACTTATACCCACACCGCAGCAGCATCTGTTCTGACTCAAGACTTCTATTCCTTCAGACACAGGCCAACTACTGATGAGACACATTGCTGAAAGCATCAACATTATTCCAGGTCTTAAAGCACAGGTATCCAAGTCTTTATGCAAATTGGCTGACTGTCCTTCAGGAACAAGGTACCCCAGTTAGTATCTTGTTAGACACTAATTTTAGAATTTGTGATTATATTTTGATAAAAGAAAAGCAATAAGAATTAATGACTGGAAAACAGGACCTCAAAACTTGAGAACTGAAGATCTTACTGAGTGCCATTCTCACCTCAAAGGATGAGGTCTAGGAAGAGTATTTCTGTTCTGTATTTGCCCCTTGCAGATGCAAGTCTCTATTTCATGATCTTGAACTCAGAAGGGGCAGGCCCTTGTGTACAGATTTTAACCAGTTGTTCCAACAAGAAAAGCAAAATTAATCCCTTAATTTTGGGATCCTATAAATTATTCTACTCCCACATCTTGAAAATGAAAACAGCTAAAGGTATCCACAAAGCACAGAAATAGCCATCCTCACCAAGATCCACCAATCATACAATTTACATTATTTTTCTGAGAAAAATATGCAAAAACAGAGTATTACTTCATTAGGCTTTACTAATGTTTAAAGCAAGTGTGTGTCAGTACCTCTGTCTCCTTTTCCATCTCCAATTTGAAATTCTGTGCAAGGAGATTGAAAATGGTGACATAATTGTTGTCCTGTTGATGTGACAGGACTTGAGTAGGTCTAATCCTTTGCAGAAAGTATCTTACCCAGGATAAGAGTTACAACCCAGTTTTCCTAGTCTGCTTCTCAAAACAAACTATAATGGCAAATACTGATGAGCTAGACAAATTAAGAACTTGAAAGACGTTTCCTAAATACATACCATGCTGATTTTTTCCTGTGTTTAACCAGCCTTGTAGGATAACATAATAATAATAGCATATAATGGCTGGCTACTTTACACTGAATTTAATACTTTCTCCCATGAACTCCATTAAAGCTGAATTGACAGATCGTTTGAAAGCAGTTCAATAGCTAATGAGGATACAGCTAAAATGTTAGGAAATGGAGCCCCACTTTCACATATTCACATATGTAGGAGCACTCTGTAGGCCTTGAACTGCTACATGATTATTGTGGCACTACTGGAATTGTAAACACTTAGAAAATACCCCCAGTGGTTTTTCTATTGATAGAGCAGCACTAGCGTCTGTTGCTCTTCATTGCCCCCTGGTGGTTAACTGAGTACTAATTACTTTGAGCTGCCTGTTGGGGCACTGATGCTTTTCCTCCCCAAACATTAGATTTCAATAAAAGGGGTGTGTGTGTGTGTGTGTGTGTGTGTGTGTGTGTGTGTACATGTATAGGGGTGTATAGTTTTAAGTAGTCTTTACTACAAGTTGATACTAAACATGTGTCCAGAAAAATAGACTTATCCATGCTAGCAGTTAACATTGAGAAGAAAAAGTAGGTTTTGATAAGCAGATGTAAAGAAAATAGGGACAAAATAGTGGAATGTTCTGTTCTGCCAGATGACTGAGGACCAACCATCATGACTCTGTGCACTACCTGTGAATGATCCAAATATGGATCGATTGGTTCATTTTAGGTTCCATTAATCTTTATCAACTTCATGAAGTTTTTGTAGTTTTAGAACAAGAGAGATCTTAAGTCAAGGCACTTTTCAGATACACTGGTCAGAACTTGAAGTAGATGGGCTACCTCAAATTGGGGAAATGAGATGATATCTGATGACATTTTTTGCTTTTATGTGACTCAGAAGCTCCTGGTCTAATAAACTAATATATTCCAAAAGCATTTACCTAACAGTTGCAAGTTGCTAGGTGAGATAGCACCAGACAATGAATGCCGACTACATGATAGGCATAGCTCAAGGAGATCTGGCTCTGGGATGTGTAACATTACCCACTCTCCTAGTTAACCAGCCTGCAGAATCTTTAGCATATGTGTATCTTTTCTATGGTAACTGAAGTTTACATATTTGAGATGTTTGTTTGCACCAAAATACAAGCTTTTATCCAATTTATCCTTGCTTCAGCAGTTCTACTTTTAAAATGCCAGACACCACTGAGCTTTGACACCATAGTGATTTTACTAAAATTATTTCCAAGCTTGCCTGGCACAATTGTATGGCAGAGCACAGGGTTTCTGTGAGCTAGTGGGAAGAACCCGAAAGTTAAGGACATATATTCAGGTTAAATGGGATATTTATAAAGGTAGAAATTTAAGTGAAATTAGTGATTTTTTTTTTAAATGTAAAACCAAACCAACTCTTGTGAGACTCCAGAATACAGTGAATAGGTTAAGATCCAAATTGGATTTCATTTATATGCCTCAAAACCCAGGTTTTTTCCTTTGAATTATTGGTTATAACATTGAGATCACTGTGATTTGTGCAGTTGTTGAATGAAGCCACTGCTGTACTTATGGTTAAGTGTAGCAGCTAGAACCATGGTTAGGGGTCAATAAGGTTTGCTATTGTTAAAATATTGCTATTTTAAAGATTCCCACAAGAACACGATTGCTACATACGTATCCATCTACAAGATGTCACCAAATGTTAAACAGATAACTTGGTTTTGGGTTAATTGAGTTTATTTAGACAGGTTTATGACAGGGATTTTTAGAGCGAGCTAAATGGTTACCTTTTGTGCTTGAAGCTATTGAATAAAAAAACTGGACCCCAGGAAGTAGTGGGCCCTTCAAATGTTTCCTCTCCAGTCACACTGGGGTAAAGAACAGGAAACGCCTCAGAATGATCTGCTTGAGTGTGCCCCTTTCTGAGAGGGCTGTAAACTTATGGGAAGTGAACTTGTCTTAGTTCTATGTGCCCTTAGATGATTTCTAATTTTGGAGTAAAATTGTGAAGTTTATAGACTGTCCTCTCAGGTGCCACGTACTGTATTTAATTGTCTTTTGTAGAACCTTCTATTAAAGAGCCTTCATCCTTACTCCAATTGGTCTTTGTCAGTACACTCTTAAATCATGTCACTTAGATTACTGACTGAGCAGAGACAATACAAGCTATTGAGCTCAGTGATGTCTTATGGCACGAAGAAGCACATTGGATCTTCCTCATAATGTACTATGTCTCTCCCACTCTATCTCCCCGTGCACAGTGCCCTTACCCAGGAAGAGACTCTGATACAAGCAGTCTGTCAGGAACCCTGAATTAAGAAGCCCATAGCAATCATCTCAGGATTTCAAACAGCTCTTGTCACTATCCAGTGACACTCATCCAGTTGGTGTAAAGTCAATGTCTATGACATTCCAATTTTATGTACAAGAAGCCTACTCACATGTAGGCCACCTTGACTTGCTGCATTCCTATAAACTATGACCCATTTATGAGAGTAATGGCATTATCTCCAAATATCAGGCTACTAGGTTAAGAGGAGAAGGTGAGGGAGAGCTGGGGAACTCAGGGCCATAATGGTTGATGAAGGCTCAGTGTACAGTCCTTCCTTGAGCTCCACAAAGTTCATGAAGAAATAGGTGGGTCTGGGCCTTTCATTCTGAATGTGTCTATTCAGTTTTCCTTCTTCCACTCAGAGAAGTGGTAGGTAGCACCATTCCATAGCCTAGGTTTCTGAGTCTGGAATGAGGTCACACTTGCAAACTTGAATATATGAAGTCACTGAACTATCCAACAAGTATGAAACAGGCTGTATGTGGTTTGTACCTTCAGGGCCAGCTCTTGTCCATAATTTGCATTGTGAATAAATACTTACTTGCTATTGCATGTTAGGAACTGCAGTGTGTGAGGAGCTAGCTCATGGAAGCCCCTTAATGAATCCTGGCAGCTTCAAGTGCATGTTGCTGATGTTGAACTCAGCCCTAATTTCATGAATATCACTTTTTTTCACCTTTAAGACAATAATCTCATCATCTAACTCCAGTGCTATTAGTATGTATGGAAATGCTTGGCCGCTGGAAAGTGCTCAGTGTTTGCAAATTCTCCAGTTTCTTCTTTATCCCCATTAGGCAAAGCATGATATATGGGTGCAACTAAAAAGTTACTGAACCAACAGCACACACTCTCACTCCTGGTTTTTTTATAAAACACAATGTCCTCTCCAAGAAACTCAACGGGTTGTCCTCTGTTGTACTTTGTTTTTCACAGTGCCTCCTTCCGTGAGCTAGCTTGGCCTATTGAAGTTTGGTTATCAAGATTTCTGGGAAGGAGAGGTTGAAAGCAGAGGACTTATTTATTCTACAAAGGGTACCCAGGCCAACAAAGAACATGACTCATCTCAGGCACAGTGCTCTTTGGTATCTGTCCCAGTGAGACTTTAGTCATACCACACTTGACCTTGAGTGTGGGACACTTGATCTGAGCATGATGCTGGAGTAGGATGGTTTTGGGTGGTATATAGCGCATAGCTTATGTCGTCAGTCAGTTGTCTTTCTCCTTCCAGCTCAACCATTGATTTTTTTTCCAAGATGGCACTTGCAGAACAAAGTTGTGCAGTCTCATGAATTAATGAATCCCAAATACCTGTGTATTCTGCCTATCCTGGACCTTGTATAATTTGACTGCAAGGTATGTAGGACAGATGTGAATGGCTCTAAACCCCATTCACATGGTGGAAATTGAGACCACCAGAAACCAAGCATATGAGCCATTCCTTTTGACCACTGCCTAAAGCAAATGGAATTAATTTCAAATGCAATCCCATTATGCACCACATGTTGCTGTCAGTGGCTCACTTGTCTGTTCACTAAGTAGATGGAGGGTGAGCCCCTGAACCTGGTACTCAGCTGGCTTCTGTGAGTAGTCTCTTCTGCACAGAGCTAAAAGGCTCATAGGAAATCAAAATGAGCATATACAAACAGTAACAGCACAGCAATAATGCTCATTTATTGGGTGAATATTCTATGATATGTTAAGTAGTTTCCTGTTAGGTGAGTGCTGGTGGGTTATCCCTTTATTTATTTATTAAAAAATGGAAGCTCAGGGGTATTAATTCTGAGAGAAAATAAGGTACCAGAACTGGAAGCAAGAGCAGACACAGAGTGCAAGCAGGTGAAGGGATGCTACTAGGGCCCCAGCTTGTGGCTGCTGAGAGGTGGTGTCAGGCAGCAGGCTTAAGTAAGGCTTGGATGCAGTAGCAGTGAGGACTGTGTGGTCTGAGGCGGTTTGTAGGCTCTGGGGAAAGGGTGGAATCTGTCATAGACAATGGATGTTCTTAGAAGAGATGGCCCTTTAATCCCAGCACTTGGGAGGCAGAGGCAGACAGATTTCTGAGTTCGAGGCCAGCCTGGTCTTCAGAGTGAGTTCCAGGACAGCCAGGGCTACACAGAGAAACCCTGTCTCGAAAATACAAAAACAAAAACAAAAAAACAAACAAACAAACCAAAAAGAAGAGATGGCAGTGTAGAAGAATGGCACAGGGTGACTGAGGGCAGGGAATGAGTTTGTGTGTTTGGCAGAAAGGGTTCCCCTTGAGGGGAAGGTGCTGAGAAGGGCTGGGATTGGAGCGCTGGATGGGTGAGTCGACTGGATGTGTGGTGAGAGAATGTCATGCCATGGGAAGTCAGGAGGAGCATCTAGATCAACCCTGGAGACTGAGTTTCCAGGCTTCAGACAGTTAACCTGAAATAGGAGTGCCTGTGATAGAATGAATGAAATATATCTCTTTTAAAATAAGAGCTCAGTGGTAGAATGCTTGCCTAGCATATGGAAAGCTTTGGATATAAACCCCAGCACCACTGTAAGAAGGAAAGAATATAAACTTACAGCCCCACATTTATGGTCAGTAGGCATTTTCTTTTGTGGAAACTGGGACTTTGGTTCATCGGTTTTCTCCAGTTAAGTACACATGGGTCAGCACCAGTGGTCATTGGCATTGGTATTAGCTACATAGGAAAGAAAATGAATTTATTCTGCCTCCTCTTTGGGAATGGCAGGATGGGAGGAAAGAAATGATGTTTTAAATGTCCATGTTGAGAGTTGTAATGTCAGAATAGAAAATTGCTTGAGATACCGCTCTCATTGATCATTAACCACGATTCTGGAGAGCTGTGAGCAGTGTGTGGAAGGAAGTGGTAGTATCAGTGCTGCTGATCTGTGGGATGGATGTGCTCAGATGCTTTGAGTTGGCCACTTCCCTTTTGGATAAAGCTGGGCTCTGTCAAGCCTCCAGCATTTGCTTGATTGAGATCAATAGAGGCTGTCTCTGAGTTTCAGGATTAAAATTTTAAGCATAAAGTTTCTTTAAAGAATAATTTTTAACATTTATCTATTGTGTGTACATGTGTGGAAGTCAGAGGATAATCTGAGGTCAGTTTCTTCCTAAAATGTGGGCCCTGGAGATAGCGCTCAGATTGCAAGGTTTGGCAGCAAGTGACTTTACTGTGAATAATTTCACTGGCCTACATTAAATTTCTTTATAGTTTTTTGGGTAACTTTATGGACATTAGCAGTTTACCATCTCGTTTAA
Source organism: Uromys caudimaculatus (assembly GCA_028551405.1). Lineage (NCBI taxonomy): Eukaryota > Metazoa > Chordata > Mammalia > Rodentia > Muridae > Uromys > Uromys caudimaculatus. Next base: position 69,961,471 of record CM052714.1, read on the forward strand.
GTTTTGTTCAGTCTAAGTGAACAAAAAGCTTTGTGTCTTTGGCTTAGGTCTACCATAGACTGATGGTTTCTGAGATATATTTGTTCAAGGTTTAATTGCAGAACAAAAGGTGGAGACTGGATAAGAGCTCTGCACTGTAGGATTCTGTGTACTGTGTTCTAAAACAAATGTGTATGTACTAACGTATTTCTTAAGAAGGAAAGGTTTTTCTTTTTTAATATCTGAAGATTTTAAAAGTTCTCGAGGGAGCACAAAGTATTCCCTCTGGAGATGTCCAGAGAGACAGTTCTGGCAAGAGGTCACAGTGCCATCATCGCATATGTTTCTTACTGCATGTGGATATGATGCTACAGCTGGTGGAAGCTTGCTTGATGAATGTGATTTAAGAATCATATTTAGCTCACTCACTTTGGTTCCTTAAGAGTCCTTTGCATGGGGTAGGCAGCCTAAGGTAGTACATTGTGTATTTGCATGCAGTCTCAGCTTCTCTTGCCTAGGAGCCATAGCTTGCCTTCATGGTTCTGACTTCCTGGTACATATAACTATATGGAAGAACAGAAGGTCCCCTTTGTATGAAATAGAAAGAACACTGTTGATGTAAGCTTTCCTGAGAGAGCTGGTCTGGTATGCCCAAGCCAGTTAAGGTTTGAGGTTATTTCATGTATCAGAGGCTGGTTACTTATAGAAGGAGGTCATCAGGTACCTCCTGGGCTAATGGGTAGCTTACTGTTGCACTCAGCCCTGTAACACAGAAGGGTTGTAAGCATATGCTCATATTTAGATGGTCTCTATTGGTGTTTTCTTTTCATGAGAACTAGGTAATTCTTCTGTGGCATATAAGCACATTATTGGATCATCTGTGTCAAATTTAATCATAAATTTACATTGTGAATCTGCTTGGAAGTGGCCATTGTTGAGTAGATCCAGAAGATAGCAGCTGCTGTACTCTGGATCACAGCCACATGTCAGACTTGAGCTTCTGGATCCTTGTGGATGATGGAAGCTGCTAGATCCCGTTTAGCAGAAGGGAAGGATGCCTTCTAGGGAAGGCATCATTATGATTTTTCAAGGCATAAGCCTAAGGGAAGCATACCTGTAGAGGCCACATCAGCATCCTGTACTGTGCTAGTGCTCAGATAAATGCCCAAGAAGGAAAGAGAGGAACTCAGTTTTTTATCACAGTTAAATCCCTGGTATGAAACCAAGGGAAGATGGGTTGGTCTTAGTGTATGTTTTCAGAAGTATCTATCATACAGGAGGGTCATAGTTGAACAGAGCAATTCACATCATGGTGGCATGGAAGCAAAGAAATGGTGAAACAGGAAGAGGCTAGCCAAAGTATAGCCCCAAGCACCCATTTTCAGTTACCTACTTCTTCCAAATAGGCCCTGCTTCTGAGTTTTCTCCATATCCAAATAATGCCTTTATATCCATCAAGAGATTAACCAACTCACAGATCCCTATGGTTGAATTGTCTCTGGAAACACTATCATAGACATAGCCTAGTATGCTTTACTAATCTCCTGGTGGTGTATTGACAATCAAGATTCACTATCCCAGGGTAACACTTAGATATTACCATGGGATGCGTAGGGTTGTGGGAAAGGACATGCCTTGACTAAAAGTGTATAGTGCTAGAATGTGGACTTTGGGATGTCTTGATGTAGATGAGTATCCCTGTGACATGACTCTTATGGCACCTAAATTGTTTCTCTTCCCTGACTGATTTTGCTGAGGCTGAAGGAGCCTGAGCCTGTGCTGGGAGGGCAACACTAGGGACCTGAAGCTTGTCCCTGTTTCTACCATGGACTCTGAGATTATATACTTGTCAGGGAATGTTCTTTCTACAACTTTCTGGTAAGTTCTTTTTGAGCATATAGGACTATATGGTTACCATTTCATCCTATTTTCAAAGATCCTTTCTTTGGGGCCCATAACTTCATAAAACAGAGTAAATGATGTAATTCTTGCTTTTTATCACCTCTACTACTGATTCTAGGCTTAATCTTTTTAGAGTTAAGCACAGAGAACTCACTAGAATAGTTTCATTTTCATATGAAATAAATTTTTATATTTAAAACATTTAGAATAGTTTCAGATTTTATAAACCGTGTATAGTGGGGTGCGTCTATAATCTTGGCACTCAGAGATGGAGTCAGGAGAATCAGGAGTTGAAGGACATGTCAGCTATGTGGGGAGTTGAGGTTTAAGATATGATATGTGATATGCTATGTGAGGCTATGTGATATGCTTCCTCAAACCCTCCCACCCCAAAATGTAACCGAGAATAGTTTCAGATTTAGAGAAAAGTTGTAAAATCATTGAAATTATGGTGCTCCTTCATATCTATTCCCTATCACTTAAATTTCATCTTTATATATATGTCTGCTATAAGAAGCCAAAATTGATGTTATTAACTACAAATTATATGTATTTAGATTTCCTGGATATTTTTTTCTCCTGATAGCTCTTTTCAATCCCAGGGTTTTATATAACACGGCCTCTTTTAGACTGCTCTGAGTTGTATGCCTGATTCCCAAGGCAGTCAGAAGAGGACATCAGATTTCCTTAACTGGAGTTTACGGATTGTTGTGAGCTACCATGTGGGGGCTTGGAGCTGAACCTGGGGCCTCTGAAAGAACAAGATGTGTTATATGCTGACTCATCTCTTCAGCCCCTTCTTAGACTTTTAAATTTTGATGACTTGATGGTTTTGAGCACATATTTAGTTCTATTTTTCAATAGAAATCCATGAGTATTTTACTCATGGTCAGACTGATATCCTAGATTCTGGGGAGGAAGGCCATGGAAGCCAAGTGACCGGCTCATTACATCAAGGACACATCCCTCAGCACATTAAATGAGCAAGGAAGTTGGCCCTCCCCACTACTTCAAGGTCACATTCGCTAGGCTTCTTCATTTAACTTGTTGCCTTTCATGCTGACTGTGTTTCATAAAATTAAAAGTTCCTTAACTTAGGAGATAGCTCTTGTACCCCAAATGGATAGCTACCCAACCAATTGGCAGGTATATCCACAAAAATTTTAACATAAAGATCTGTAGGAGTGTTACTTAGAAATGCCCCAAACTAACCACCATATTCTTTAGTGAGTGAGTGCGTAAAGGAAGTGCAGCGTCCATGGAACACAGCACTGCTCAACTGTAAGAAGGGAAGAGCTTTCTACCAACACAGTCGCAGAGATGAAAGAAGCCACTCTGAAGAGACTGCGTATGCTGTGTAGTTTAACAGTCTGGAAAGAGTAAAACTAAGTGACTATAAATACATCAGTATGCTTCCATTCTTAAAAATGGTCTTTCCTATGACTTGTATGCATTACACTGTGATCCTCAAGCCTGCTTATGCTTGAGAAAAGCTGTGGAGGATAAACATAGAAGGGACCAAAACTGTCAAAATGAGGCAAATTAACGGCGGTTTTGTATATACAACTTGGCTGCAGGAGCAAGTTAGCATTACCTTCAGAGTTAAAATGAATGCTCTCAATTATCTTTTTTGTTTGTTTGTTTGCTTTTTGAAACAGGGTTTCTCTTTGTAGCCCTGGCTGTCCTGGAACTCACTCTGTAGACCAGGCTGGCCTCGAACTCAGAAATCCGCCTGCCTCTGCCTCCCGAGTGCTGGGATTAAAGGCGTGTGCCACCACTGCCCGGCGGCTCTCAATTATCTTATTCTCAAAAATCATCTCTTACATTTTTAAATCTTTGTATATGTATGTCTGTGTGTTTATGCTTTGAGAGAGAGAGAGAGAGAGAGAGAGAGAGAGAGAGAGAGAGAGAGAGAGAAAGAGAGAGAGAGAAATTGTGAGTGAGGAGTGAGAGCAAGCTAGCTCACAGGGTCCCTGGCTCCCCTTGAGCTAGTTGTGAGACACCTAATGTAGGTTCTGGGAATCCAATTTGAGTCATCTGAGAGAGCAGCAAGCACTCTTAATCACCGAGCTACCTTTTAGCCCCAAATGATCTGTTTTTAAAAATCATTGATAATTATGACCTATTGAGTTTTTATTGTTTATGAGTTTTTATTGTTTGTTTTTGAGATGTTTTCATATAAACCAGATCTCAAACATACTGTGTAGTAAAGATGACCTTGACCATCTGATCCTGCTTCTGCCTCCAAAATAATAAGGCAAGTTACCACTATGACTGGTTTATACTGTGCTGCTCTTGCTGTTTAAATAGAGCGTTTCCCATCAATAATTGTGGACACTGCCTTGCTGGGAAAGGAGAATGTGAAGCCCGAGCCATTCTGAGCTGATCCTATTTCTGACACCCTTGGTGATTTGGTTACAAATGTACAAAGTGCTTTGAGCCAAAGTTCCTGTGAGGAAGTTTTACAAGACTGAAGTGGCAGGTTGTCAGATTCCTGTAAACATATGTAAGATGCTTGACTGCAACAAGAGGGAGCCGAGTCTTCAAGAGTGTTTTAGGCGGGTGATAGCTGAGTTAACTGTCATTAACATCAGTCTTCATATATTCTGTATTTATGACTTAGTCAGTAGTAAGATTTCTACCGTTAACCTCATGGGGTGTTCTTTGTCTGTGAGATACTAATACTTGTACTTCCAGAATGGGTTGGTTGGAGAGATTAAATAAGCTTATACATTTAAATCATTGTCTAGTGACAGCCGTGTGGGTGTGATTTGCATCACCACCTGCTCCATAGTTCTGGGTGTAAGAAAAATCCTGATAGTATGATGAAAACATCTTTTCACTCCAATGCTAAGAAAGTACATCTCTTGTTCTGATGTGATTCTTGTTTCTGCACATTATTAAATAGAAAAACATTGAATTGAGCTCTTTCAGGGAAAGGGTGACTCCCATCATCACTGAGAGCCCTGGATTGGTTAATCAGGTTAATCTCCATTTGAGCTGCTCTTGTCCACCCACGAGCTATGTGGCATCCTCCTTTCACATTCAGGTGGCTATAGAAGATAAATTGTGTGATGCTCACTATTACTGTAAAAAAAAAAAAATCTTGTGTGTGTGCGTTCCTGCACATACACACATGTCTACATGCAAATGCACAGTGTGTGCTAGAGATTGAACTCATGGCCTGTCCATGTGTGTGGCAGCCATGACTAGACCCCTCCATCCCTTGAGATTCCTATGGTCAGCTTACAGATGAAATGAGCAGGGTGGAACTGGCCTGTGTGTTGAGATCGAAGAGTATATAGGTTTGTTTACATAGCTTTGCCACCTGAATGGTTTTTTTAAATGGAGCTCCATATAGGGCCAGGCAGTTCCATTCCCCTCCCACCTCATCCTCTAGGACTGGCCAGTGTTCCTGAGGGAGAATTGAGACTCCAGGAAAGACATTCATCAGCTAGTAGACAATCACAGCAAAACTGAAGCTTCATGTCCTCTACCATAACTATTTTCCTATTTCCATCTCTGCTTAGGCTCTGATCCTTTCTTAGGTTTCCTCCATCGCTCATCTCACTGTTATGGCCCTTCAGTGCCTCTACAAGAACACCTTTAGAGGCACTTTCCTTTCCTACACTTTCTCTTCCTTGTTATCACAGCTAACAATTTTGGGACAACCCAGTGTATCTTGACTTTTTTTTTTTTAAAACAACAGTTACTCCATTTAGAGTGCTACACATGAGATATGACAGAGAAATATATATAAAAAATTAAGCTTTGCTTGTAAGTATTAGTTCAGCCTTTAGTATCAGTCTGTTCTTAAACTTCTTGAATTATTTCATGGACTCCTTCAAAAGTGTGCTTCAAATTAGTATGTGTACGCACATGTATCTGAGTGCCTTCTAGGTCCTGGGGAAGTGAATGTGCTCACTGAGGAGCAGGCTGTCTCGTTGCATCCCTTGCTTCCATTTCTAATTGTATTTAGTTTTATGGTATGCCAAGGGCCAGCCTCTGCCCCGGCCTGCGGGGAATTCAGTGTGGTCCTAGGGAAAGGGGACTGACAGATGAAAGAAAGAGACAAGAAACATGGGGTACCTGGGAGCAAGATAGAATCCCTCCATTCAAGCTCCAACATTTACTTCAGAGTAGCGGCTTAAGAGTACAGGCAGGCAGGAAGGTTACACATGGCCCAAGAAATACCAGACGTTCTTTCAATCTCTGGGACCAGAGACCTTGAACACCCTGTCCTTTCTAACCTTGCACCTTAAGTGGATATGCTTCACAGAACAGCGGGTAATTTTAGGTTTGGCTATTGGCACCTCACAGGTTTGGCTCCTAACAAGCCTCAGTTTGGAGAGGGGTTCTGAGAGAAGGGGTGTTTGAGAGCGACAAACAAACAAACAAAAACCCAACCAACCAACCAACCAAACAAACAAAAAATGGTAAAACTTGAAGTCATTTGTGTGGGGTACAAGTTGACGGCTCGTTTTCTGCTCAAGGCAGCACTCTTGTTGGTAAAAATAATTCTAAAAACTCTCTGGATAGCTCATCTCATGTACACTAAAAGCCTAGTCTTTTATTTTCATATTAATTCATTTGTTCAGCCCAGGTTCTCCTTTGATTATTGCATGAAGCAGCATCCCCTGACCACAGCCTCCTGAATTTTAGAAAAAGACAGCAAGTACATTCTTTTTTTCTTTTTTTTCTTAACATTGCAAATGAACTCGGAGATCTGCCTGCCTTTGTAAGCACAGACAATACACTAGCTGTGTGGGATCTCACCTTGAGATTGTCATTCCTACCATACCTGGGTCTAACTTCTCTCTGTCCCAGACTGACCTTACATCAGGAATCTGCCTGCCTTTGTAAGCAAAAACAATAAACTTAGCTGGGTGGGATCTTGACCACTCCCCAAATCTATCTCCTTCCTTAATATTTTTCTGACAAGCTGGCTCATAGTGCAGCTGCCCTTTAGGTCCATGAAGCTCCTTATACAATTCACATTACATCTTTATATTTTGCATAGTTGAGATGATATATCTTTGAACTCATGTTTTCAGAGTTCTTTCCATAGCCTCAAGGGCTGTCCTGAAGGTCTTAGCGTTTACTATTTTGCTGAGACATTAGACACAGCATTGTCTCAAAGACACATGCTATCTTTGATTATCATGGCATCATTAACCTAGGCAGAGAGAATATTTCCTGAGGGAGGGGCATGAAGTAATCACACCCAGCAACCAACATTCCTGGAGACCCACAACTGCTGGCTCTGTTCCAGGGGCAGGAAACCCTGTCACTGCTATCCCTTCCACATGGCCAAGCAGGACTCAGCAATGGTGTACTATAGCCAACAGGCTGTATGGTTGCTTTTTTTTTTTTTTTCCTTTTCATGTCCTAAAACACTATGGTTCCCAATACACAGTAATTATGGGACCTGTGAAGGATTTTAGGGGTTTATAATGAGTTTAATTTTTTTTTTTTGCTATTCTTTTTCTGTTTTTATTTTTATTTATTATAATTTATTTTTATTTTTATTTATTTTTTTGAAGTTCTTGGCTCCTAGATACTACAGCCCAACTCTAGAAGTGCTCTGTCCTAGTTTGTTGCCTGAGAGAATCCTAGTCTACTTATGCACTTTCCAAGACATTTATAAATTACCAAGAGGTTAATAGGAAGTGGTGATAATAGAGTATGTTATTTTGGATTGATAATGCTCATAGCTCTATATGCAAATGCCTGTATGTGCACATCTCTGACTCCATGGTCTTAAGTTGGTTAGCCAATGAGCTCTGGGATCTGCCTCTCCATATACTCACTCTTCCCTCAAGGCTTGAGTTACAGTCCTGCACCACTGCTCCTTGCTTTACATGAGAGCTTTTGGGATCTGAACTGAGCTTGGGCTTGTGTAGCAGACCCTTTACTGACCGAGCCATCTCTTTAATTTGCTTGATGTTATTTTTTTTCTTTCTCTACCACTCCATTGTGGATAAGCTTTAGTTAGTGGCTTTCATTTTCAGACTGTCAGTAATCTCTCCTTGATGTTAGATGAGAGATGGATGGTAGCCTTCTACAGCTCCCTGCTCATCTTTAAAATCTGTGCTTTGTAGCATATGCTTTCTGTCCCATTCCTCTTGCCTGGTTTTCTTTTAAAATCTACGTCTTGTAAAATCAACTCTGAGTGAACATTGTGTTTTTATTATGTTTATTTACAAAGCACTTAGTTACTTCATCAGAGTATATCTGCCAATGTTTAATTGGAATGTTTGTTGCTCTTAGTGCCAATATGTGGTTTGAAGATAACTTCTGCTGGTTAGTCATTTGATTTTTCTCCCCTCTCCCCTTTTTCGTGTGCTCTGGATTGACCCCAAGACCTTGCTCATACTAGGAAAATGGTCTGTCACTGCGCTCATCCCCCATCCTCTTTGTTTCTCTCTTAATGATGTAATTTGTAGGAAATACTTTCAAATGTTTCAAGTTCTTATGTTCAGTTCATTTAGTTTCTTCTCTTTTTAAATGGCTGATGCTTTTCCTGCAGTGGAAATGATTTGGCTACTCCAAATTGTAATTTTTAACGTCTATTTTCTTTTTAAAGAGTTTATTATTAAATAATACACACACACACACACACACACACACACACACACACACACACACACACACACACACACACAAGCCAGAAGAAGATATCAGATCACTTGGAGCTGGAGTTATAGGTCGTTGTGAGCTGCCCAGTGTCAGGACTGGGAACTGAACTTCAGTCCTCTGAGAGAGCGGTATCCATACTGTCTAGTGATCTCTTCAGCCTCAAAGGAAATGTTTGTTTCTGTACCTGAGGATTGAATCTCGGATTTCATGAATGCCGACCAATTCTACCTGTGAACCAAACCCGTCAACTAGCCTGTATTTTGTCTAAATATTTGTGTTTCCTACTTAGGCCTGGCATCTATTTCAGTGTTGTATAATTTATTTTAATATATTTTCCAGTTTTCTAGTGACATGTTGAAGATGCACTACTTTCTCCACTTAACTCACTTTGTACCTCTGTCAAAAATAAATCAGCTATATTTGTGTAGGTCTACTTCTAGATTCTCTGCTTTTTCATCTGTTTCTTTGCTGATACCATATTGTTTTGATTTTTATAGCTTTATAGTAATTATTAAATCATGCATTGTGAGCCCATACCAAATTTATTACATTGTGTGTACTCTGGGGCCAGTGATGGTCTTTAGTTCCCTTGCTTCTTCCTTATAACTTTTACAATTAGCTAGTCTGTATCTCCCAGAAATCCTCCAGAGATTTTTTTTTTTTGGATTCAGGAGGACTGTCAGTGAATACTGCAGCAGCCCTGAGTTTATTTTGCATAGCATTTTTATACCTCACAGTGCCTGGAAAAGCAATACCACAAGCTAGCAGAAACAATTGCTGACACATTCAATTCAAAGGGTATCTTTTTTTTTTTTTTTTTTAATTTTGATTCTTTATTTACATTTCAAATGTCCCCTTTCCAGGTCTCACCTTTGGTAACCCCCTCTCCCCTCCCCCTGCCCCCTGCCTCTATGAGGGTATTCCCCCACCCACCCACTCCCACTTTCCCTCCCTGGCATTCCCCTATACTGGGGCATCTAACACTCTCAGACTCAAGGGCCTCTCCTCCCACTGATGGCCAACAAGGCCCACCTCTGCCACATATGTGGCCAGCACCATAGGTCCCTCCATATGCATTCTTTGGTTGGTGGTCCAGTCTCTGGGAGCACCTGGGGGCATGACCAGTTGACACTGTTGCTCCCTCCCCATGGGGCTGCAAACTCCCTCAGCTCCTTCAGTTCCTTCTTCAACTCCTCCTCCTGGGACCCCACACTCAGTCCAACAGTTGCTGTGAATTGAATCATGAGTGTTCCGAAATTTTTGGCTAATATCCGATAATAGTGAGTACATACCATGTTTGTTCTTTTGTGACTGAGTTACCTCAATCAGGATGATATTTTCAAGTTCATCCATTTGCCTGCGAATTTCATGAAGTCATTGTTTTTAATAGCTGAGTAGTATTCCACTGTATAAACGTACCACATTTCTGTATCCATTCCTCTGTTGAGGGACAACTGGGTTATGAACATAGTGGAGCATGTGTCTTTATTACATGTTGGAGTATCTTCTGGGTATATGTCCAGGAGTGGTATAGCTGGGTCCTCAGGTAGTATTATGTCCAATTTTCTGAGGGTACGCCAGACTGATTTCCAGAGTGGTTGTACCAGCTTGCAATCCCACAGCAATGGAGGAGTGTTCCTCTTTCTCACATCCTCGCCAGCGTCTGCTGTCACCTGAGTTTTTGATCTTAGCCATTCTGACAAGTGTGAGATGGAATCTCAGACTTGTTTTGATTTGCATTTCCCTGATGACTAAGGATGTTGAGCATTTCTTTAGGTGCTTCTCAGCCCTTTGAGTTTCCTCAGTTGAGAATTCTCTGTTTAGCTCTGTTCCCCATTTTTCGATAGGGTTATTTGGTTTTCTGGAGTCTAACTTCTTGAGTTCTTTGAATAGATTGGATATTAGCCCTCTATCGGACATAGGATGGGTAAAGATCTTTTTGCAATCTGTTGGTTGCCATTTTGTCCTATTGACAGTGTCCTTTGCCTTACAGAAGCTTTGCAATTTCATGAGGTCCCATTTGTCGATTCTTGATCTTAGAGAATAAGCCATTGGTGTTCTGCTCAGGAACTTTTCCCCTGTACCCAGGTGTTCGAGACTTTTTCCCCACTTTCTCTTCTATTAGATTCAGTGTGTCTAGCTTTATGTGGAGGTCCTTGATCCACTTGGACTTGAGCTTTGTACAGGGAGATAGGAATGGATCAATTTGCATTCTTCTACATGTTGACCTCCAGTTGAGCCAGCACCATTTGTTGAAAATGCTGTCTTTTTTCCACTGGATGGTTTTAACTCCTTTGTCAAAGATCAAGTGACCGTAGGTGTGTGGGTTCATTTCTGGGTCTTCAGTTCTATTCCATTTGTACTGTCTAGTTTTGTGTGTCAACTTGACACAAGCTGAAGTTATCACAAAGAAAGGAGTTTCAGTTGAGAAAATGCCTCCATGAGATCCAGCTGTAAGGCATTTTCTCAATTAGTGATCAAGGGGGGAGGGTCCCTTGTGAGTGGTACCATCTGTGAGCTGGTAGTCTTGGTTTCTATAAGAAAGCAGGCTGAGCAAGCCAGGAGAAGAAGCAAGCCAGTAAGTTACATCCTTCCATAGCCTCTGAATCAGCTCCTGATCCCTGACCTGCTTGACTTCCAGTCCTGACTTCCTTTGGTGATGAACAGCATCATGGAAGTGTAAGCTCAATCAACCCTTTCCTCCTCACCTTGCTTCTTGGTCATGATGTTTGTGCAGGAATAGAAACCCTGACTAAGACACCATTGATCTACCTGCCTGTCACTGTACTAATACCATGCAGTTTTTATCACTACTGCTCTGTAGTACAGCTTGAGGTCAGGGATGTTGATTCTTCCAGAAGTTCTTTTGTTGTTGAGAATAGCTTTTGCTAACCTTGCTTTTTCGTTATTCAAAATGAATTTGAGTATTGCTCTTTCTAAGTCTATGAAGAATTGAGTTGGAATTTTGATGGGGATTGCATTGAATATGTAGATTGCTTTTTGCAGGATAGCCATTTTTACTATATTAATCCTGCCAATCCATGAGCATAGGAGATCTTTCCATCTTCTGAGGTCTTCTTCAATTTCTTTCTTTAGAGACTTGAAGTTCTTCTCATACAGATCTTTCACTTGTTTGGTTAGAGTCACACCAAGTTACTTTATATTGTTTGTGACTATTTTGAAGTGTGTTATTTCCCTAATTTCTTTCTCACCCTGTTTATTCTGCGAGTATAGGAAGGCTACTGATTTGTTTGAGTTAATTTTATATCCGGCCGCTTTGCTGAAGTTGTTTATCAGCTGTAGCAGTTTTCTGGTGGAGTTTTTCCAGTCACATAAGTATATGATCATATCATCTGCAAATAGTGTTATTTTGATTTCTTCCTTTCCAGTTTGTATCCCTTTGACCTCCTTTGGTGGCTAATTGCTCTGTCTAGAACTTCAATTACTATAGTGAATAGATAGGGAGAGAGTGGACAGCCTTGTCTAGTGCCTGATTTTAGTGGGATTGCTTCAAGTTTCTCTCCATTTAGTTTGATGTTGGCTACTGGTTTGCTCTATATTGCTTTTACTATGTTTGGGTCTGGGCCTTGAATTCCTGATCTTTCTAAGACTTTAATCATGAAGGATGTTGAATTTTGTCAAATGCTTTTTCAGCATCTAATGAAATGACCATGTGATTTTTTCTTTGAGTTTCTTTTTGTAGTGGATTACATTGATGGATTTCTGGGTATTGAACCATCCCTGCATCCCTGGGATGAAGCCTACTTGATAGTGATGAATCATCATTTTGATGTGCTCTTGGATTCGGTTTTCGAGAATTTTATTATTTTTGCATCGATACTCATAAGAGAAATTAGTTTGAAGTTTTCTTTCTTTGTTGGGACTTTGTGAGGTTTTGGTGTCAGTATAACTGTGGCCTCATAGAAGGAATTGGGTAGTGTTCCTTCTGTTTCTATTTTGTGGAATAGATTGAAGAGTATTGCTCTTAGGTCTTCTTTGAAGGTCTGATAGAATTCTGCAGTGAACCCATCTGGTCCTGGGCTTTTTTTGGTTGGGAGACTTTTAATGACTGCTTCTATTTCTTTAGGCATTATGTGACTGTTTAGATGGTTTATCTGATCCTGACTAACTTTTGTATTTGGTATCTGTCTAGAAAATTGTCCATTTCATCCAGATTTTCCAATTTGGTTGAGTATAGGCTTTTGTAGTCAGATCTGATGATTTTTTTGAATTTCCTCAGATTCTGTTGTTATAATCTCCCTCTTCATTTCTAATTTTGTTAATTTGGATCCTGTCTCTGTGCCCTCTGGTTAGTCTGGCTAAGGGTTTATCATCTATCTTGTTGATTTTCTCAAAGAACCAGCTCCTGGTTTTGCTGATTCTTTGTATAGTTCTTTTTGTTTCTACTTGGTTGATTTCAGCCCTGAGTTTGATTATTTCTTGCCTTCTATTCCTGTTGGGTGTATTAGCTTCTTTTTGTTGTAGAGCTTTCAGGTGTACTGTTAAGCTGCTAATGTATGCTCTCTCCAGTTTCATTTTGGAGGCACCCAGAGCTATGAGCTTTCCTCTTTACACTGCTTTCATTGTGTCCCGTAAGTTTGGATATGTTGTACCTTCATTTTCATTAAATTCTAGGAAGTCTTTAATTCCTTTATTTCTTCCTTGACCAAGTTGTCATTGAGTAGAGCATTGTTCAGCTTCCATGTGTATGTGGACTTTCTGTTGTTAATGTTGCCATTGAAGACCAGCCTTAATCCATAGTGATCTGATAGGAGGCATGGGATTATTTCAGTCTTCTTATATCTGTTGAGATTTGTTTTGTGACTGATTACATGATCAGTTTTGGAGAAAGTACCATGAGGTGCTGAGAAGAAGGTATATTCTTTTGATTTAGGATGAAATTTTCTATAGATATCTGTTAAATTCATTTGGTCCTTATCTTCTGTTAGTTTCACTGTGTCTCTGTTTAGCTTCCGTTTCCAAAATCTGTCCATTGATGAGAGTGGGGTGTTGAAGTCTCCCTCATTTATTATGTGAGATGCAATGTATGCTTTGAGGTTTAGTAAAGTTTCTTTTATGAATGTGGGTGCCCTTGCATTTGGAGCATAGATGTTCAGAATTGTGAGTTCTTCTTGGTAGATTTTTCTTTTGATGAGGATGAAGTGTCCTTCCTTATCTTTTTTGATGACTTTTGGTTCAAAGCCGATTTTATCCGATATTAGAATGGCTACTCCAGCCTGTTTCTTGGGACCATTTCCCGGAGAATTTTTTTCCAGCCCTTTACTCTGAGGTAGTGTTTGTCTTTAACACTCAGGTGCATTTCCTGTATGCAGCACAATGCTGGGTCCTGTTTATGTATCCAGTCTGTTAGCCTATATCTTTTTATTGGGGAATTGAGTCCATTGATGTTAAGAGATCTTAAGAAATAGTGATTGTTGCTTCCTGTTATTTTGGATGTTATTTTTATGTTTGTGTGGCTATCTTCTTTTGGGTTGGTTGAAAGATTACTTTTTTGCTTTTTCTAGGGTGTAGTTTTCCTCCTTGTGTTGGCGTTTTCCATCTTTTATCCTTTGTAGGGCTGGGTTTGTGGAAAGATATTTTGTAAATTTGGTTTTGTCATGGAATATCTTGATTTCTCCATCTATTGTGTTTGAGAGTTTTGCTGGGTATAGCAGCCTGGGCTGGCAGTTGTGTTCTCTTAGGGTCCGTATGAGATCTGTCCAGGATCTTCTAGCTTTCGTAGTCTCTGATGAGAAGTCTGGTGTAATTCTGATAGGTCTGCCTTTATATGTTACTTGACCTTTACTGCTTTTAATATTCTTTCCTTGTTTTGTGCATTTGGTGTTTTGACTATTATGTGATGGGAGGAATTTCTTTTCTGGTCCAATCTATTTGGAGTTCTGTAGGCTTTTTGAATGTTCATGGGCATCTCTTTCTTTAGGTTAGGGAAGTTTTCTTCTATAATTTTGTTGAAGTTATTT
>CM052714.1:69976471-69996836 GCA_028551405.1 Uromys caudimaculatus
CCCCCCCCCCCCCCCCCCCCCGTGCTGGGATTAAAGGTGTGTGCCACCACTGCCCAACTTGCTTTTACTTTTGTATTCCTTGATCTTGTTAAGCTCAGTGACTGGATTTAGAAATTAATAATGCTAAGTCTCTTGGGATGTCTTATATAGGGTTAAGGTATTATTGATATTACTTTTTTCCAATTAAATTTTTTTGATACTTATTATCTCATGTTCATCTCATTCTTTAAATACATGGCCTTAGTGTGATTCATGGTTTGATTGTCTTTTTTTTTTCCCCCACATGTCAACCTTTATAATTACATACTGATTGCATGCACATGACACTTTCTTTTGTATTTTTGTTTAATTGAAAATATCTTTTTCTTTGTGCATCATGGTCGATAGTGTAGCTCATTCAAATCTCATTTTACATTTTGATGAAAATGAAAACTTGTAACCAGGTCTGTTCATGTATGTCCATAATCCTAACCCTGAAGTAGCTGAGTGAGGAAGATTTTTGAAACTAGTTAAGGCTACATAGTACATTTGGTTTAAGAGAAAGGAAAATATTAAAATTGATGCAGATCTGTGTCCTACATTAGCTTCATAATATTTTTAATTTTCTTCCTTAACCAGCAAATGATAATTGAATTATCAAGCACATGGTTGGTGCAGGGCTTTACCAGTGATGTAAAAGCACTTTAACATATGAGGATTAGAATGTAAGTGGCACAAGTATCAGGGTTTCTTTTTTTTTTTTTTTTTCTGATACTAATACCTGAAATGGTGCCTGACATGTAACAATTGGTAAGTATTATAGGGTTCTTTGTTTGAATTTTGTGTTAAGTGCCATTAAACGTTGATAGGAGTCCCCTCACTTCTCTGAAATGGTTCTTTATACAAATGACTCGGCAATATTACCACATGTTGAAAGCTTTATTGGTACTCAGATTTAGACTTTGACCAGTAATCTTTGTTCTGTTTTAAAAGAAAGTCTCCAACCTGTTTTTTTAAAGTATCTTCCATTTCCTGGTGAGCACTCACAGCTGAGTGTGCTCATTTAAGTATCATTTTAACTAGTGAGTAGAATAAAAATTCCTAGCTGGTTATGGTGGTGCATTTTTTTTCTTATAATGAGGATATGTGGTTTCAATACATGTTGCTTTAAGTACAAATGAGTTCACATATACAGTAGACATTTTTAATTAAGCAACAAATTAGAGGCCAGGTACAGCCATTGTTTGCATCCCTTACCCTGACATTTACAGAGAGTACCCACAGTGCTCTGTTTATATGTTAATGTTTACTGTTTAAGTTTCTGGATTGTAATGAGCTTTTCTGTTTACTAGTGTTAGCCTATTTCTTCCTGTTGTCAGGGTGATGAAGATTTTGATAAACTCGGCAATCTTCCTGTTTTCCTTTGTGATTAGATGACAAAGCAATTTTGTTACAGGAGTTACTAGTGTCAGAGCCCATATCCTTGAAGCCCTGAGAAACAAAGCTCAGCCAATAGTTACCAATAAGCCAGTTAGACTAATTTATAGTGAAAAGCAGAAAGGAGCAATTTGTAGAGTTTTATTTAGTATGGCCACATTGGAAAGAAGGACAGTGATTCAATGGCCTTCTAAATTATTCTTCAGGGTTCTGATATGAGGTGTAGGTTTAACCACAAAGCAAGAGGTATGCATGATTAAACTATTAGTTCTGGTTAAGTTGTAGTCACATCCACTCTGATCTGGTTTCCCATTGCATCTGCAAGGTGATCTGACACATTTTTAGAACTATATGGAGTCTAAAGGGACACAGTATTTAAGAATATTCTCATTCCTGCTAGGCAAATTAAATATACAGATTGCCAAAGAATTTTAGATAGTGAGGCTGGTGCTGCATGATGTCTGATTGCCCCTGGTGGCTTATCCACTGTCACTGGGGCAGATATCTGGGTGCTTACCAGATGTTGGCCTAGTATTCAGACCCCAGGAATGACAGGAACATTCCTTTCTCCAAATGTCACTTTTCCTCTTTAATGCTTGGCTCTTATATGTATGTTTGTATACTGCTCACCATGGGTTGGCAGAAAAGTGCCAGGACTGCATCAAGCAGCTCTTTGGACCATCTTGCCGCTGATCTGAGGTCTCAAGCATTTCTGAGGCTCTTGGGGCTTTAGATGTAGATTGACCATGGTAATTAACAGGAAGCCTAGAAATCCTAGGTAAGTACACTCATTTATAAAGTGCCCAGTGGGCCTCCGACTCATTTCAGATAATCGGTGTATCTCTTCCCTTGTTTTTCTTCCCCTTCCCGAAGAACAAAAGCCAGTTTTTGCTTCTTTTCCTATGTCTCCTGCACTGCTCCCATCTTATTTTCATGTTGTGACTATAGAGCTTTTGTTTGCATTATATCTGTGTGCCATGTGCATTCCTGGTGCTCCAGGAGGCCAAAAGAGTATCAGATCCCTTGAACTGGAGGTGTAGACAACTATGAGCTACATGTGTAAATCCTGGGAATAGAACACAGGTCCTCTGCAAGAACATCAAGTGTTCATAACCATTGAGCCATCTCTCCAGCCCTAGTCCACCTCTCCTCAGAGAAGAATTTTAGAGAAGAGTGAGAAGCTTCAAGGCTTGTGACATTTGGCTGATACTGTGTGGAACAATAGTTGGTCAGGGAGGGCTGGACCAACCTGCATCCCATTCTCCATCTCCCTTTCTGAACGGAAGATTGTTCCTAATACCTGTCTTCCCCTTCTTACTCTTCCCCATCAAAACATCATTATCCAGTAAAATCAATTTACTAGTGAGACTTCAGAGCTACAAAATTGAGAAATGGAAGTTTCATTACTCAGAATTTACATGCTCTTAAGATTTGTCTTCTCACTGAATACATTTTTCTCTTAATTTTAATTTTATTAATTAAATTTGCTTTACTAGGTAAAACATTTTCATTATTAATGGGATTATTTATAATATTTTAATGCAGGTTTATATTATATGATTAACTCAGTTTATTTATATCTACTTAAACATTTCTTGACTGTGATTCTTATTCCTTAAAAATATGGATATTGTTAGATTTTTAAATTCTTTTTAATACATTTTTAATTAAACTAATTATATCATTTCTCTTCTTCCCTTTCTTCCCTCCAACCCCTCCCATGTTGTGTGTGTTCTTATACACAAATATATAAGTATAACTTGCTGCATCCATTTTTATTATTTATATGTATATAATTTCAGGGCTGATGATTTTGTATTGGATAACCAATTAGAGGGTCATCCTTAGAAAAGGCTAATACTCCCTTTCTCAGTGGTTATTAGTTGCATATACTTTTTTGTCTAGGAATTGAACCCCATGAGATCTTACCCCTTTTGATACAGTCTATCATTGTTAGGTCTTGTTTAGGCAGACGTTTCTACGAAACAAAGTCTCATAGCTGACTTCTTGGTATTCTGGCTCTTACAATTAAAACGATCTTTTTCTTTCTGACACCTTTTGTTAAAAGTGGGGCACAACCTGCCTCTCTTTAAGTATCTCTTGCAATTGGAGTTTTAGACATTAAAAAAAGAGAGAGAAAATGTCACAGACATACAAAAGGATAAACACACAGAGTAGTAAGCCTATAAGTGATCTTGAACCTGATTGGCTAAAGTAAAGTGCTCACTACAAGATAGTGCATGTTTCCCTTCTTCCATAATATTCCATGTTGTGTTGTAAAAGTATCCATTGGGGCTGGGCTCCCCATGATCTGTGGATCTCTGCATTGTGTCCAGTCATGGTTTTCCATAATGGTCTCCATTTACGGTGACGAAAAGCTGCTTTGATGAGGGCAAGAGCTACACTCCTTTGTGGTAGTTAGAAACTAGGCTGGAATAGTTAAGTGGCAGTAGTAGGTTCCCTTTGGGAAAAGATTTAGTTATTTTATATGTATGAGTGTTTTGCCTGCACGTATGTCTGTGTACCAGATATGTTCTTAGTGCCCACAGAGGTCAGAAGAGGATGTGAGACTGAAGTTCCAGGTGTGTATGAGCCATTATGTGAATGCTGAGAGCCCTGCCATCAAGTGCTCTTAACCACTGAGCCATCTCTCTAGCCCTGTAGATTCTTTTAAAGAGTTTATCCAAAGTCTGTAAATATTAAAAAGCAATATTTATAGAGTTTTGAGCAAGTTACTGCAGCAGTTTTTATGAAACAATCACTTAAAAACCTTCTAGACTGACTAGTCATGTGGCCACTGGATGTCTCCTGGCCTTGTTGAAAGCCCCTCTTGTCAGGGCTGGGGCAATGGTCAGGTGGATAAAGGATTGCTTTGTAAACATGGTGGCCTGCCTGTAATACTAGGGCTAAGAGGTGATTGTAAGAGTCTCAGAGCAAGCTGCCTAGCTAGACTAGCTGAGTCTGATATATTTAAGGTCAAAAACTATTGAGGAAGATGACACTGTCAATCTCTGGCCTCCACATTTGCACACATACACACACAAACACATACACAAACACTCATATACACATATATAGATCAGAGACACACATATACACTCATACACTCATACACACATGTACAGACAACACACACACACACACACACACACACACACACACACTAAGTAAAAGAAAAAAATGAAAGAGTCCCTCTTGTTCTAACTTCTTCAGGAAGCTTAAGCTAAGCATCAGTGCTGTTTGGTGTAGCAATAGTGCAAGTTAGTACAAACTCGACCCCCCATTCTGTGACCCTGCCAGCCCTAATGGTATTGTGAAATAGCTTTATTGGAATTCTTACCCTTAAGATCTTCAGGGATTTTGGTGCAGAATTACTTCCTAGTCACACAGAAGCTTGTCTTCAAGTCTCCCACTCAGGAATGGAACTCCCGCAGACTTTTCCCTTTCACGGGCACTTGTCCTTTTACTGAATGTGGAGCACAAACTGTCCCTTAAATTCCTCTTCTAACTGTAGTTTTAGACATACTGGAGAGACATGTCCCAGGATAATCACAAAGCGTATAAGCCCTAAGTGGTTTTGGACCTGTCTGGCTAAAGTAAAATGTACTCAGTAGCATATTTAAAATATGTTTCCTTTCTGCTGCTGTCATTAGCTAAGTGCTGGGGAGGCCTTCTGATAGTCATTTAGACACATACGAGTCTCACGTCCTGTTCATCTGTGGTGCTTGTGAATGTTTTTCCTTCCCTCTCAATATTTGAGTGAGCTTTGGTAATGTTCTCATTTTAACGCAGGTGTTAATGTCCTCTGTTTCCTTATTTTAATATGTCTTTATGAAAGGTAATTTTCTGTGTTTCTCATTGGGAATATGGTATGAGTATGAGAACCCGGTGATAAATAGAACAGTTTTGGTGAAAGTAAAGGGAAGATGTGGTAGATTGTGACTTGATATGACCAGTAACCAAGGAGATAGTAGGGTAGGCTCTTGTGACTCTCTGAAGAAGGGGTCATTGTCACAGCAGTGAGAGCCCTGTGTAGGCCCCATGTTTATATTCCTGTACTTGAAACAGATCTCTCTGGCTGATAAGTGGAGATGCTTGGGGGAAGCCTACAGGTGCTAAATTTGAAAACTGGGCAGACTGTTCACATTTCCATTCTTGAAAGAGCTCTGTCTGCCTGAGAGGGATGTATGGGAAAGCCTGCAGTTGCTAGATCTGTAGAGAGGGCGGGCTGCTGGACAAGGCAAACAAGAAGCAGCACTTAGGGATGGTAGCAGACCAGAGAAATACAAGATTCTAAGCTTTTTCAGAATTCTTAGTCTTCAGGTAGCTTTTCTTTGTCCCTACACCCTGAAGGGGTTGGTCTATCACCATTGTGATTGTGTAGATCCTCTTATGCTTAGCACTTGCTAGTGTACCCGGCACATATACTCCTACTTTATCGTAAGGTTGGTTATGTTTGAATATGTCAGTTGAACTATTTGTTGACAAAATGTGTGTCTGTGATATCTCTGTATATGTGCCTGTTTGTGTGTGTGTGTGGGGGGGGGTGTGAGTACGAGTGCACACATGTACCAAGGCAGACAGTGGATTGGAGTGCAGTCTCAGGTGTGGGTCCTAGACTTCTGCTTTGTTTAAGTCATGTTTGTCTCATTTACTATTACCTATACAGGACAAATTAGCCTCCTGTGAGCTTCTGGAGAGTTCCTGCTTCTGTCTTACCTTATCATGGGAATGCTGAGATTATAAATGGTTGCTCTTGTAGCTGGGTGTTTGTGACTTCTGAGGATCTAAACTCAGATGCTCATGCTTGCCTGAAAAGTACTTCAAACTTTGACCCATCTCTGTGGCCCCCACTTTGATATTTTGCACATTGCTTTTTCTAAAACTGATGGGAAGTTGACATGTATCACCTCTATCTTAATAGTGAGAACAAAGAGGCACCAAGTAGCCTAGGTCGAGTGTGGATTGCTTTGGGTGAAGAGAGGTCTGAGGCAGGCGAATAGTACATGCAAAAGCTGTCATCAATGAGTTTCTTTCTGGAGAATAGCTTATCACAGAGCTAAGGACTCTCATTCGTACAAGAAGGTTGGAACCTTTATTCCCCCAAAGCTGTATAAAGTAGTTGATTAAAGAGAGAAGCCTTAGGAAGGCTTCTGACAACCATAAAATTCCAAACATGGAAATGATGTCTTTGTTATATAAAGCATTCGTTCCAGCATTCAATAATAAAATAAACTCCCAACACCAAGAATGGAAATGATCACTGTTAAACTTGTCTGTTTACTCAGAACTAATCCCAGCCCTGAAAGTAGCTCAACTGTACACATTTTATCCTCGAGGACCAAGGGGCTTTCGAAGATTTCATGTCTAGAGCCAGACAGTAATTAAGTTGGTTATGCACCAGTTTCATGGGGTCAGAGTTTACAATCCTTTCAGTTACTGTAACTTTTGCATTGCTAGGCCAACTGTTACTTTTCTGGCTTGATTTTTTTCTTTTTGAAACACTAGTCTACAAAATAAGAGAATTCTTGTGGGTAGAGAAAAGAAAAATTATGTCTTTTCTCAGAACATTTTTCAACCTTATGTGTTTTTTGCTTGTATTTTTGTCTGTAAATTTGGGATTTCTCTGTTGATATTTCCCTTACATTTTTGTAGTACCGAGCTTGGCTATGCTAGGCAAGCACTTATTACTTAGATTTATTCCCAGCCTTTGCTTCACTTTTTATTTTGAGATAGGGTCTTTACTGTGTGTAGCCCAGGCTGCCTTTGAACTTGTTATTCTCCTGATTTGGCTTCCTGGGTTGCTAGAATTCCAAGCCTGCATACCAAGCCCAGCTGAATCTTTTCTTTATTTAAAAAAAAAAAAAAAACAAATCAAACAAAAAACCAAACCAAACAAAAAACCAAAACGAAACAAAAACCAAAGCCATATACTGCTTGAATCTGAAGTGTTGGGGAACATACAACTAACAAGGAACATTTGTCTTGAAATTGATGTTTCAAGACATCATTGTCCTGGAACTCACTCTGTAGACCAGGCTGGCCTCAAACTCATATCCGCCTGTTTCTGCCTCCCAAGTGCTGGGATTAAAGGCATGGAACACCATTGCAAGAGATCACTTTTAATTTATCCTTGCTGAGGTTAAAATTTCTGCATTGACATCCTTCATATTTTATTTGTAAATAAATTAATATCTTGGGAATTAAAACATGGAAGGATACTATTTGGAATTTTCTGTAGAAAGCAAACAAGAATTCTGTAGTTTAAGGTTCAATGTGAGGAATTGCTTTTTAAAAAACGATTTATTTATTTTATGTGCATTGGTGTTTTTGCTTCCATGTGTGTCTGTGTGAGGGTGTCAGATCCACTGGAGCTGGAGTTACAGACAGTCGTGAGCTGCCTTGTGGATGCTACAAATTGAACCCTGGTCCTCTGGAAGAGCAACCAGTGCTCTTAGCATCTGAGCCATCTCTCCAGCACAAGGAACCACTTTTTGAAGGAGGAAACGTCTTTAGATACACATTTAGAATCAGTGAAATTCTTTATCATCTAAGAAGCTTTTGTTGATTGGAGGTGACTTTCAAAATAGCCTTGAATGATACTGCTTTAGTTTGCAAGTTAAAGAAATGTGAGTTAACCTGGTCTAAACCATGGGGCAGTAAGCTTTGTAATGAGAGAGAAAAAAATGAAGCCTTACTTAGCAATATGAGTTAAAGATTTGCTTCCTTGCTCCTATAACATCTCTGCCTTGAATTTATGTGGCTTCATCTTGAGGACTGTATATGTAGCACAGATCCACTATGAGAAGGCGAGAAAAGGGTCAGCTAATTGGTTGTTTAGCCTGAACTGATATAAAATGGAAAACTACTCGTACATACAGAGAGCCTTGTGCTTCTTTAATGACACTAGAGCACTGACAATGGTTAAGGCCTCAACAGAAGACAGATGTCTGGGAAGATGTTTGAAAAATCTACTGTCTACTATCTGTCTTTGTCATTTGCCTATCAACCAGTTTCTTTATCCCATCTTTCCTATTTTTATCTGTCATTTATTATTTGTTAATTTACCTATTTTATGTATTAGCTATCATCTACCTATCATCTGCTTTAATTGTATCTTATTTTCTGTACAGTTGATAATCTATAGCTATTATCTGTATCTTCATTAGTAAAAAAATCATTGATTTCAGAAAACTACAAGATACAGCTCAACTGCAAAGTTTGCAGAGGAAGTTGATCATAATCTGCAGGACTTCTGGCTACCAGATGCTTAAGTAGTTCTGGATTTAGAATATAGCAGTGGTATTTTTAGCCTCAGTGCTTTGAGGCCACAGATGAGTCTCGCCTCTGCTACAGAGAGTGGCACTTCGGGGTGGGGCACTACAAGTTGATCGGTTGTATGGCATACTTTAATAACAAAGTGAGTATGGATTTTCCCCTCTGTCCTCTGCCCTTTGCTCCATACAGTCACCAAACAGTTAACATCCCCTATGTTTGTGGTAATTGTCTGTGCTGCTGCCAGTTCAGCTTTGTCAGAGATAGCCACTGGTTTTCCCACCATCTCTTACCGTGTGAAAATTTGATCAACGCATAGTCCTTGAGTGGGAAAATATTGGGGTCAAGGCTGAGTTCTTTAAGACATGAATTCTTTCCCATCTGGCTCATCATCATTTATGCTGTGGTCACCTAGAGCCTGTAAGTGCCATCCTCCTTGGGTAGGGATTGGGAGGAGTCTAACAGGAAACTGTTTGCAGGGTTGTTCTCCAGAGATGAGAATGGGTGGAGACAGACATTTAGAGTCCTAGGAAAGAATCTGCTAGCACAGTCAGAAATGCCAGTGTCCCTCTGGGAATATTTTCTACCTCAGTTTTGGCCAAAGCACAGCAATACTAGGTGTGATTATAATGGAAATAAACACTGGTGTTAAGGAGATGTTTTTCCCTATATCCAAAGTCGAGAACCATAAATAATATCTGTGGCTTGGTTTATTTTTCTAAAATTAGTTGTTAAGAATGAAAGAGATAGTTTAGGATATTTGGGACAGAGTATATCAGAACTTTCTTTAAAGAGCCACCTAATGTATAGACGTGACTTTGCAAGTAACATAGTGACCTAGATAATGAAACAGGCTGTCAGCCACTGAAGTCTGTTTTAAGTATACAGACCAGAGAGCTTCTTTTGTCTTCTGCAACTGCTTGCTACCCTTGTGTGACTACTCTGAGTGACAGGTAGACATCATTCTATATTGTCTTCCTTCACACTCCCAGGTTTTGGAGGTGTGGTGATCACCCTGAATCACTTCAGTATCCTGTATGGAGATGCTCAGTTGGAGTGTGTGGGCAGAGAGTGTGTGTGTGTGTGTGTGTGTGTGTGTGTGTGTGTGTGTGTGTGTGTGTGTGTGTATGTGTTTGAGTCTAGAAGAGAAATCAGAGCTGGGAGAAAAATATCTTTCGATCTCATTAGCCTTAAAGCAGGGACTTTGGAACTTTCCAAAATAACGCCAATTCTGAAGTAAGACAGTGTTCAAAGTTCATTTCCTTTGAAGTTGGCCTAAAGTGAAATTAAAGAAGAATCTCTTCTAGTTGTTCAGTGTTCAGTTGAGAAATTAATGAAACTTGGGCTGAATTCTGGGTGTAATCAACATGTGGAATGACTCTAGATTTACCAGGACTTAGAATTTTGATAGTAGGATTGTCAAAGCAGCTCCTCAATCTGGACATGGGCTGTAGCTGGAAAAGTACAATGTGGCACCTTGCATAAGACCCAGACGTGGTCCTCTTTACTGGGGCTTTCCACACACAGGCAGCCTTATTTGTTCTACTTATTCCTTCTCATGTTCTTATGTGCCTGCTTTCCCCTTTAATTTAGCAGGCTGTGGTTTGGGTTTTGTCTCAGCCAGAGACAAGACAGATTATGCAGCATTCTGATGAACATGAAAACTAGCTTCTTCAGTTGTAATGTTATGCTTAAAGAATGATTACTGTTAATAAAAACTGTTGCTTATTAGTCAAGGTTACCATGTCCCAAGTGAAGATAGGCTTTAAAGCAATTGTTTCTGCAGTGTTCTGCATAAGTCATTTTTGGTATTTCTCAAGAATCTATGCATATGGGCTGGGAGGTTGTTTCTGCTTTACTTTCTGGGGGCTGAAGGCTCTGTGAGTAGGAATGAGATGCCTCAGTTAGCCATAGTGGGTGCCAGTGCCCAACCTATTCCTTTCTCCTGTCAGAAATGTTGAGGTATGCTCCTCTGGTTATTGGTCCAGTTTCTTGCTCTCAAGTCACACTAGCGATTTTGTTTTGTTTACAAACCTTTTTTTTTCCAAGTCAAACATTACATCTTGTAGTGTTATAGGTATAAGCAACTATAGAAAGAGGGCAAAAGTTAATTTCACAGCCAGCCTATAATCTGTTACTTCATTCCCCTGTTTTCCTGATCAATTACAAGAATATTCCATGGTATGCCTCCATACCTATAGTGGTCATTGTGGTAAAGAGATGAGATTGAGGAATTTTCAAGATTTAATGCAATAGCCTCAGTGATATACAGCTGATGGTTGAGGTTGCAAAGTGTAGTCAGATATGCTAGCTTAATCTTTGTGTAATATTTATACAGATCCCTTCTTTCATAATGATGACATAAAATACACTTAGCATAAAATCACTTACCAACTGATAAGGGAATGTGTATTCCATATTACTCTGTTTTATGGCTCACATTTTAATACTGTTCATACATTGTTTTTTAACCTAAACAAAGGTGTGTCAAACAAGCTTTTGAATAGTAGAATCGACCCTCAAACCTGTAGGGTCACTTGACCATAGTCAAGCATATATTATTAGAATAAGCTAATTTATCAACTTGTCCACACACAATACTAATTATTCTTTGGTTGGTTTGTTTTCATGGAAGCTCAAATCTTTTCTCTCTTTGAAGAGGTAGGTGAGAATGCAAGATACCCTCAAAAATTAAAGGAAAATATCAATTTTATACTACCCCCAATTCAAGGACAAAGCCTGTGATGTGTGTGTGTGTGTGTGTGTGTGTGTGTGTGTGTGTGTGTGTGTGTGTGTATTTCTTTCTTTTAAAAGCAAAGGGCAAAATTAGCATTGTGTTTTGGAGCTTACAATTAGGAAATACTATTACATGTTAATAAATGTTCTTTTACCTGTATCCTTACTGACCTAATCCTTAGAGAAAGGTCTGACTTCCTTTGGCTTTAACATTTGAATTTGCATTTAAACAATGAACATATTTTAAATCTCTGTGTGTCCCCTGATCTAATGCTTCCTTTGGTCTTACTTTTTTTTTTTTTCCAAATATACCCTAGCAGTTTAAAGTCCTTATGACTTACATGCCTGATTAGGAAGGAAAAAATCTCATTAATGAAAGGCGGTGCCTGTCTGTAATGGTATTGCTAGTTTTCCAGCCCAGACAGTTGAGCAATCCATTGTTGATTAAGTTAATGAGATCCTGAAGATTGAGCAGGCCTTCTGCGCCTGCAAATGTGAAGAAATTTGCATGGATCTAATTTTGGACCCTCAGTGTAGAAACACAGCCAAAAGGCCAGAGTTGAACATGTACTGAGCAAGTGACTTTTTATATATACCATAAGAACTATAATTTTTTGAGGGTACAGGAAAATTGACAGTAAATGATATACAGTGGTTCTGTTATAAATGTCTACTTATAAAGCAAATAAAAGATAGTTACAAGTGTTAGTATATTTTGTCATACTCCATTAAATGACCAACTTTATCCATTGAAACTATTCTGAATGCTTTCTTTTTTTTTTCTGTCCTCTTTCAGGTGACATTACACAAAAGGGATATGAAAAGAAGAGGTCAAAATTAATTGGAGCCTACCTTCCCCAGCCACCAAGTACGTAAACCTTGAATAGCACTAGTTGTCTAGTTTAAGAGATAATAGCCACATTTGAAAGAGGCTTTCTCTCACTCTGGAACCTGCCTGAAGAGTACACATTTGACACCTGCATTCCACACAACCAGCTTCTTTGTATAATTACTCATAGATTTTGTGGAAATTGATGGCATATGCGGCTTTTCTATAATCATACCTAATACAATTTAATAGTTATTTCATCTGTTGACAGAGATCAATAATATATTGATTTCTTTGAAACACTATAATCATAAAAATAGGAGCATTTGTGGTTTAAACATGATTTTTGACTTGGTGAGTTAATTATTGCTATTGATTATGACTTAAATTAATAGAAGGTTTAAGATAACTAGAAAATGTGACAGCCTGACTCAAAGAGTATGATTATAAAGGTTTGGTGTTTTTAGGGGTACCAGTAAAATGTGCTCTACTGGTACTTGTAGAGTACAAAGTCCACTTCCTGCCACTATTATTACATTTGTGGCTTCGAGAATTCCTGCACTTAAGCAGGATGGTACAGATTTTAAGAATATGGAGATACACTGGCATTCCCGTGTGGATTCCTGTGTTAGCTCACTTCATTTAGAGGGTAACCTTGAGTTTTTGCTAGGCTTTAGGAATTGCTCAAATTGAATGTGAGCAGTATCTATCCTGAAGGTAAAAGGCTAGTAACACACATACTAAAGGCGAAAACTGAAACAGCAACTTCTGTGGATGAAAGGAAACCTGAAAAGCTAAAGTGCATGTGTACACATCCCATTTCTATTCTCTAGGCTACAATACCCCAGTATTATAGAATTGGCATGGTACTAAGAAAAACAAATCTCTGTGGCTACTGAACTTGATATCAAGAGTCTGCTGTGCTTGTAGTTCTGGGACTTTGGTTTTTGCTCGTGTCTTTCTATGTGATTTTTAAGGAAGTTGATGTAAAAAAGTGGTCCTGTGTGTGTTAGGGATTGATGTCCTGTGGTCTGGCTTGTGATGGGCAGAAGCATGGTTTTATTTGGAAGAAGAAAAAGTAAATAGGCTGGTAAAAGGCTTAAGAGGAAGTGTGTGGGGAAGGTATTTCTTCACCTTAGCCTCCCCTTGCTGTGATTGTCATGAAGGCCTGGTCACTCTCTGATGTCTATGGGTGTCTGCCCTGTCTTTGAGAAAGGCTGCTTGGTCAATCGAGGTCTTTGCTGATGCTGTTGGATGTTGATTTGTTTGCCATACCAAACTCAAGTGAAGCTAGGGCAGTTCCTGGCTTATCTAGGATATTTCTGATGCCTTCACTGGTCTGGGACTGGCTATAGGCAGAGGGTGTCTGCACTTACTGGAGCCCTTGGTGGTCTGTGTGCTATTTCTGCATGGGGTCGGCAGCTCTGCTCAGCGCTGTAACAAATTTAAAAAAAACTAAAGTCTGAATTAATTAGTTTTTTTTCAACTTGTTACAGCAGCGAATGGAGCTGCCGTGGTTCGGTGTAGACTGCAGCCCGGTGAAGGCGTGCCAAGGAGACCTTTCCGCTCTGCCAACATCGGGGTGTGCGACATCCGAGAAGCTGCGGCCCGGGAGCGGGCAGCCAGTGCAGCGGGGAACCGGCCTCTGTTTTACTTTCGTTTCGGTGAGCCATGCATCCCTGAGAGAGACCAGCCCCTGGCCAAAGGACACTTTTGGAAGTCTTTTCTCCCAAGTATAGGGCTGGCACTGAAGGAGATAGAGGTTAGGTTCCCAAAGAGAATACAGTACCTACATTGGTCCTTAAGCTCAGAATTTGCGTGCATGAATGGTGACTGTCCCAGAATCACGGTCCTTTCTACATTTCCTGTTAGCTTACAGTGAGAATTCTGTCTGTAATTCTTGGTCAGCTGACTCTTTCAGTGCGAAGACCTTAAAAAGGGATGGATGTCCAGTGATAAGATTTTCCCCCTTGACGTTGTTGAACTTTTGTCTTAAAGCCAGATTTCCTAGACAGAGAACGAGTAATTATATCTTGATCCCTGAGATGTGATAAAGGGAAGGACGTTGAGACCTGCATGCTTTCTTACCCCCATCACCAAGGATCAAGGTGTTGGGTTTCTTAAACAGAAAGACCAAAGTGATCAAGAAGATGGTTTCAAGGCAGGGTCCTTTTGAAAGGTCAGACTTACTTTGGATTGTGTTTTTGCACTTAGGAAATTCAAGAAAGAGAAGATGATTTAATGTACCTTTTAGTAGAGTAAATACATTTAAAACAGGAGCATATGTGTTTGTAACCTGGATGTATAGGAGCACATTCTAGGTATGCCTCTGATAGAATGCATTGTTTTAAAATAATATGTTGTGGCTTATGGCTCAATGCGAGAGCACTTGCCAAGTGTATGAGAGGACCTGATTTGATCCCTAGTACAACAAACAAATGACATAAAAATATTGAAATGAACATCAATATTTAGAAGTGGACAGACATCTCACCTATCTCCTAGCTTTGCTTACGTTTGTCCTCCCATCAACCTTGTTGACAGTTACCATGATCTTGTTGAAATGGACAGAGAATTAAAGAGTATATGACAGTGTTGAATCTAGTTGTAGATTGTGTCTTAGGGCTCCTGAAGGAAATGTAATACAAACTGAATGTAGAAATTTATTTAAGTTGTGTTGTCTGCTTTGTCCTCCTGCCTTTCCACAAGCATGATAACCAGTCCTGTGATGTGGAAAGGGGTTGTATTTTAGGATGGAGGGCTTGTTCCTGTGTTACTGTTGGATTGCTGTGAAGAAACCCAAGCCAAAGCAACTCTGTACTGGCTGGTTTTGTGTGTCAACTTGACACAAGCTGAAGTTATCACAGAGAAAGGAGCTTCAGTTGAGAAAATGCCTCCATGAGATCCAGCCGTAAGGCATTTTCTCAATTAGTGATCAAGGGGGGAGGGCCCCTTGTGGATGGTACCATCTGTGGGCTGGTAGTCTTGGGGTCTATAAGAAAGCAGGCTGAGCAAACCAGGAGAAGCAAGCAAGCCAGTAAGTTACATCCCTCCATGGCCTCTGCATCAGCTCCTGCTTCCTGCCCTGCTTGAGTTCCAGTCCTGACTTACTTTGGTGATGAAAGCAGCATGGAAGTGTAAGCCGAATAAACCCTTTCCTCCCCAACTTGCTTCTTGGTCATGTTGTTTGTGCAGGAATAGAAACCCTGACTAAGACAAACTTAGAAAGAAAAGATGTCTATGATCATTATGACAGGGAGCAGAAAGCTTGCATCCTGATCTGCAGGCAAACAAGGGGGTAAAAGTCAGGCAGGAGGAGCCTGGCATGAGATTTAGAAACCTTAAAACCCCACTCCTTGTGACACCTCCTTCAACAAGGCCACACCTCCAGATCCTTACTAAAACGGTACATGTTCTGGCTTATGCTTCTGTTGACTGCACATTCAAATATATGAGAGTGTAAGAACTATTCTCATTCAAACTACCACACTTCCTAGCAAAAGCACTTTATAGATAACCTCCTTCTGAAAAGTTGCTGCCACATGAACTCTCATTCATCATCAGGACTTGGGAAGATAGTGAGGATATTTCTAAAATATCCATGAAGATGACCTTTCCATTCTTTTTAAAAAAGATTTATTTAATTATTATGTATACAGTGTTCTGTCTACATGTATGCCTGCATGCCAGAAGAGAGCACCAGATCTCATTATTGATGGTTATGAGCCACTATGTGGTTGCTGGGAATTGAACTCAGGACCTCTGGAAGAGCAGCTAGCACTTTTAACCTCTGAGCCATCTCTCCAGCCCAGGGAACTCTTTTTTGACCAGCCTATCTGGGAAGTCTTTTCTACCTTTGTGCTAGTGTTTACTGTAGGGAGCTTGTATTTGAACAAACCTTTTTATTAGATAAAATATTAAGATTCCATAGGAAGTATTCCAAAAATATTTGAGATTTTTGGGGCATATGGTTATGAATTAGAGTGCCATATGGTGAAGTTAGGATCCTTGAGGTACATTTGCCAGGCTGTGGCTCCTTCCTGATGAGAAGACTCAGGTTACAGTGCTTTCACTGCTACTCAAGGGATCAGCACTGTGTGATAGTGATATCTGGGGAAGATAGCTTCTCTCGGTTGAGCACAATGCTGAGTGCCCACCTCAATTTGGATAGGGTACAGTGTACTAGAAGCTTAAAAGACAGATGAGAATTATAGAGAAGAAATAATAGGTTGGAAATATTTTAGAAAAGAAAGTGCTACTTAAGGGAAGTTGTTTGGTACTTGTAGTTTTTAGTAAGAAAATGCCTGTTTCAAAATGATCCTTTGTTACCCTCTAAACTAGATCAAATTGACAAAAATAGAAAATAAAGCCAGTTACTTAACACTGTTCTTGGAAGAGTCTCTATAACACAGTGTAGCATGTATAGAGAGTCTTTGCTACTTTTAGAAGACTTACTTGGTAACAAAAAGTAGCAAAATTTCAATGTGACTGTAAATAATAAAATTTCCCCTACCCAAATACCCACATCCTTTCTTATGTTTATTGGCTAGGTGTTATTTATTACAAGACAGTCATGAAATGTTTCTTGGCATGGAGCTGCTTCTGCAAATAAAGTATTCCGAGCTCATCTGGCTGTATTTATCTTTAGCAGCCAAATAAATTCATGCTCAGCTACAAGGCTATGGTTGAGTTGGTTTGAGACATACGGGAATTTGACTAACAAAAGACAGTTGGCAAGTTTCTTGTATTTCCTGCAGCTCTCTAGGGTTCACATGGGCACAGTGTCTGCTCTTAATGAGAATTTATGAGCCCTTCTTGTTACTACTGCAGAGCATCGGTGATCCCTTATGGAGAGTGGGTCGAACAATCCTATCCAACCATTGTACTTCCTACTGCCCTGGCCTGGCTTTGGCTTCCTCAGATGGCCATGCTGTTTTCCACTTTAGGAATCCTGGGAATGTTCATTTCGCCTGTACTAAGCTTTGCTTAATGTTCAGTTTAAATGCCACTTGTTGAAGGATTTCTCACCTGGTTCTTCTGGTTGGGACGATCCTCAGTCCCAGTATTACTATGATCTATTTGTGAAATATTTCCAGGCAGTTGTAGTTTGGCATTCTATCCCACAATAGTAAGATATTAATTAACTGAGGACCTCTCATCTCCTACACACAGTGAGCACAACCCACTTGCAGCAAGTACACACCTAGTTCCAGAATTTGAACATATCAGGAAGAAGTAGGACAAGGTTAGTAATCAGGCATCTCAGCCGGGCAGTGGTGGCGCACGCCTTTAATCCCAGCACTTGGGAGGCAGAGGCAGGTGGAATTCTGAGTTCGAGGGCAGCCTGGTCTACAGAGTGAGTTCCAGGACAGCCAGGGCTACACAGAGAAACCCTGTCTCGAAAAACCTAAAAAAAAAAAAAAAAAACTGGGAAAAAAAAGTCAGGCATCTCCACGGCCAGCTCTGAGGGACCTTTTGACAGGGGGACCATCAGGTACCTTCACAGTCAGCCCGAAAGGACAGCAATACACATCATCACTAGCTGCCCAGAGAGGACACATTCCCACTGTTACCTCTGTTGCCTGTCCCGCAAATGTATTACACCCTGATACCCTTCCCTTCTTTCCTTCCTCCTCCCAGAGGGAGCCTCTGTGTCCCCATACTCTCTCCCTTTAATAAACCTCCCATGTGAGACCTGTTGACCATGTGGATTTGCTGCTTAGTCCCTTCACAAGGCAGTGGATGGTTTCTCCTGGATCTGGGTTCTCTCATCCCACTCCTGTGCCCACTGAACTCCCATCATACCAGTGGAGATAAGCAAGGCTGTCCACTGTTGCTTTGCCACTAGAGCATCCAGAGAGCATTCCCAACAACTGCTGTAGCCAATGTTTAGTGCCATAACATTCAATACCTAGTTGTGCACAGTGTTTTTGCATGAGCCTTCTGCACCAGGCTTCTCTTATCAGTGGTGACAGTTCTGATTTTATTTCTGATTTGGATGAATCTAAATACCAATTGGCCACATTAGTGCTAATCAGTGACAGAAGTGGCAGAAGATTGCATGATTTTGGACTCTAGTACATTCTAGCCAGTTGATTTCTATTTATTTTATACAATTCGGTCTGCAAACTCCGGTATCTGATGATGTCAGTGAAGGTAGCTGCTCTGATGTGAATACCTATACATGAAGTGACTCACCTTGTTGTTTTGTGTGGCCAATATGGAGATGGTTTTATCTGAAATCTAGCTGAAGATGCTTTTCTATATTGTGATGGGAAACTTTGTCTGTGATTGGTGGAGTTGTCAGGTTGGTGAATTTTGTCCAAAGGGTACATGGAAAATGAAAAGCTTGGTCTTTGATTTGAGGATATAAAGGCAAGTCAGTTGACACTTGTGTTCTTTTCTCTAGAAAATAAAGCTAGCTGACTCTTTGCCTGAGCCTGTTACTATTAGGTTCAGTGTCTGTGTGAAAGACTCCTGAGCTTCCTCAGTGGCAGGTGAAGAGTTTGGTTCTGCTTCATTCTGCCCCAAGAATTTAACCTCATAACTTAAATTCAACTGGTCTCTGGACAGTGACGCTGTTCGGTGGCACATGTGACTTCCTTCGACGCTGACTGAAGAGCACACAGAACTGTACAGACAAGTTAGTTTCCTTTGCTGAGGTTGTCTGTTGTGCCATGAGTCAATGGACAGTGAAGGTGAGATGCAAGGTTACCTCTCTGAAAAGTGGGAGAGAGGAACTCAAAGCTGGGTTTTCTGGCCTGAGACTTATCAGGCATCCTTTCCACCTTGAAAGGTGAGAGGAAAGGACATTTAATCAGTAAAGAAAAAGTCTCTGTGTTCTAAGTGAGCTTGGTTGTTTGTGAGCCATGCACAGGTTAATGCTCTGTTGTCTATTATGTGGATTCTATTTCATGATTGGCTGAATTTCCTGTTATTTTAAATGACATTTAATGAATTATGTTTCTTGTTAGAAAGTCAGTAGTAAAAAGGGAGCATCACTAAACCCATGTCCAGTTAGCATCCTAGGGTTCAAATCGAGTTGAATTTAGCTACCCGATGGTAAAGATGGCACCAGTTATGACTGGCTCATGGTCTTTTTTTGTGAAAAATCTGAATCATAAGAGAGCTTGCAACAACGTGAAGTTCTAGGTCTGACAGTAGACTTGTATCTTATCCAGTATTGTAGAGCAAAATCAGATAGGGTCAGGGGACATTGTTGAGGATTAGATTGCTTGCCTAGCAGACTGAGGCACTGGGTTAAATTCTAAGCACTACAAACAAAACACACAAGTATAGCAGGATAGCAATTTAATGCAAATGTCAAATTGTCACAGGCTTTAGATCATTCATAATTTACCAGCTCATGAGTTTCCCTATCCACATACTATAATAGGAAGATGATTACAAAACAAATGTATGATGTTGTGCAGTAGCTGTATTCATAAAAAATGAGAGGGAAAGAACAGTGAAAGTAACATAAGAATTAGGTTTGTATGGTAGAATAGATACTATGGTGCTCAGAATGAAATTTCACTTTTTTTGTTTTGTGGTGTTCTCATCTGTTTTAGTACAAAGCAAATGTAGAAAATGTCTTATCTAACCATACAACACATACTTTTTACTTTCTAGATAATGTCTTAATTACAGTTACAGTAAAATTAGGGGCGGCTGTGTGATCCAGAGACTGCTGAAATGCTAGAAGACAGTGGGACTTGATTCAGAAGCAGATTTGGACAGTCTGGAAATAAAAAATCTCTAGGTAGAAATCCTTGCCCCCAGGACTGAATATCTTTTCTTGAGTAACTCTGTCATGCTGTATTGGCTCTAACTTATTGAGCCACAAGTTAGATAGAAAAATGGCTGACCCACCTGTACCTTTTTCTTTGGGTTAACATGGGGATTGTTAGTGGTGTCTAGTGTCTATCTGAAAGACATGAAAGATACTTCAGTGTTTATTCATCTGAAATGGTTGGATTGGTTAGGTAGAACAACTATAATGGTACTTTTTATTGGGGAATTCTTTTATAACATAAGTAGTTGACAAGTAATTAATGATCTAGCCTTTTCTCACTTTTGTCTTCATATTTCCAAATCTGGTGAGTAGGT
>CM052714.1:69997336-70038687 GCA_028551405.1 Uromys caudimaculatus
TTCTGCTTAGAGGAGAGGTATCTGTGAGCAACTGGGAGGGCCCCTAGCACAAATGCAAAGGCAGTTCTGAATGAGGAGAAAACTTAACTACAGGAGTGACAGTATTGAAGTTCCATTTCTGTGTCTGTATTACTTCGTCAACAAAATGGCAGAAATAACAGCTCATCTCCTGGTTTTAATAAAGTCCTTACACCAGTGCTTTACAGTGTTATCTGTTAGTGTTTTTAAATACAGATGGAAAGGCCAGGCCTTGGAAAGGTTAAGGAACTTGCCCAAGGTCACAGGCACCAGGGCATGTAGACCTGGAATATCAGGGTTCTTGGTCTTTTATTCAGTGATTAAATAAAAATCCACAAAGACTGTAGAGTAGTTAAGGAAACTATTCAAAAGGAAAGGGAACATACACATTAGAAAGAAACACTGAGTGTACTGGCTGGTTCTGTGTCACCTTGACCCAAGCTGGAGTTATCACAGAGAAAGGAGCTTCAGTTGAGAAGATGCCTCCATGAGATCCAGCGGTAAGGCATTTTCTCAATTAGTGATCAAGGGGGAAGGGCCCCTTGTGAGTGGTGCCATCCCTGGTAGTCTTGGGGTCTATAAGAGAGCAGGCTGAGCAAGCCAGGAGAAGCAAGCCAGTAAGTTACATCCCTCCATGGCCTCTGCATCAGCTCCTGCTTCCCCTCCTGCTTGAGTTCCAGTCCTGACTTCCTTTCATGATGAAAGGAATGTGGAAATGTAAGCTGAATAAACCCTTTCCTCCCCAATTGCTTCTTGGTCATGATGTTTGTGCAGGAATAGAAACCCTGACTAAGACACTGAGAGTGAGTAAGTAACTGTTCAAAAGCCTTTTTGTTTGGGGCCTTCTTTTACGGAGGGTAAGGAAAGGGAGAGTTTGGTTACTAGGGGTGTAATGGATGGCTTTCTGTTTTAATCAACAAAATGGATTATATAAGTCTTTGCTTACTGTGTATGTCCCTTCTCATAATGCATCTGATGTGGGAGGAGGGCAAGCTGACAGACACACATAGACAGACAGACGGGGTCTCACCATGCAATCCTAGCTGGCCTGGAATTTACTATGTGTAGGTGAGGCTTGTCTTGAACTCAGAGAAATTCACCTGCCTCTGTCTTCTGGGTGCTGGGATTAAACTATTTCTCCATCATGTCCAACAGCATCTAATTTAACTTCTAAGCACATCCAATTGTGCATAGGCATATAATATGTTAAATAGGGGGTTCTCTCTGAAAATTAACTTTAAAAACATGGTTTGTTTTACTGTGTAGGTACACAGAAACACTTGAGCAGATCAGACCCTTATCTTTTCTACCAAATGTACTGGCAATACATTTGAATAGAACATGTCCAAGTTTTATGGTCACTAAAGAGAAGAGAAATTTATCTCCTTGTTCAGAGAAGCAGTGTGAATACAGTTCAATAAAGATGGGGTCCTAAGTTGCTACTTACATTATTATAAGAGTGTGTGCACTTAGGACATGAAGTGAGAAACCCAGGTTGAGAGTGTCGGAAGAGTGATGTGTTCAGCGGCGAGGCCAAGTGGGATGAAAGGTTGCTAAACTGTCACCTATGCTTGTCTGCCTCATCTGTATGGTTCTGCCTCTTCCTGCTCGTGGGTTCTTGAGCTGCCTTGGCACATGGCTTGGATGTAGTGCCTAATAAATGTTGGGGGGGGAAGGGATTCAGTGCTGAGGCTTATTTTTTCATGGATGACAATCAATGGTTTCATGCTTCTGGCTGTTGGGTGTTGGGGACTGTCACCCCTTATGTTTCATGATGTCTTCTTTCCCAGTGCCCATGTTAGCCTCCTAACTCTCAGTGTGCTTCCTGTTATAAGAATACTGGTCTCTGTGTGTCTTTTTGAGAACAGGTCTTCAATCATGGTTCCCTAAACTAAATGTTTAGTGAGTGTGAGTTCTTCCCGGTGGTAAATACTAAACTGCTTTGCTAATTATTTGTACTTTTATTGCTAAAGATACATCTGCTTCAGCTGCAAGGTTTGGTCAGTCGCCTTGTGCTGGAGAAAGAGAATGTGCTTTCATGTGATCTTATGGTGACAGGTTCAGTTCTATAGTGTTAAATACTCAGGTGCTGATTTTTTTTTTCCTGTTTAAATACACCAGTTTGAATCTTGGTTGGAACAAAGTCAGATAAAATATAATGAATTAAATATTGACTCAAATAGTATTTTAAAGTATGTTTTGTTACTGGCAGCCTGTTGGAGCTCTTCTGCCTAGCTGTATCAATTTTTCTTGTAAAACGTGTAGTAAACTGCATTTCCAATCCATAAAAGCAAGCGTGCAAAGTTACCTCCCTGATAATATCCATAGAAGGTTCATCAATAAACTAGGCAGTAGTCTTGACTCTTATACTATGGATCCCAAGAAGAGGTAAAAGGTGAAAGTAGCTCTGAAGAGGCTTATAGTACTGGCTAGTTTTGTGTGTCAACTTGACACAAGCTGAAGTTATCACAGAGAAAGGAGCTTCAGTTGAGAAAATGCCTCCATGAGATCCAGCGCTAAGGCATTTTCTCAATTAGTGATCAAGGGGGGAGGGCCCCTTGTGAGTGATACCATCTGTGGGCTGGTAGTCTTGGGTTCTATAAGAAAGCAGGCTGAGCAAACCAGGAGAAGCAAGCCAGTCAGTAAGTTACATCCCTCCATGGCCTCTGCATCAGCTCCTGCTTTCTGGCCTGCTTGAGTCCCAGTCCTGACTTCCTTTGGTGAAAAACAGCAACATGGAAGTGTAAGCTCAATAAACCCTTTCCTCCCCAACTTGCATCTTGGTCATGATGTTTGTGCAGAAATAGAAACCCTGACTAAGACACTTATATTCATAAACTAGACAGGAAAATTGTATTCATAGTACTGAGATTTACAGTTACTGAACTTGGCAACTTGGAAGTGTGTTTACCTTTGCTGCTCCTTGGGTGTTCCAAAATGCGGTCAGTGTGTAATAAGAGAACATGAGAAGCAATGACAAGTGCTAAAATGTGAAGGAGAGGCAAAGTGAGAACCAGTACACTTGGATGCTATCTAGACATCATGAGCATTCCTCAGCAAGGACCTGAAAGGAACGACCTATAGGAAATGGTGGCCACCTCTGCTCAGTCCTCGGGGACATGTATACTCTCTAAGGAATTAAAGCTAGCGAGGTTCCAGGTTTGGGGATAGCAGGCAAATCCTGCAGTTAAAGGTACTGTGTCGAAGTGCTTACAGTGTCCTGAAAACAGTCTCAGCCCCAGAGGCATTTCCTCAAGGCACAGGTCACTTGAGATATCTGTCAGGGGCAAACAATCAAGCCAAATAAAAGATCTATCTGAAAGAGTTCTGTTAGTGTTCTGCCACAAGAAGAGAGCTGGCTTTCAGCTCCTTAAGGGAAAATAAAGAGGAAATTATGAAAGTTGTCACAGAAGAGGCAGTGTAAAGATTATAGCATTGTCTGAAGTATAGCTTTTCACAATCTACGTCTTCTGGCAGGGGTGCAGGAGGGGAAGTACTCAGTTCTACTTAAGGGCAGGCTGCTGAGAGTTTGACTGCCTGCCAATGGGTATATAAATAACACAAATTGTACTTGGTTTTATTTTTCCATATTTTATTCTTATTTTTACTTTTTTGGGGTGGGGGAGGTCACAAAGGTGGAAGGAAGAGAAGGGAAGGGTAAGGACTGAGAAGTGAGTGTGATTGGGGTGCATGATGTGAAATTCCCAGAGAATCAATAAAATTATATTTCAGAAGATTATAGCATCACAGTGATGTACTTTTGGGAAAAACAAAATGAAAGACAGGAAGTAAATATAATGTTTACCTAGAATTCCTAGAATATCCTGGACCCACACCAGTTGCACTAGAAAGATAGCTTTGGGACACCCAAGACCTCCATGTGTTATTTCTTCTTTAACTTTTCTGAGTAAGCTACTTGTACCTCTTTAAAAGATGAGAACAAGAAAGATGTGGAAGGATTCGTGGAACCGGTGACCTAAAATAATGCCACACCAAAGCAAGTCCAGGATGAAAGGGATCCTGACCGGCACCACAGCTCTAATGGCCCAGGTTAGAGGAGGAAGGGTCTCCACGTATATGGCAATGAAAAATGATTACTAGGTTGTGATTCTTTGACTAGGGAGGAAAAGTATGGGAGGGGTTTGTTTTTATTTAGTTTTTTAGTTGGAGTGTTTTGAATGTATCAGCAAATAGGTCCATTGAGAGCATGACAATGAAGAGAAAGAATTAAACCCAGAATTGTTAAAAGGCAGATAACCTTTTGGATGAGTGTGTTGTTTCATCATCTCAGCACAACCTTGGCCATGGAAGAGGCTGACACTGTGGTGGGTGGAGAGAAGCCTACCACTGTCAGAGTCAGGGCTTACGTCCAGGTGCAGATGCCAGCCTGATGCAGAGCTCCTAGGCTTTACGAGGTTGGCTCATCACAGGATTCTGAGACAGGCTCTCGGGAGAGCCAGTCGTCTGTACCGAAATACAGACACTAACTCTTTTTTCATAGCTCTTGTTTTATGTCTGTCTAGTTATCAGTGGTCT
The DNA here is from genome assembly GCA_028551405.1 of Uromys caudimaculatus. Classification (NCBI taxonomy): domain Eukaryota; kingdom Metazoa; phylum Chordata; class Mammalia; order Rodentia; family Muridae; genus Uromys; species Uromys caudimaculatus. The sequence continues at coordinate 70,001,891 of CM052714.1, forward strand.
TTTCTAAAACATTGTCGTTAGTACTCAGTGGGAGCAAGTTCTTTATGTCTGAATTGTAAAGATCGACTCTTTCTCGTAATACTAAGTTTCATCCACATTGTGTTTCTTGGTGCTGTTACATCAGTCTAATTAGTAGTTTGATTGGCAGATACGGGGGTCAGCTTTTGTCTTTGAATCTAAGATAACATTTTTGGTAATTTATAAAAGCTGTTCTCAACTACATCTTGTCCATCTATTTAGCAATAAATGGAGCAAGATTTTGGCGAATTAGTAATTGGGAATGACAAAAGCTGAAAGTTGATGCTACATATGGATAACGTCCCAGTTACCAAATTTACATACAAATAACTTATAAAGTTTATTTTAAAGTTGACTTTAGTGATACTTATAATTTTAAAATTTCTCAGGTCTTTTATGGTCTGTCTATTTATCACCATCATCATCCTGATCCTATGTCTTGGGCTTCATGCTTCTTCCATGCTTTGGTGGACACTATGACCAGAAAGAACACTTGCCTATACCCTGCCCATTTGGAAGAACTTCTCTGGGTCTCAACCTTCTATGTGTCTTGCCTTCCTGCTAATCAGCCAGGAATAACCCCTCCCTCTCCCAGGCTTCTCACTACCTCCTGGTCTGATAGGTGATAGGAACATAAGGAGTGAATATTTATTATAACTAAGTTCGCTTAGCTTAGCTACTGAGAACGGCCTCAGGCTCACCCTTCTGTTTTACCTTATTCTAGGAGTGGACCAAGCTCTGCCTCAAGAGCGACGGGCACCTGTCACTCCTTCCTCAGCTTCTCGATACCACCGCCGAAGATCCTCAGGGTCTCGAGATGAACGTTATCGATCAGGTAAGGAACTGTGTGGAGGCTCTAGACTCACTGTACTTGGGTCACCATGCATGAATTGGGTCCACCTTTCATTGGCTATGAGCACAAGCTTAGGACATTTAGACTTTGCATAGGTGAAGCTTTCCCTTATGTACCAAAGTGTACTATAGGATAACCACTCAGTATATAGCTCTTTCATATTTGGTAATGTAATAATTGTTACTCTTTAAATTGTAATTCATTAAACTACTTGTTACCTGTAAACTAGGCACCTTAACAGTAAGTTTGTACATGTCTTAGGGTTTTATTGCTGTGAAGAGACACCATGACCACAGCAACTCTTATAAAGGTAATCATTTAATTCGGGCTGGCTTACAGTCCATCATCATGGTGGAAGCATGGCAATATCCAGGTAGATATGGTGCTGGAGGAGCTGAGAGTTCTACATCAGGGCTGGCAGGTGGCAGGATGAGAAATGAACTGCTAGGTCTGGTTTGAGCTTCGGAGATCTCAAAGCCCACCCTATAGTGACACTTCCTCCAACAAGGCCACACCTACCCTAACAAGGCCACACTCACTTCAACAAGGCCACACTTCCTAATGGTGCTACTCCCTGTGAGCCTATGAGGACCATTTTTATTCAAACCACCACAACACAGAAGGCTCTCCTTAGGAGCTGTTGTTTTCTTCATTCCTCCCACTGCCTTTTCTTGTTCCTCACCACCTCTTTTGGACTTTGCAGGCACTTACATTTATATGTGCAGGTCCCTGCACATAGATAAGCATATTTAAAGAAATAAAAATATGAAAAGAAATGAGTTAGTAGCTCATTTTATTCTACTGCTAGTGTATCTTTTTAGAGTTTCTAGTATATTGTGTTTTTCTTGAGCTGACATGGAAGATTAGGTCATTTGCAAGAAAAGAGCCTACTACTTCCTTGAGAGGTCTGAAGGGCTCTGACTACTTTTAGTAAAGTTGCTTTGGATGCTTCAGTGATCAAATTATGTTACCTATGAATATTTGTTACCTTATAGATAATTGAACTAATTAACAATCAATATAGTTAGCTATATAGTAGCAAACTTAACTTCTGTTGACTATATTTTTTTATTTTTCTATATTATTTCATTAGCCTACATAATGAATTCTTGATCATTTAGCTTGGGAGGCCCAAGGACTCATACAATATGGCAAAGCACCAAGCCCTAGTAGTAGTTCAAAGGACTACTGCTGCAACCCCACTCAGAGTGAACTATCACATGACTCAGGGGTGCTACCAATCTAATTCCTTGCCAGTCACCCGACTCAACTGTGACCGTCGCGCCTCAGGCTCACAAGTGCTAAGGCTTCAGATGTGAATCACTATTCCTGGCAGTAATTCTTAATGACAGTGTGCATACTTCTTTTCTTTTTAAGGCACTTGGTGGTGGTGGTGGGGCACCTAAATCTGGAAAATGAAAGCCTGCAAGGGCATTTATTGGGCTCTTAGAATGTACTGAGTCAGACTCTGTTAGGTCCTTTACTCTCTTTATGAAGTCTGAATGTGAGCTTCATTTCTAGTTACATTCAGTATTCTATTTGTGTAATCAAAACTTCACAATAGAAAACCTTGAGGTTTAAGTTGACATCTAAAAGAAGACTGACAACAATATTAAAAGTAAAATGCAAGATGCTTTTTTATAATGTGCTTAGAAAGATTCATTTGGCTTGATAAGCATGTTTTTTTCTTATTCTATTTTGGTTTTGCTTTGCGTTCCTAATGTGATCTGGCACTCTGCTGTCTCCTTTGCAATTGAATCTGGAACAGAGCTGGCATCTCTAGAACCATCTTCATCCTTCTGAGGAGATCTTGAAGCTCTTGTGTTTCCAGAATGATACTGGCATGCCACTCCACTTTTACATTCTCAGTCTTTCATGGTAGACGGTAGTGTTTGTTTTTGTATGTTTGTGTTTAGAAGCTTCATACATGTGATGGCATGTCAGTGCACTCTGTGCTTGTAAAGTGTTGCATTTAGAAACAGCTGTTTCACCGAGTTCTCATAGTGCTTGTGCTGGGTGGGAAGTGGTGCTCAGAAGGTGAGTTTGTAGTCACTTCTTTACATTTACATGGGTCTGGGAATTAAGCTCGGACTGCCAGGCTTGGGCAACAAGCACTTTGATCTACTGATACATCTCATTGGTTCCTACTTAATTTTTTAATACTGCAAATATGAACATTAAGCATTAATTAACAAATTTTAAGCTTTACAATAGTTCAGAATTAAAAAGCTTTTTGAGTCAGAGTTTGACAATTATTGTGACAGATTTTTTTCTACTTTCATTTTTTTGAAAGCTGAGAAATAATATGAAATAAAACTTCACATTGGAAATTACCTCTTAAACTGTCATTCTCCCCTCCCCCATTCAGGATGTGAGTTTTGGTACACTTAGTTTCTAGGGCTAAACTTTGTATCTTATTGTTCTGTTCTTTTTCATTCCTTTACTTCTTTCAACAAATGTATGAAATGACTTTGTATTCTGAGCACTTTGCTATGACCTATGGCTGAGGCAAAATGTAGCAAACACCGTCTTTGCTGTCAAAGAGCTTCCTAGAATAATTTCTACCTTTATCCTGAAGTTTAATTTTCTAGGTGAAGGTTTCTCTTTCTCAAGCTAGCTAGTTTTACTGACTTTATGGAGATTCTTAGGGCATGACCTGTCCTTTCTCTGAACAACTCAATTTCTTCCTGATTGATGGTAATAGAAACATGTTTATTTTCTTATCACATTAGAATACTATGGGCTATTAGACAAAAGTGCACATAGTTACATTGAATAAGATTGTAAATTTTATTTACTATTCCCAGAATGGTGACAATACATCTGTAAAGGAATGCTTTGTCTGGTGTGGTTTTCAGTATATACATACGATCAGTTAATTTTCGACAAGTGAAGATTAAATTAAATTTAAAATTCTGTTCTCCCTCACTAGCAACACTTTAAGATGAGCAGCTTCTATACTGAATATGCAGGTAGGAAGGAACTTTGCTATATCTCCTGAGTGTTCCATTCCAGGAGCATTGTTCTGGGAACTCATGGAAGAAAATGCAAAAGATGCAGTAAAAGAGCATAACGGTTTGTTGACTCCACAAAGAAAGTGAAACTGGGCTGGAGAGATGGCTTAGTGGTAAAGAGCACTGGCTGCTCTTCCAGAGGTCCTGAGTTCAATTCTCAGCAACCATATGGTGGCTCACAACCATCTGTAATGGGATCCGATACCCTCTTCTGGTGTATCTGAAGACATGACAGTGTACCCATATACTTAAATTAAATAAAATCTTTAAAAAGAAAAAGAAAGTGAAATTAATTTGGTTACCTATGACTACTCAACAGGAGGCTTTAGAAGTGTTTAGGAATATATTGGTAGGGGTGGAATGGATTTCTTATTCTAAGCAGAAACAGGTTAAAGACATGTTGTTGGATTATAGATATGAAGAAAAGATCCTGAATCAAAATGTGTAGGATGCAATGGAAATGGTACTTGGATAAAAATTGGTGTGAAATGTTCATGTTAGAAAAAAGAGATCTTGGGAAGTAAAAAAGGTATTTTCCTTAAGACATTAGAAAAGAAAAATTAACTCCACAAAAAGAAGAAATGAGAAAATAATGAAGACGATAGACTGAGATCAAGCATATAGAGAGTCCTTGTTAAATTGTAAGTCATTAAGAAGCTGTCAAGCTTGTCCTCATAAAAAAATACCAAACATACTAAGGAAAGCTAAGGAGTCTGCCTAGATTCATCAAATAATTGAAATCATAGGCAGACCATTGACTCAGAATTGTAAATGAATAATGTAAGCAGGGATTTGGAGAGCCTAATACTCAAGACCTGAGGAACTCAAGAATACCTCCGGAGGCTAGCTTTCCTTCTCCCAGCTGCCAGTCCTTGCCTACAGTTCTTTCTCTAGGAGTGAGGCCCTGTGGAAAACGTCTCCATCTGTATTAACATGCACAGGGATATTGCCATTGCTCTGGCATTGTTTATGCAGCCATGTCTAGGAGACACTGTTTCACAGCTGACTTCCTGTTCTGGCTCTTACAGTCTTTCCTGCCTCCTGTATCCTGAGCCACGGATACAGGATCTATGTCTGTCTGTCTGTATCCATGCACACACATATTTGCATATACGCATATGTAACAATACTACAGAGAAAAGCTGTCGGTTTGAGAAAGGGGATATGGAAGGGGTTCCAGGAGAGTTGTTGGGAAGGGAGCTGCAGAGAGGAGAGGGAAGAGGCAGAAGTGATGCAGTTATACTTCCATTAAAAACATTAAAAAGGAATAAATGATGGATAAACTAAGGTATTTTTAATTGACCTAAGAGATAAATATGTAGGAAATATAGCCCATGTATCAGTAAAATAAATGACAGGCAAAGATTTCAGGAATAATTTGTAATGAAGACCTTACACCACCTATGAAGTGTAGTATTATCTGATTTCAAAGTCTACTTGGATTAATTATAAATGTATGTTGTCAACTCAAGGTATTATAGTAAAGTATAATTGACATGATAAGAGAGGAAAGTGGGATTATGTAAAATTCAGTACTAGAAAAGGCAGAAAATATGTGTAAAACAGGAAAAATATAAAACAACGGTAACATGCTTACTAATATGCAAATATTTATCAATAGTCAGCATAGATCTCAGAAATCTAAATATGTAAAGATTTCAGAGTGGATTAAAAATACAGACTCAAGCCTACGTTTTCAACAAGAGATCTCCAATTTAATATGTAGTTATAAATTAAAGAAGTGGAGAAAGCAAGCATTGTAATCCTATTTAGAATTCTTAGGGTACAAGGACTTATACCACAGAATAGGCTTAAGAGGAGACTTTACATTCTTAATTCATAGGTGAGCAGCAATAAACTATCACTGTATGAGAGGCAAGAAATGTAGCAGTGAGAAATGGACAAAGCATTTTGTGATAGTGGGACACGCCAGCCCTACAATGCCAGCAATTGTTAGAGCCAGGAGCGGAAAGTCAGGAAAGACAAAAATGAACTGGACAGTAACATCCGTTAACTAAATTTCACTGGTATAGAGTACTGCAGACACCAAGACAATTCCCACTTTTAAGTTTACACAGGACATATTTTAAGACATAATATTCTTAGTCTTAAAAGATGTGACAGTTAATACAATAGCAAATAAACTATGCTCACAAGACACGGAGGGATTAAACTAGAAGTTATTAATGTAAACAGATGAACACGCCCCAGATACCTAAAGATTCAGCACATTATTTCTAAGTAACATGAATCAAAGTCGTACAACACTGAAAAATATTTTGAACTAAAAGGAAATGAAAATACAGGTGACCAAATTTGTGAGATGAGTCAAAAACAGTGCTTAGAAATCTAGAGCATTGAAAACTAAGAAATTAATATAATTAATAAAGTAAATTCTAAATGTTGTTTTTAAGAAGTTAGGAATAAATTAAATCTAAAGTAGAAATAAAAACACTTAGAGTGAAAAAAATTAATAAAAATCAGAGAAATACAAAGAAACCAAAAGTTTGTAATCTTAAAAGATAATAAAACTCATCCTAGTTAACCTTAGTTAACTAAGAAATAGAAAAGAGCATTAATAATTCGAGGCATTATTACTGATCTTGTGTTTCCCAAAATTAAAGGAATGTGATATATAACATTCTTCCCAGAAACTTAACCTAGATGAAATGGACCAATTATTTGAGCTAGAGAATTAGCTAAAACTTACACAAGGAAAACCAGTGTTCAGAAAAGCTTATGTGTATTAAAGAACTGGGTAATGATTTGGATCTCTCCAATGCTGAATCTACTGAACATTTAAGAAACCCTTCCAGCTCTTTACCATGTCTTTCCGACGACAAGAAGTATTTGCCAGTTTACTTTGTGAGGGTAGCATACCCTAAGACAAAACAATGCAAATGTATTGTAAAATTATAGACAAACATTTCATGAATAAGATGCAGAACTCTCACGAACAGTAGCAAACTGAGTGCAGTTATGTATAGAAAGAATCATGTACAGTGTCCCAGTGGGACTGACTTTGAAAGTACAAGACTGGTTTAACATTGGCAAGCCAAGGAATTCATCAAAGCAAGCTAATGAAGGCAAAAAGTCATATGATCTCATCAGTTGACACAGGAAAAGAAGTCAACATAGTCTATAGTTGTGATGGAACCTCTACAAATTAGGAATAAAGGTGGACTTCCTCCTTTTAATGAAGGTGTACAAAGTTCCAAGCTATCATCAACTATCATTTAAATGTCAGAAGTAGGTTTTCCATTAAGATCAGGAACAAGGTCGGATTGCCTCTCCTATGCAGTATCACACTAGAAGCCATAGCTAGTAATAGAGAAGATCAAAGAAACTAACTACACAGATAGGAGGGACAAAGATAAATTATATAACCTTGGGTAACAAGACTATATATATGTAGAAATCACAAAGACTCAACATTAGAAAGATGCTCCTTGTATTAATATGTAAGATTGCAGGATGTAAGAGCAAATTTCTCTTTCATGAACCTTTAGAAATGGAATTTTTGAAACATATTAACATTAGCACTAAAATATGAAGTACCTAGGTATAATGCTAAGAAAACACTATAAGATCTATATGAGGAAAACAGCAAATGAAAGTAGAGAAATGCCAAGTATACTGGGTTCACCATGTAAAGCCACCAATCCTGACAGCCTGACTTTGAGCACAAGAATCCACATGGTGGTAGAAGAGAACCAATTCTCTTAGATTGTTCTCTGATCTTCACATACATCAGATAGCCTGTGCCCCACCCTGATGTTTTAAAAAGACATTGATAAGTATTCTATTAGTGGTTTACTTAGGAAAACTTACTATTGTTCAGATAACATTTCAAATAACTTCCTCTATAAGGCTAGGACTTTGTCTCAGTGCTAGAGCCCTTGTCTAGCATATACAAGGCCCCATATTTGAACCCCAGCCCCAAAAGAAAAGCAAAAGGTCATCTGACTTGATCGACATGTTAAATAAGATTCCAATCACATACATTTTTTTTTAATCACATACATTTTTGAGAGGGTATCAGAGATCTGGTTTTGTTGTTGTCCTCGTCATTGTTGTCAACAAATTTTTCTTAAGTTCACATAGAAGTGTGGAGAGCTAGCACAGAACAGGGTAGGACAGAGAGAGAGAGAACAGTACATTGGAGTCCATAACCTACTGTGAAACTAAATGAGAACAGAGCAGACGTGTTAACCAATGGAGCAGCATAGATAGCCCAGAATGCACCAGTGATGGAGAAAGGTCCTTTCAACAAATGATAGCAGAACAACTGCACATGTATAGGATTGAAACAAACAAACAAAAAGCACTTCTAGACTGTGACTTTAGGTCTGAACTGAACAACAGAAACGTTCCCAGAAGGCAGCATGGAAGAAATCGAGGTGAGCTTCAGTATTGTGGCCAATTTTAGATAACACACTAGAAGCATGATCCACAAAAGGAGTAACTAAACCTGGGCTTGACTGAAATTGGAAACCTGTGCCCAAATATAATGAAAGATTGGCCACAGATCTGAGTTTCTTTTAACCATTCAATAAGTGATAAAGGACTAATAGCCAGACTATTACAAGGGTAAGAAAGCAACCAAGTTAAAACAGGGACAGAAGATGTGAGTAGACATCTCCTCAGAGGGTTGCACAGGTGGTCAGTAAAGCATGGGAGACGCTCAGTGTGTGTCATCAGGGAAATGCAGACTATCAAAATAATGAATCCAAGGATAGGAAAGACGTGGGGCAACAGGGACTCTCCCTGCTGGGGAGGATGTTTAATCACATAGTCATTTAAGGAGAGAGTTTGCTAGTTTTTATAAAGTTAAACTCTCTAGTCTCTATCCAAAGGAGTGGTTATAAAAAAACAACAACAAAGAAACAAAAGTCTTGGGAACCAGTGTTCACAGCAACTTTTTTCTTGATGGATAAAATTGGAAGAAACCATGATGTATCTTCATTTATCTATTTTAAATTTAATCAGTGGATTGCTAGTGCTAAAAAGAAGTGTACTATCAATCCATGAAAAGACACCAATGACACTAAAGATGTATTACTGTGAAAGAGTCACCTTGAAAAGGGCAGGTATCCTGTGAATACATCTCTCTGTCATTATGGAAAATGTACAACTGGAGAGATGTGAGGAGGAAGAGGAGGAAGAAGAAGAAGAGGAGGAGGAGGAAGAAGAAGAAGAGGAGGAGGAGGAGGAGGAAGAGGTGGGATGACCAGGAGAACACTAAACTGCCAAAGCGCAGCAGGCTTCAGGGGCAGTGAAAGCTATCATGTATGACACTACACTGGTATCTTGTTATTTTACATTTGTTATTCACACTTCATGTTATTCAACACACCGATTAACACCAAATATGCACTCGATAGCATGGGTGTTATTTAATAATTTATCAGGATTCCCTTATTAATAGCAGCCAATGTATTGTACTAACTGAGATGGTATCAGATGATGGTATTTGCCCATCATCTTTCAGGATACTAGTTATTTTCAGAATGAGACAGTATTGCAAGGTATGTTGTTACACACTTTCATTCCCAGTACTTATGATCTACCTGCCTCAGTCTCTCAGCTTCTATATGAATTTGGGCTACATATGGAGGTTCTGTCTCAAACAAAATTCAAAACTCTGAATTATATTCTCTTTATTTTAAGAATATTTGTCTATTTCCTGACTTTGACTGTTCAATGATCTTAACCTTTTTGACATGGAGAGTCTCATGAATAGAAAGAACCTTTATCCTAGTGGTTGCTTTTGTGGAGTGATTGGGGGAGTTTAACTTCAGAATTCTAGATCAGAGCCTGTAGGTAAATAGTCTGGTGTCATTCACTATTCCTGTAGAGAGATGAACAAAGTCCTGGCTGTTCACATGTGGCTTGTAGGTTTTTATTGCAGTCTGTAGTCAGACCAGAACATTTACATTATTTGGGTGACTCTTGATCACATGTGCACCACAACTGTCCCATGTTCCACAGCAGTGTCGCTCCAGGAATTCATGATGCGTTGTATGAAGACCTGGTGGAGTCAGGCAGCAACCTAATCGCTTTGTGCCTTTTAAGTATTACACACTTAATAGAATAATCCCTTTGCCTCAGAATATTGATGAAGACAGCTGTCACCTTGTACTTGCTGTGCAACCAGTAACCACAATTTTGCTTTGTGTATTTTATGTATTCTCTCAGCAGCTATGTGATGGTATTCATATTTTATAGATGATAAAATTGTATTCTTTAAAAAATTTATTCAAGCCTAGTATGGGGTGCACAACTATAATCCCAGCACTTGGGAGGCAAGGGGATTACCCAGAGTTAGAAGCCAGCCTAGATTATGTATTGGTACCCTGCCTTAAAACACAATACAACAACAAAAATGTATTTGATTTTAAGTTAATTTAAAGTTAATACAGGTGGTAACCAATAGAACCAGTATTTTCCCACCAAAACCTGGGTTGTTGTTATTCCTGGTGTTTCTACAGAAATAGATGTATTTTCCATTACTAGTTTTTTTGGTGCCTTCTTTCCCAGAACTAAATGAAAAGGAAAACTTTTAAATGTTTATTAGAGGATATAGTAGGGTAGCGAAATTGCCAGAAACCAAAAAGGTCCTTCTTCTAACCCCATTGGAGGAGTGGGGTCTGACTGAATAGATTTACAAACCAGTCACCTATGGTGATTGTTTTAGGAAGAGATGTTTGCAGGAAATGGGAGACAAATGATCCAGAGTTACCCAACATTTTGCTGTTTCACTAAGCTTTTAATAAACTTGCTCACAGAGACACTGGTGTTTTTTCCTCAAGCACTGTGGCATGCAAAGACGTTTATTATTTCCAGGACTTGCTGAAGTTCTGCTAAATAAATTTCTTTTAGTATGATTGCTTGATGCTATATACAAGAAGTTCCTAAAAATTGTTTACTAACAATAGTGATCTGCTAATTTAGTGCTGTGTGAAGCTGGCCTTAAATCATTCAGGGTCTATATTTGGATGCTTTGGGAATTATTAATAGAAGGAAAGTCACTAAAGTTAATAAACTATAAACTGTTACAGCTGAGAAGAGCACAGACAAGAAAGATTGGCTCTGTAATCACTGAAAGAGCTAACTATCAATCCTAGCTTTCAGTCACCTTGGTACTCATGAGTATTGGCATTTAGAAATAAGAAGTTAGTTATCTTCTGCAGCAAAGTACATACCTAGAATCAAGGTCTTTTCTTGTGAGTTTTGTCTTTATAGGCATTTATATTTCTGACACACAATTGGAATTCATAACATGGTCTGTGTGTCTCATATGATCCGCAGGCCCTGTTAAAGTCTGGTAGACATTACAGACTTTCATTAGAAAGATGTCATGACATCTCTGTAAACTGACCCTTATAATCCTGTCAAATACCTTCACATAAATGAGGTGTATTTTTTTCTCTTCATCATTTCCCTTTCACAGCCTCTCATCTAGTTTTTAATTCATGTGGATGAAAAACTGCATCAAGAACATTTTAAGTAAGATTTGTGGGGCACTTAATCAAGTCCTTTAATGAGTTTCTAATGTATCACAGCTGGTTAATTTCATTCCATAAACTCATGAAGATAAAAGGAAGGTCTGTTTTGTAGCAACCCATTTATCATATTACCATATTGTTTGCAAAGTTTTTAATCTTACGTGTTCTTTCTGAATTTCAGTGGAGTTCACACTATATCTCAGTTAACACCCACTCTTCCAGCCTGACATGTTTATACAGTGCTTCTTATTCCCTGGGTCCAAGGTACTGAGACTGACTGGGGTTTGGGGGACTCCTGTGATCGCCTGGTTCTTACATCTTCTGGAGACAGACAGAGCAGTCACCATCAAGTTCTCATTTTCCTTGAGCCCAGAGCTTAGCCTTGTTCTTTTCTCCTTCAGGGTTTGACTCTGGTTGTTACATTGTACCGGTCCCTTTTCTTGTTGCTGAGACAAGAAACAACTTAAGAAAGAATTTATTTTAGCTTATAGTTAGAGGAAAGGTATGGTGACGAAAGGTGATTACTGGTCCCAGTGTGTCCATGGTCAAGAAGCAGAGGACAATGAAAGCCTGTACTCGGCAAACTGTCTTTTTATGCAGTCTGGGACCCACCTCCTACAAAGTAGTCCATAGATTGGTGCCACCCACATTTAGAGGTTCTTCTTCCCATACCAGTTAACCTAATGTAGAAAATCTCTAGCAGACATGGGCAGAGGTTTGTCTTGAAAGTGAATCTAGATCCTATCAAGTTGGTAATCATTAAACATCACCAATCTACAGCGTTTTAAGCCTAACTCTTGCACACCTTCCCTAGTGACAATAGTGGGCATTTCCTTTCTAGTTGAGAGTCAGACATATATTCAACTTTATGGACAACAAAAGGGAGGGGGTGTGGCTGGAAGGAAAGTCACATAGTGACATGGCTGTGGTTGCTCTGGGCATCTTTTTAAATCTGTCTTGCCTCAGAGGTCTATTTTTATATCTGGTCACTGTTTCGAGTTGCTAGCAGTGCTAGCAACTAGTGTGTAGTTGAGGTTTAATTTGGATTAGCCAACTACATGCAACATCTTAATTCATAGAGAAAAATTCTGTTTCAAACATTTCTACTCTGCTTTGCATAGAATGTTGTGGGCCATAATGAAGCTACCGGTTCAAGAGGCTCTCTTCAGTTCCGCAAAGTTACTTTTTCTATCCTTGTGCTATATGTAGATGGGGCTCAGGTGCTGTTGAAGGGATCTACAGGGATCAGACAGTTTGAGGAAGAGATACTCTCATTTTCCTCATAATCATTATTCATAATATAATTAGTTGGAAACATCTTTTTATGTTTTAAAAACATTTAGTGATGCTTTAAGGTTAAAGTACAATTTACACTTGCTGTTATTGAAAATATTTTAATGTATATGATCCAGGGGATTTACTTTGTGTATGTGTGTAGTCATTTAATGACATGCATATAGAGGCCAGAGGACACTTTTATGGGAGTATTGCCTCCTTCCATGTAAGTCCTGAAGATCAGCCTCAGACTGTAGGGTTGGTGGCAGATACCTCTACTCACTGACCCATCTAGCAGGCCTTAAAAATAGGGTTTTAAAATTTAGTTACTTTATTAGTTTTATATATTGCTTGACTTGGCTAGAAACATTTGTCCTTGTTATGACAGCCACAGTATGTATTTCTTGTTTCTGTTCCTAAAAACCCTAGCTCAATTAAAAGAGAGCTCCTTCACATGTCTCATTTATTATGAAGAACTTTGTCTAACAAAGGGAATATTGGTGTTTTGTGACTTGAATTAACCTCTTTTTATTGTTTTCTCTCAGTTGCATGGTAAGAGTCTAGTAAAATTGTGTATGAAGCTGTTTAAAGTCTTATGAAAAAGATCCATAATGATGTAGGCCATACTTTCCTTGTGTAATCAGATGATTTTTACTTATTATTCAGGTGACTTATATTTAATAGGAGTAACTTAATGCAGCATGGAATGAAATTCAAGCTTTCAAAATGTTTAGGTTTGTCAGTGTCACCAGGCTATGACCGCAGTGACTCATGCCAGTCCTCGCCCATCGTTTCCAAAGGACACACTTACCTCTCCTTGGTTAATTGGCATCATGCAATGATGTGTACTCTTCTCAGATTTTCCAATTATAAAAGTCATTTTTTCGTAAGAATGGTGTTTTTTACTCCTTAACCTGACCTAACCTACATAGTCATTTTCTCTGTAAAATATTCACTACTCAGGAATTTTAAAAATATTTTTATAATTAATAAGTAATACTTATGTATAAATATTAGATGTAGTGTAGACCTTCACCCCAGGTTTGTCTGAGAGCTTTGATAGCAGCAACAACTAAAACAAATACAGCACAGAGAAAAGCTCCACATCTTTAAGTGTGGTTGACTTGTTTTAATTTATATCTTTCTTTGCCTAGTTAGGTAGAGAAATTGACCAATTGATTTTTTTTTTTTCTTTTAAATATATCCCCCGTTTCAAAATATCCTTTACTAGATTATTTCGCCAGTCAGGTGAGGGCACACTGGGACTTTAACCTGGTATGCCTCTCACAAGTTTTCTTTCTTTTTTTCTTTCTTTCTTTCTTTCTTTCTTTCTTTCTTTCTTTCTTTCTTTCTTTCTTTCTTTCTCTCTCTCTCTCTCTCTCTCTCTCTCTCTCTCTCTCTCTTTCTTTCTTTCTTTCCTTCTTTTCCTTCCTTCCTTCCTTCCTTCCTTCCTTCCTTCCTTCCTTCCTTCCTTCCTTCCTTTCTTCCTCTCCTTCTCTCCTTCTCTCTTTCTTTCTTTCCTTTTGTTTTGTTTTGACTTGGGTTCTCATTAATCTCAGATTAGCTTTGAGTTCAATGTAGAGCTAAGGCAGATTTTGAACTGTGATCCTTCTACATTAGCATCCTGAGTAGCTGGGATTTCTAGGCTGCTCAGCCAGCTCCAGATTATTTCTTATTTGCAATGGGAAACAGGATCTTTTTTATAGAAGAATTTAATGGACACCTGTGTACAAAATGGACCAATGTCACATTCACCTACGGAGGATGAATTACTCTGTGATGTTGCCATTGGCAAACATACTCTGAATCTAATCACAAGGAAGCAGTGCAAGGTAAGAAAGCAGCCTTCCCTGTTTAAAATGTCCAGATTATAGAAAATATAAGCTAAGAAACTTTCAGATTGAAGGAGAATAAACTTAATCTGACAAATCTTGTCTGTTTTCATGGTAGAGATCATATTTAGGAAGACAAAATAAGTATAAAGAAAATTACTAGGTTGATTGATCATATTTGGACATGGATATTGAATTAATTAATAGTATGTCATTGTTAAATTTCCACGTTTTTGGAAAACAAGTGTCCTGTAAAAGGAAATACTTGTTTTAAAGAAATAAATAGAAATATTTAGGTATGAGTGATACATTTTTTAGAACTTTTATACTCTTCTGGAGTGATCAATGAAGAGAAAAGAGAGAACATCTCAGGGGAGTGTAAATAGTTGATCAATCATAATAAAATTACATAGCGGTTCTCTCTAGTTCCTTTGAGGATTTTCTCCAAATTGCAGGTTATAACCAATAAGTTTAAAAAGAAAGATACATAAAACTGGAAATCGTGGATTTGAAGAAAATTAATAACTTCTGACCCTCTTTGAAAACTTCAAGTAGATCATGAATCTACTTGTAGCCTTTATTTACTGGCTTTTGTTATGAGAACATAAGAAAAATAATAACGAAAACTAGATTATGTCATGGTACTGAGTCTAATTGATGAGAAAACAGTGCACACAAATTCTGAAGGGTATTAAGTACTGTAATAAGCTAATTGGGCATGTCATTGAATAGCTTTAACATGAGATTAGCAAATGTTTTCTCTAAAGGACAAAGATACTTGAGGCTCTCTGTAGCATCATAATGACTGTCTACCCTCCCTCTATGATGAGTAGCCATAGACTGGTGGTTCTCAACCTTGTTAGTCACAACCATCAGAAAACACATATTTCCAGTGGTCTTAGGAACTGAGACACTGTTCAATAACAAAATCACAGTATGAACTATCAACAAAAATAATTTTATGGTTGGGGGTCACCACAACATGAGGAAATGTATAAAAGGGTTGCAGTGTTAGGAAGGTTGAGAACCACTGCCATGGATTGGATAAGCAGTGTGGCTGTGTGCCAATAAAATAATTTACAAGAAGTGTCTGAGGCTAGAATTGCTTGAGTCCTGCTCTTAAATGTAAAATGAGGCCTCCAGTAGAAATCTGAATTGCTCCTGTGGAGTTCAAGGGAGATGTGGTGAAGAAAGGAGCCTGATCTCCAAACTAATGGCTAAACCATTGTGTGTGGGGAGTTGCAGATGGGTGGTGACATCCTTGGAGGTAGTCACACCTGCCTTCAGGTAATAGCTCTTAAGTTTTATAACTTCTGTTTACTCATTGCTACAGTGGAAATAAGAAGTCCTCTTCTCTGGAAATAGACCGCTCCCTCACACATATATAGTTTTATATGCACCTTCCAGAAGGATCTCACCAAAAGGTGAAGAAAAAAAAAAAAAAATCAGAACATGTCCTTTGCCTTCTTAAAATCCTGTTTTCTGTTCTACTTAAAATGGGATGTACATTGTTTGCTATCTTAATAAACCTCCATTCTCCTTCTCTTGGCAACACATTCAGTTTACAGGTTAGTGCCCAGATTCTGTATTCTTCTATGCTTTAGAAATAATCTTCGTTTGTACTCTTCAAAAGTACTTCTCTGGCCTCACAATTCAGACTAGCCACTCTGTGTCTCTGGGTGATATCTTCCATTAGTTCTCTGCCCTAGCTAGTTGTCTCTTGTCTGTCTCTCCTTAGAAAGTTGCAGCATGCAAAGCTCAACATCAAACTAAATGAAGAGAAACTCAAAGCATTTCTGCTAAAATCAGGAAGTAAACAAGGCTGTCCATATTCTCCATACCTCTTCAATAGCTTTAGCTAGAGCAATAAGACAACTAAAGGAGATCAAGGGGGATACAAATAGGTAAGGTAGAAGTCAAAGTACCTTTATTTGTAGTGGTAGTATACATAAGTGACCACAAAAATTCCACCAGGAACCTACTATAGTTGATAAATACTTTCACAAAATAGCAGGATATATAGTTAACACACAAGAGTCTATAGCCTTCCTATATAAAAATGATGTTGGAACAAACCTGGCATGGTGGAAAGAAGCCCCATGTGTCTGTCCCTGGTGCTATGGCTCTGGGTGGGACAGGAGACACTCCCCAGGGTGCCGCAGATAGGCTAGCGGAAGCGCAGCTGGGGTTCCCACCAAGTCTGGGTTTTGGTGGCTTGAGGCGCCAGGCAAGCTGCTTAGGCTTAGGTGAATGGGTACCATCTGGGAGCGCTGGGAAGCCCTCAGGGAGAGATTAGACGTGGCTCCTTAATTAAGGGCCAGATCCCTCGCTTCCCACAGCAGGTCCAGATGAAGAGACAGTCCATAATTCTATGATGTTTATTGTCATTGTGGAGAGTGGCATGGATGGAATTGTACATTGTGACCTCTGGGAGATGCGAGGCAGATATAGTAACTGGGAAGGGGCATGGCTAAGCCTCTAGGTGTCTCATTAACATGGGGATGGCTTGGAGCTGTGTGGCCACCCCTCTATCTGAGGAGGGGTGGTACGTGACCTTGACTGGAGCCAAAATCCTCCTGGGAGCGTCCCTTGCAGATTGTTCTGCTGGTTCGCCCAGATTTTACGTCTGTGCTCAACCAGGTGCCAGATAACCTGTCACAGATCACTGCCCCACAAAATGACAAAATGAAAATGAAACCGGGGAAACATTATCTTTCACAATAGTCTTAAAGAAAATGTTTTGGGGATAACCAAAGTAAGTGATAAAAACTTCAAGTCTCTGAAGAAAGAAATTGAAGAAGATATCAGAAAATAGAAAGATTTCCCATGCTCATGAATTAGTAGGATTAATATAGTATAATTGGCTATTCTACAAAAGCAAACTACAGATTCAATACAACCCCCATCAAAATTCTAACACAATTCTTCACAGAACGTAAAGGATAGTTTTCATCTTCATATGGAAACACATCCACACAAAAACCTAGCATAGCTAAAACAATCCTAAATAATAAAGCTCTGTGAGAGATATCACCATCCCCAATCTCCAATTATACAACTGAGTTACAGTAATAAAAATAGCATGCTCTTGGCATAAAAACAGACATGTTGATCAATAGAATCAAACTGAATACCTAGACATAAGTCCACACACCTGTGGACACATTTTTTTATAAAGAGACTAGAAATACATACTGGAAAAAACAGCATCTTCAACAAATGGTGCGGACAAACTGGATGTCAACATGTAGACGAATGGAAATAGACCCACACTTATCACCTTGCACAAAACTCAAGCACAACTGGATCAAAGACCTCAACATAAAACTAGATTCTGTGAACTTGATAGAAGAGAAATTGGGAAATATCCTTGAACTGGCTGCTATAGGAGAAGACATCCTAGAGAGAACATCTGTAGCACAGACACTAAGTAAAGATCAGCAATCAATAAATGAGACCTCATGACACTGAAAAGCTTGTGCAAGGCAAAGGATACCATCACTCAGACAAAGCACCAGGCTACAGAGTGGCAAAGGATATTTACCAACTCTACATATGATAGAGGACTAATATCCATAATATTCTTTTTTAAAAAACCTCAAGAAACTAGATATCAAAAAAACCAAATAATCTAAATAGGTATAGATCTAAACAGAGAATTGTCAAAAGAGGAAACACAAATGGCTGAGAAGCACTTAAATGTTCAATATGCTCAGTCATAAGGGAAATTCAAATCAAAAGTACTTTGAGATTTTTATTTACACCAATCAGAATAGCCAAAATCAATAAAACATATAAGAGCCAGTGAAGATGTATAGTAAGGGTAACACTCATCCATTGCTGGTGGGATTATAAGCTTCTAAAGCCATTGTGGAGTTCAGTATGGTGGCTCCTCAGGAATCTGGGAATGGGTCTACCTCAAGATCTAGCCATATAATTCTTCTAGCATTGTTGTGGTTTGAGTAACACCCCCCATGGGATCATTTATTTCAATGCTTATTCACCTAGAAGTGGAACTCATTGACAGCATTAGATGGATTAGGAGGTGTGGCCTTGTTAGAGGAAGTGTGTCACTAGGCTTTGAGTTTTGAAATGCCCATATCAGACCTAGGCTCTCTCTGCCTGCAGATCAGGATGGACCTCTAAGCTACTGCTCCAGTACCATACCTACCATGCCTGCCATTCCTACTATCACCATGCTCCCTGCCTTGATGCCGATGAATAAGTCTCTGAAACTGTAAGCCCCCATGTGGGGCCATAAAAGGCAGCCTGGTTTCTGGTTGAGCTAAGGTTTTAAACCCTGTGGACCTAATAGGAAAATAACCCTATAAAGGATGGCAGGCATTTGACCATGCTCCTAGAAAACCAGGCTCCTGACACGAGACCGCAGCTCTCAATAGGCCTGTGACTATAGGTCACGTAGCCCTTTCACAGATAGAGGCATGGTCACTTAGCCTCAAGACATCCCCATGTTAATGAGGCACCTAAAGGCTTAGCCACTCCCCTGCCTGGTTACTATTTCAACCTCGCCCCTCCCTGAGGTTGTGGGGGTACAGATTCACCCATCCATGTCATTCTCCACCATGACAATAAATGCCCTGAAATCCTGGACTGTCTCTATTCATCAGGATCCTCCTTGGCAAATGAGGGAACCAGCCTTCATCTAAAGAGCCATGTCTAGTCTCCCACAAAAGGCCTCCCAGCGTTCCCAGCCACAGCCGCCACCCAACAAGCCAACCCAGCTAGCTGGCGACCAAGCCAAGGACTTGGTCTCTGCCAGACCCCACCGTGCTCCTCCCTTCCCTGCTTTTCCTTTCTGGGCCCCACATGCGGTTCCCCCACTTGGTCTCAGCTCTTCCACTGTATCCAGGGGAACCTCCAATGCCCAAAAGCATCCCAGGGACCCAAAGCCTCATCCCTCACTCTTGGTCTGTGTTTCCGAGGGGGCTTCTCACAGCCCAACACACGCCTGGTGGTCCGTGGGGTTCGCCTTCACCACCCGTGCCATCTTACCCAACACCCCCAGTTAAATGTTTTCTCTTATAGGAGTTGCAATGGTCATGTTGTCTTTTCACAGCAATAAAACAGTGACTACGACAAGCATGATGCCAGAGGACTCCACATTCTACTACAGAGACACTTGCTCTGCTTTGTTCATTGCTGCTCTATTAATAATAGCCAGAAATAGAAAACAGACTAGATATTTGTTAGTACAAGAATAGATAAAGAAAATGTGCTCCATTTACTCAATGAAATATTGATTACTCAGCTGTTAAAAAAAATGAAATTTGTTGGTAAATGAATGGAACTAGGAAACAAAATCATCCTTGATGAGGTCACCCAAACCCAAAAAGGTAAACATGGTATGTATTTGCTTATATGTGCATTTTAGCTGTTAAGTCTTTGATAAACAGGCTATAATCCATATATACACAGAGGTTAGGTATTGAGAAAGGATCTATGCGAGTGTGTACATGCATGTGGATTGGAGGTAGGGAGCTGGATCTCCCTAGAAAGGGAAAGTAGATAGTTGTAGATGTATGGGGTGAGGGAGTGGAACAGGAGGGACCAAAGTGGAAGGGAGAGAAGAATTGAGGGAGGGGTAAGTGGGGAGGGACAAGTAAAACTAAGAGCCATTTCGGGGTCAAATGGACACCTAATATATTAGAAGCACCTTGAAATATGTACATATATGAAAGAGTCACCAAATAGTGGGGGCGGGGGGTGCATGACAAAAGCCCAAGTAGACATCTCTTGTCACCAAATGAAACTTCCAGTTCCAGAAATGGGTTACATCCAATTGAATTGTTGGTTGAAGGACCCTCATAATCCCCAAATAACTGACATTATTTCCAAAGTTGTTGGTTGTTCTCCATGAAGTGAAGGTAACTGAAGTCAACACCTGCACAACTCATTAGCACACAGATTTCAAGCTGGTGCCTACTTAGAGCCTTTCCCCTTCATAACTAGAGTTCATGGCACTGGAAAGTACTGTCTTCATGTTACCAGAGGAGAACAGTAAAGACCAACCCAGCTGCAAACCCTTTGATCTACAAGGGTGACTTCCTTGCATGATATGCTGGTATAGTAGTGGCACAGAGCTTGTAGGAGTGAGAAGCTGTGCTGGATAGTTTTATGTCAACTTGATACAAGTTAAAGTAATTCAAGAGGAGAGAACCTCAATTAAGAAAATGCCTCCAACACGGTCATGGTGGTGTATACCTTTAATTCCAGCACTCAGGAGGCAGGTGGATCTCTCTGAGTTTGAGGCCAGCCTGGTCTACAAAGTGAGTCCCAGGGCAGCCAGGGCTGTTAAAGAGAGAAACCATGTCTTTTAAAACCAAAAAAGAAAATGACTCCATAAGATTGGACTGTAGGCAAGCCTGTAGAGTATTTTATTAATTAGCTGGGGAGGGGGCAGCCCATTCTGGGTGGTACCCACCCTGGGCTTTTGGTCCTGGGTTCTACAAGAAAGGAGGCTGAGCAAGCCAGTAAGCAGCATCCCTTCAGGCCTCTGCATTAACTCTTGCCTTCAGGTTTCTGCCCTGACTTCCTTTGATAATGAACAGTGCTATGAAAGTGTAAGCCAGATAACCCTTTTCCTACCCAACTTGCTTTTTGGTCATGCTATTTCATCGAAGCAATAGAAGCCATAACTAGACATCAAGTAATATCTGATTGAATTTAAGACCCATTTGGTGAGATATATAACACATCCTTTATACTGCTGGGGTGGCCAAGAACTGAGACTAGAGAGGCCAGGGACCTGGTGATAATCCAAAGATGAGTTTTCTGCTAAAGGAAGATAGCAATAAAATGATGCTCAGCAAGCTTCCTCTTGCAGTAGATAGGAACAAAACCAGGCTCACAGTGTGACAATGTGCAGAGAGTGAGAGACCTAGGAACACTCAGTCCTAAATGTTCTTCTTCCCAGAGCTCAAGAAACCCTGTGGAAGAGGAGGCAGAAAGATTGTAGAGCCAGTGGAGATGGATGACACTAATAACCTTCCAAACACAGTAGGACTTATGTACATATGAACTCACAGAGACAGTGACAGCAAGCATAGGGCCTGCACAGGTCTGAGCCTGATTGGGTTTCAGTGCTGGGATGGAAAGTGAACACAAGTCCCCATCCCTAATCCAGAAGCTATCTTCAATTGATAACTGCTTATAAAGGAAAAATTAGTTCTCTCCAATAGAGTCTCACTTGGTGTGCAAACCATTCTTGAGGACAGACCCCATGCCCAGCACAAAACAAACTCAGTGGCATTTATGGGGGTTCTTCGTCTCATAATACTTTGTCTGGACATATTTTGTGTGTGTTTGTGTGTGTTTTAAATTTACGAGTCTTTTGTGTATATATTATAGTTTCTGGTGTATTTTTGTGGGATTTCTGCATGTATAAAAGTGTGCATTTCTGTATATGTATGTGTTTCTTGTACTTTCTCTTTGACTTTTTTTTTCTTCTGCTTATTTTGACTTATTCTGTTCTGTTTTTATCTTATTATTTTTTAGATACCTATTTGTATTCGTGTGTGTGTGTGTGTGTGTGTGTGTGTGAGAGAGAGAGAGAGAGAGAGAGAGAGAGAGAGAGAGAGAGAGAGAGAGAGAGAGAAGAGAAGATGGTGAGTCAGGAGGATCTGGGAGTTGGAGAGGAATCCTCAACTAGAATAAATTTTATGAAAAAATCTATTTTCAATAAAGATATGAGTTATACCTTATAGTTCTTATCAAATAATTTGTCAAATTTTTTACATATTAAAAAAAGAGAAAAGAAAATTGCTGCATGAAACCCAGTGCTTGCTTCTGTCTTATTACCCCCAGTCCTTTGTAAGATGCTGCCTTATGATGTAGGCGTTCGTTCAGGTCAGGGATGTAGTTCAGTGTTAAAGCTTTTGTCCAGCATATGCAGCACCTTCCCTTCCATCCCCAGCCATGGAAAAAGGAAACATGGAGTTGGCTTTCAGTAATATCTGTGGAAATGGTATTATGGGTTAATACTTACAAAATATTTAACAAAGTGCCTGGATTGTAGCTTATACTTCCTGACTGTAGTGAGTTATGAGGCATACAGAACTCCTCTAACAGTATATTGGAAGGAGTTACCAAGCTTGGGCAGTTGACCTGTAATGGTAAGGTCCGTTCATTCTATGAAAATCCACAAGCATTTTGGCATCAATGTTTTGTTTATATACATTCATTTCTAATAAAGTGAATTAATCGATGTATCTTTCCATTGAGAGTTTCATTCTGGTAGAACTAACTGTGCTTTCCTTTCCCCATTTATTTCTGAGCCTAGGTACAAAGATACAATGTACGAGAAGGACACAGGGTTGGATGGTGGCTCTGGTCTTAGGACGTTGGTCTAAATGATGGAATAATTGTGCTCTCTCTTTTGGTTTCAGATGTTCATACAGAAGCTGTCCAGGCAGCTCTTGCTAAACACAAAGAAAGGAAAATGGCAGTACCTATGCCTTCCAAACGAAGATCCCTGGTTGTACAGACCTCCATGGATGCCTACACTCCCCCAGGTGAGCAACAACTTCAATATTTCCGCGTCTTAAATGTGTGCCACATCTGCCTTAGAATTAATAACTATTTGAGCAACAATCTTAAATTCTTTTAAGTCAGCATACAAAATAATGGGTCTCCTAACATGGGCATTGCTATTGCTCATCCTCCTCAGTGTCCTCCTAGTCCCCCTATGGTTCTCATTCATCCCTTTCATTCTCCCAATTTATCACTTGCTCCCTTTTATGTCACACATATCCCATTGCTCTTTCTTGTCCCCCTCCCTTTAGATCTTATACTTTCCTCTTATGATGTAAGACTCTGGGGAGCCTTATCTTACCCCCCCCCCCCAAGTGAACACCATGGAGTCAGGGGATCAATGCAAAAAGCAAGAGGAATTTACTGTTCCAGCATGCTGGGGTCACCCTGCACACCAAGGAGGGAGAGAACGACCACATGCAGCCAGTTCAGTGAGCTTTTATAGCTTTTATAGCAACAGCCATTAGGCACAATGTGATTAGCAGAACAGTGTGGCTTTTAAACTGATTGGTCTTTAGGGAATGAGGTAGTTGGGGCTTAATCAGCCCCTCCCTTCCAGTCTATATGCTCTCTAACCTCTTTCTTCCAGGTGGGGAGGGGTGCCCACATGCTCAGGGCCCTGGTAGAATTTTTCTGAGCTGACCTCTTCCATAATTCCTTCTCTTCTTTCAGGTCCTCTATACACATAGACACACACACAGAGACAGACACACATACACTCACACACAAACAGACACATGCACACGCACACACGCACGTGCATATACACATTCCACATCTAGATTCTATAGGTGGATGGGAACATGCAATGTTCCTCTCTGAGTAGTATGGTTTATTTCTGTAACACAATGAACTCTCCCACTCCATCTATTCTCTTGTAAATGCCATTATTTTATTTTATTGTTTTTTTATTTTTATTTTTTTGCAGCTGAAAAAAGTCTATTGTATGTATCTAACCACATAGTCTTTATTCACTCATTTCTTGAAGAATATACATAAGTTGGTCATATAACCTGACTCTTGTGACTTGTGCAAGAGTGTCTGTAGTGTGCTGACATAGAGTCCTTCAGGTATATGCCCAGGAGGTAACAATTTTGTGAACTACACTCTAAAAACAGCTTATGAGTTTAACTTGTAAGGGAACATTTTGGCATCATTATGTTTGTATCTGTATTAATAAGTATTTTAGACTTTTCATCAACATTCAATTATAATTACTCAAAGCCTTATAAAAGTTTACTCAATTATTTATCCATAAGGGATATATTACATCTTTTAGTTATAACTGAAGTTAGATCTTTCTTCTGCTAGACAGGTGTATGCATATTGCTAAATCTTTAAAATACTAATATATTATATTATTGTACTGTGGAAGAAAACAAATGAATTGGTCAAGTAATTGAGATGGTATCCTGAAACAGGAGTCAGTGGGTATTACTTGAGGAGTGTGAGTAATTTAAATTTAAAATACAGTATTTTAACTTTTATAGGTTTTCACATTCCTCAGCTCTGCTGTTGTAGTGTAAAAACAGCCATTGTTGAAGGTCAGAGAATCGAAATGCTGTATCCCTGCAAGAGTTTACAAAAACAGGCAGGAGGCACAATTTGGCCCACAGACAAACTTAACTCTTCATCTAAAATGGTTGAAAGTAATGGCATGTTTGCTTTCTTTTTTCCAAATTAGTGTGATTTATGTGACTAGTATAGTCGTTGTTGCTGTATGGTTTATTTTCAAAGGCTGACTTACATCACAGGAATGTTAAGAAGCATGATATTCGCTTGCCTGTGTTGAGGGCTTTCTAGCTATACTACAGTAGAGAGCATCTTAGTACAGTGAGTGTAAGAAGGAGAGATCCCTTGGGAAGATGGGGAGCCAAAACACTTGACTAGTCTCACTGTTTATAACAGCACACTCCCACAGGAACTAAGAAGGTCCCATGGAAACTCATGTCCATCTGGTAGCACTAAATCATTGTACCCAATGAGCTCAGGAGCCCATTTTTCAGTAATTGAGAATTTTGGAGAATTTGTACTAGTTTCCTACCTACAAGATTATACCATCTGTGAATAAAGACACTTCTTTTTAGATTGGGGTGTTTTTATAACTTAGTTTTATCAGTTTCACCTTCTAAATAAGGTTGACTAGAAGTTTAAGGATGTCTTTGTCTCATTCTCAGCCTTAGGAAGAATGCTTTAAGTCATTTACTAGTAAAAGTAATCCTAGGTGTGGATTTTTACTGATGGACTTTCAACAGTTTGAGGAAATTTCTCTTGTATTCCTAGTTTGTCGGATGTTTTTATCTTGATGTTATCAAATACTGGTGCTAAAGGATACCACATGTTGCCTTCCTTTAGTGTATTAGTAACATTAATTCACCTTTAAATACTAACATTAACTTTAATTGTGGGTTTTAGTGTCCAGTCCTAGCCACCACTTGGTCATAGTGTATCATCCGTCCTGTGTGTTGCTTGTCTAGTTAACTAATATTTTGTGGAGGATTTTGGGTCAGTATCCAGAGAGATGTTATGCTATTGTTTTATCTTGAAAGGTGGTAGGGATGTTGTGAGAAATGGAAGATTGACTGGAAAGGGGCATATGAAGAATCCCTGTGTAGAAGCTTGCACGTGCCACTCATGTCCTCATTTATTTACCTCTCAGAGTCTTAAAAATAAACATAAAATTTTAAGTTTCACTTATATAAATAATGCTATATAAAAATTATATGCTAAAGGGAATTTTCTATTATTTTTAACAAAAAGTATAGAGAATATGGATAATGATAATAAAATAGTGTAGGTGTCCTTAATGGTGCTGTTTCTGGTCTTTCCTGTTAGATATTTCTGAGCTCTCTTGTTTCTTATTATATCACCTAACTCATCTGTAGATGGGATTCTAAGTCATTCTCACCCTGCAGATTAGATACCAAACACTGTAGTCATTCATTCTTAACCCATTGTTGCTAACTGAACACACATAGAATGACAATATGTCTATTAGTTTTCATGAATAATGTACATTTTCCTTAGTTTATCTTTCTTTATATAGAAAGATTAACCAAATATGAGAATATTTTCTAGTAAATGAATGTTATAAAAGTGAGTAGACTGCACTGAGCATAAAATGCGATGTTAAGAGTGTGTACTGAGCTCTAGAGGGGCAGACAGAGCACAAACTCACTGGAGACGAAGATAAGGTGTGTGCACTTTAAGTGACTTATTCTTGAACTGCCATGTCTTCAATAAAAGGTCAAAATTTGAGGATCCTTGTAGGTATGTTGTACTTTTTTTAAGCATAAAAATGTCATAGTTCAGAAAATTATTTTGAAGGACTCACAGCAACGCTATTTGTAAACACATGGAAGCAGCTCAAGCATGTCTTAGAAAATGGTGCCCCATCCTGTAATTTCATGTGTGTGTACAACACAATACTGGCTTCTTCCTAAACAGTTACACTGAGAAAGTCAAGCATCTTTGCCTAGGTGCATTGTCCAGATAAATATTCTAAAGCATACTTAAGGCTTTTTATGAAACTTACTACATATAAAAATTGTTTTTAGAGAGCTGAATAACTTTTCAGGAATGTTTGAAGCCAAAAGTGATTCTTCTGTAGCAAGTCTTTTGGTGGTCTGTGCAAAGGGGCTGTGACTGAGGGGTGGCCATCTTTGCTACACTGTTTAACAAGTCAAATCTCTTTTTGAAAACAGATACCTCTTCCGGTTCAGAAGATGAAGGCTCAGTGCAGGGTGATTCCCAGGGAACCCCCACTTCTAGCCAGGGCAGCATCAACATGGAGCATTGGATCAGCCAGGCCATCCATGGCTCTACCACATCAACAACCTCTTCCTCCTCCACTCAGAGTGGGGGCAGTGGGGCAGCACACCGGCTGGCAGATGTCATGGCCCAGACACACATAGGTGAGTGAGATGCACATAGCCTGGAGGGATGGCTACCTTTGCCTTAGTCTAGTTTGCTTTTGTCATTATCTGAGTTAGCAGTGAGTGTTGGTTTGTTCTCTTGGAATGCTCTGGTTATAGATTCTGATATACACCAGGAAAAACCCTTCATATTCTTGGGTTGCTACACTGGACTAAACATTTCTGAAACTCCTGCTTATGGTTATTCAATACCTCAATCTCCTGTAGTAAGAATTCTACCAGCTTTGTGTTGGTGTTAGAATGCATCTTGCTATTTAGGAGAGCTTGCAGCCATATATACTTACATGTTTGTGGTTTATTCTGAGTAAACTAGTCATTGAAATTTTGTAGTGTTGGTAAAGACAACAGATTATAAAGTTCACTTTCTGTTACTTGGGGAGGGGGGATCCTTTAAGGAACTTGAAGGACTTAATGATTTCTGCCAAAGGCATTCTGATCATTTAGGCACTTGAAACTATTCTGCATGTAGACTCATTAGGAAAAGTACAAGATGGGCTAGAAAGGTGGTCCAGAATGGTTAAAGCACATACTCCTCTCGCAGAGGACCTGAATTTTGTTGCCAGCACAAATGCACGACTGTTCACGTCTTCCTGAGACTTCAGCTCCAGGTGATCCAGCAGCCTCTCTGGCCTCCTCAGGCAGCCAGACTCATATGATTCTATCTTCAGATTCATATACGAAATGAACAATAAAAATCTAAAACCCAAAGACCAGAAGCATGACTGTGGGGCATCTGAAAACAGTTTAGGAAAGGAGGCAAGTAATAATTAGAGGAAATAATGTATGATGAGTAATTGGTCATATGAAATATGTGGGTGATGTTACCGTTTCCACCCATGTGCATGTTACTTACTGAATCCCAGTGTAGTCCTCACTCTCAGGGCAGAACTAGGCCATCTAGGTCTGTTCTTTTCCATTGTTTTCTGTGGATTAAGATGCTTAAACAGTTCAATGATGAGAGGTGGTCACAAGGTATATTGCTTGGATAAGATACATTATGGTCTTCCTATCATGTAGCCAAGTAGAGGAAGAGCCAGGTATTTGGAGGCAGTTGCATATCAAACTGTCATCCAAACTGGGAGTATGAGACATGAATGCAGTTCTCTCAAGCCACGCCTGCAATGCTGCGAAGTACCTTTCACCAAGAAGCAGGAAATGGAATGAATGACTTAAACATGCCACAGTCAGCACAGATACTCAGAATGTGGATCTTAACTACTTGATGGGCAGGCAAAGTAATTTCAAACTACATGTTAAGCTTCAATCCAGTTGAACTCAGTGAACAAAGTTAAAAGCATTGACCTTTCTCATATCCAAAATGAGTTTGTTGGTCCGTTGCTTGAAGAGCAGCATCTGCTTTAAGTTTCCCCATTAACAACCTCTGGGATCTTGAGGTCACTTATCAGTGAAGGGAAAAAAGCGGGAACCATAATTTCTTGCCCTTGTACCTCTTAGAACTGTTGCAAATAAAAAGAAGAAAATAGTAACATTCTGAGCAAGTTTTAAAAGCAATTCTTTTCAAAGTGATATTACTTCAATGTAACACATTTTGAAGAAAATTACCAGTTAATGTTTCCTAAAAACTTCCATTTGAAATATCAGAAAATTAAACATTGTGTATAAATGTCACCATTAAATATTTTAGACAACACAATTTATTCTTGCTTATTAGAGCTTAGAATGGCTGCCAAGGCTGTTTGCTGTCCATGGTACCTGAGCAGAGACTTTACCCACAAACTTGGCCGCATGGAAGTATTTATATTCTCTGATTTTGTTCTTTTATGAAGGGTCTCAGAATCTTACTAAGAGGAACACGTATTTTTGAACAAATTAATCACTGCCTTTGGCTTTCCCTTTGTGAGTTTACACTTGGAATACTTGAGGAAATTATAGCATGCAGAATTAAATTTATCCAAACTATAAAAGGTTGCATCACTCATATACACAAGGCTCGTTGTGTCTTAAATATAACTTCTGAGTTTGTGACGTTTTAGTAATTTCTCATTTGGCACAAGGATAAGTTCCTAGAGTATCTGGGACTTAATCTATAGGAATTGCCATTTTTAAAGCAATGGCAAGATAATAAAATTATGAAAATTAGAATACTTCATTCCAGAGACAAAGACAGAAAAAAATCAAAGTTGGCAGCACTTGGCCTTTTGTTGAGATCATCAAAAGTTTTAGAACAAGAAAATAGCAAAATAGAATAAGTATGTGCCTCTGTGTAAATGTATGCACATTTGACAAAGCTCAAGGCAAAATAAACTACCAAATCACATATGATCCCATTGGGCAAGTTGCTTCGTGTGGAGCCTGTAGAGACTTCTTTTGCACATAGGTGAGAAAAGCCAAGAGATAGCCATGCAGTCTCTCCCAACATGGGCATTCTTCTGTTCCTTGGTTAAAGCAAAATCTCAAATCTTTGTATATATTTTTCTGCAAATTTTATTGAGCATATATTCTCCATGTATTTTAGTGAGCCAGGCTGGCTTACTATAGGATAAAAAAATTCTAGTCTGAGCTCTCATTTTGACTTTTTCTTGTGGTGCTTGCTGTGTATATGGCAAAATATGCTTGTTACTCTCCAGCTGATGATCCTAACAGCAAAGCCTCAAACCTGACTGTGCTACGTTCTGAGACTGTGTAGGATGCTAGTACCAAGAGGCAGACTGATGCTCTCATTCCCTCCATTACTGACAGTAATCCGTTGTCTGACTTGCTGGCCTTTTCTCCATCACCATAACCAGGATAACGTGTTTTCTGGGCATGAAACCCAGGGTCCTGTGAATACTAGCCAAGCTCTGTAGCACTGAGGCACACCCCAGACCCCAGCTCAGAATGATTTTGGCTCCTTCATTTTAATTATGAAAGTATTTATTAAGTACTATATGGCTGAGCATTTTAGCTCAGTATTTACTTCTTGTGGCTTATTCAATCCCAAATACTGCAAAATAAAGGAAAATTAAAAGCTCTAAAGAACCTTAGTTAGAAATGAAGGGGTTAATGCTTCATAAAATTTTTGCCAGAATGAAAAGTTGAGAAATGTAACTTATACTAGCCAGTGTATTTACTTAAATGAGCTTAAATTCTATAATATGTATTTGAAAGTGTTGAGTAAAATATAGGGCTTAGATAACATAAGTAGGGAAATTGAACACACAGTGTATTAATATAGTTGTAGAGCAAGGACTAAGAAAAAAACAGAACAGATAGCATGTTCTACATGCAAAAGCAGACTGTATACATGCATTTTTTTCTTGATTTTAAGCCTCTGTAATCTTTTGATACATCTGACAACAATGTCTCAGAGTATACTGAGAGTGTATTTTATTAACCCAATCTTTATAAAAGTAATTCTCATAAAAATTCTTGTATTTTACTAAGAAGGTAACAAGTTGAGCTGGGAAGATACTTCCTTTGGTAAGTGCTTGCCATGCTGGCATCAGGACCCATGTTTGGATTGCCACCAGCCATCTAATAGAGCTGTGTCTGTAGCCCCTGTCTGTAATGCTTGTCCTAGTGAGTCAGAGAGATTCCTAGAGCTCATTGACCAGCCATTGTGGAAAACTGCTGAGTTCCTGGTTCAGGGAGTGACCTTGTATTAGTGTGTGTATTGGATTTATTAGAGTGGCTTACAGGGTCCAACAATGGCTGTCTGCCAAGTTGAAAGTCAAGGAATCCAGCAGTTCAGGCCAAGAGGCTAGATATCACAGGTGGTTTATATGTTATAATCTGGAATCGGTAGACTCTAATGCTAGTGAAGGAATCTACTTGCCAACGAGATCAAGAACAAAGCCTTTTTTCTTCCATGTCCTTTATATAGGACAACACCAGAAGGTGTTGCCCAGATTAAAGGTGGACCTTCCCACCTCAAAAGATCTGGTTTAAAGGCGGATCTTCCCACCTCAAAAGATCTGTATTAAAAGTGGGTCCTCCCATTTCAAATGATCTAATTAAGGAAAATCTTCATGGGTGTACCAGTCAGCTGAGTTTTAGTTAATTCCAGATGTTGTCAATTTGACAATCAAGAACAGCCACCACAGGCCTTGTCTCAAAAATAATAATAATAATAATAAGGTTAGATCAATGGAGGAAAGACACCCAGTGTCAACTTGTGTCCCCCACATGCGTGCATACCCACATAAGTGCACACTGGTATGTATGGATGCAAACACAAATACATGACAAAAATTAATTTGTAAAAAATCTTTGATTATCTTCCACAGAGATGCATTATTTGCTCTATAATGAGCAAGAGCCTGGCAGTTGGATGTTTTGATTGTGGAGTCGGCTTTATTAGGAAACTTATTCAGAGAGTTTGAATAGCCACCATTATAAATTATTACCCTTATTCATCTGTAATCATCATAAGTATTTATATTTTCATTCAAACATTCATAGCCTTGAAATAGGGCATTCATACTGAAATTGGTGATGCCACCACAGCCTGGCTTCTAAGGGCCGAGATCCCCCTAATGTCCCAACCCCTCTCAAATGGAGCTAGTATTGCAGTTAGAGCAGTATAATTTTAGAACAGCTCAGCAAATCCTTCCTGTAAAGGGACAGACAATAAATATTTTAGGCTCTGTGCACACGCACCCCTGCAGCTGTTGAGCATGGTGCCTCCATTACAAAAGAAACTACACAAACAAAGCACATCTGCATGTTGATATTTCTAAAAGCTGTGCCAGGCAAACCACTACTCATAGTTAGTCAATCCAGATTACTCCAAAAGCAAACTAAAAATCCTGAATCTTCTATAAGGTAATGCAAGGCAGAATAGAGATTGTCGGTGGTGGCCTACGTTACATGTCCAGTCCTCCATTTTACTATCAAGATGTTTAAAACATGGATTTGGACCTGTCACTTCCTGTTAGAAATGATTTCATAATGTGATCCTTGAAAACACATTTTACACTGACTTATTAAAATCCAAATAATGCTTATTAGCTCCAAAAGTATGCTAATCCTTCATCTTCTGCACATTCCACTCTGGAGGAAATTAGCATTCAATTTTGTAAGAATGCCTCATTGGTACACAAGATAAAGTTTCATCTGGTCACTGACTTCTAATTAGCTGTGTTTTAAAGTGCATTTAATTTAGAAAGTAGTAATAGTCATTCATACCTCTATGTTCATGAATTTCCCAGATTTCTTTCTTGGGGCCTGACACAGGACAAAAGGCTGAGTGAAATCCCTAATCTAGCCTATGCTCAGGGAGTCCTTGGCAGCCATTCCTGTTTGGTTGCAGGGCGTTAGCGTTCTATGTCATTGGGTTTCTACAGCCACATTGAGAAATAATAGTTCTAGCCTTGTTTTACACATCACATCTTTTTGGAATTTCTACAGCATAAATATGAGGACGACTGTATGGGGAACTGTGTATAATCGATGAATCTTAACTCTCAGAACCTTAAATATAGAACCACAGCAGCCCTTTGCAACCTAACCTTCTCTTGGTTTGTTTTATAGATAATGTAGATTTTAAGAACAGTTATTAATCACTGATAGGAGTTTAGCAAACACAGATCAATCTGTGGCAGAAGCAATGTTAGAAGAGGATTGTTGTATAGCCAAATAACTATAAAAGGAATTCAATATGTTCTTGACTGTAATAGAGCATAATATTTTCCTGGGTATAATAGGTGCATTATTGTGTGTATGTTCTTATTCGTATGCTATAGTGGATCTTCCTTAGTATATTACTCTGGGCTGAGACAACAGTTGCTGCTGCATCACCATTAGAGACCATTTTATTCAATTTATACTGTGGGAGACTGCAGAGGAATGTCCTGTCTTCCACTTAATTACACATGGGAGAGGATATTGATTCAGTGAGAACTCAAGCTGACTGAGTCTCCTGGAGCGGGCAGTGGTTGGCAGACACAATTAGATGCTTTGACATCATAAGGGTGTTTCTGCTTTTCGGTCACCATCAGGTGCCTTTGTGGAGGACTAGGTCATATCTAGTGCAGTTGTGTTTTAAAAGGGAGTATTTACACCTGTGTTCATGCAAATCTTGTGGCTTGTCTGAGTGTCACCCACAGTTTGGACAACTCTTAAGTTTCAATTCCAGGACTATAGAGTGTTCTGCTTTGCCTCTTTGTTCAAATATCCTCTGCATTCTTATTGAAGTATTTTGGTTTATATTGTTTTGTAGAAGCCTAGCCTATGACCTGCCAAGAACCTGAAACAGCAGGGCAGACTGGATAGGCTAAGTGGTCTGATGTGCCTGTCTCATAGGCATCCTTTTTGCAGATGGGCACAGTTTTTTTTTTTTTTTTTCCTTTCACTGAACAGTGGTGGTTGAATTATCCACAAGACTCTAGGGCTTGAAAGTTTTCAATGAATGAAATTTGGGTTCCTTTGAAATAGTAACTCATTACCCATTCTCAAATCAGTCAACCAACACCACATTGTATTCTGCATATTAATACCAAATTTGAAGGTTTTTAATCTTTAAAATTTATGTAAAGACTGAAATATAACTCATGAGTGAGTTCTACTGTTGACCCTTTGGGACTATCAGTCCTACAGTTAAGATTACAGAATATTGCTTTGAGAATGAAGTTTGAAACCCATCTTTGGTCTTCTCTGGAAACAGTTGCTAATGTGTTCATTCATGTATTCACTCACACTCTGAATTGTCCTACATTTATTGAGCATAGGCTATGTAGGTTATAAATATTTTATAGCTTCAGTATCTAAGGAGGTCCTTCTATAGCTCCATGCAGCTGGAAGTCAGAATGAAAAGACCTATCAGTCTGTGACTAGGAAGGAGTTAGATCAGCAAAGAGGATCAGCTAATATCTTGATCCTGATCAGGACAGCAGACAGCTGTTTATAAACAGGAGCTTCAAATTTCCATGTTGAGGGCATGACAGTGAGTTAAGATGTCCTGGTACTGATGAAAGGTAAAAAACAGTTTGCGTATACTTTCATGAAAATGGTTGAATTACAGCATCCTCTATCTTCCTGTTGAACAGTCTCCAACTTCAAGTTTTTAAGGACCCATTCCAATTGGATAGAGCAGTAGTGATGCCAGCATAGATGATCCAATAATTTCCTGTGGGAAGTTCACATGCTGTTTTGGAGACAGAGAGGTCTCAGAGGTATTAAGGATAGGGTTTACAGTGCAAGCAACCCCTACCAGGGACCTGGAAAGATGGGAGTCGTTTTCTTTTGATTTTAAAAGCCCGGTGAGGACTAGGGAGATTGTACAGTTTGTAGTGTTGGTTCATGTAAGCATGAGAACTTGAGTTTGGATTCCCAGCAACCATGTAAAAAGCTAAGTATGGCCACAAGTATCTTTAACTCAACACAGGGTGATAGAGACAGTTGGATTGCTAAAAGTTTCTGGCCAGCCAGCCTAGATTAAATGAAGTCATTCTGTTTCAGAAAATAAGATAGAGAGCAACTGATGAGAGCAAACATCCCAACATCAACCTTTGACCCCTGGGGGGTGGACAAATTGAGTATGTGTGCCTGCAGAATATGGACATGCACATTCAGAACAAACAAAAAAGCCCTGTGAAACTGAGCTGAGCAGTGAATGGTATTAAAAGACACAAATCCCTGTGCTAAGAGAGCTCTTTAAGTTTTTCTGATGCGTAGGGACTGCTTGGCCTCCAGGCTAGAGCTTAGTGAGCTTATTTGAAACCTTGAACCTGTCCTTTTAGTCTGAACCTACGTTTTCCTCACCCCTCAGCAGGTGTTTCCAGAGCAGGTGCTGTATGCAAGAACCTTCAAAACATTCCTCAAATTCTCATGTATATTAGAATAACTGTCCTGTGTCCTTAGTGGCAGAGTTTTTTAAAGCCATTGGTAGCTTTATCCAATAGTGAGGACAAGTGTGAGGATCTCGAGAAGAGGCGAGGGGATACATAGACTGTTCTGCTTTTATTTAGCTGTGATAAAATACTCTGACCAAAAGCAACTTGGGGAGAAAAGGGTTTATTTCAACTTACACTTCCAGGTAATAATTCATCACTGGCGGATGTCAGGGCAGAAACAATTGGAAACTGTGTGAGGAATGCTTCTTACTGGTTTATTCTCTGGCTTGCTCAGCTAGCTTTCTTGTATAGTCCAGGATATCCTGCCTGTGGATAATACTTACTACAGTTGGCTGGGCCCTCTCATATTAATCGTCAGTTAAGAGAATTCTTCAGTCATTAGGTCACAGGCCTCTCTAATTGAGCAATTCTTTAAATTATGTTCTCTCTCCCCATGTTTCAAGTAGATAATAAAAACTAACCAGCACATATACATCTGGAAACACTTTGAAGTTACCCAGCTGTCCCTGTTCCTATTTTTTATACATCAGATATAAAAGAATCATTATTCACACCCTCACAGAAGTGGGAATTTTGCTTAATGCAAACTCTGATTGGATAGCCCTAATGATATAGTATGTTGAAATACATGGCTAATGTGAATCGAATTCAACCTCAGGATGTTTAGACTAAGAGGCTGCTATTTTACTGGATGCCTTTTGGATCTTGTTCATTACAAGTTAGCATGCATCGTGGGGTTTTTGTTTGTTAGTTTTGCAATGGGATGCTCCAGAGGGTATAATGTTTGGCCATGAGGTAGTGGAGTTCTAGAGAATAAGATCACTTGGAAACATGAATGAGAGCCTCTTTGGCAGCAGCACAGATGGGGTGTGACAAGGATAAATACAGAGTTGAAGAAAATAAAGAGGAAACTTGGATTCTTTTTTCCTACTTCCACTCATAGGAGTGACCAAGTGGCATGCCCTCCCTCCTCCTCCTCCCTCTAGTACTCACATGACTATTTCTGGCAAAGACATGCCTTCCTGGAGCTGGGATCTCAGAAATTGCCCATAAGGATTTGGAGCAGTTTATCTGGTGGTCGTAGTAAAAGGCCATGAACCATGAGACTTGAACAGGGGATATTTATGATCCCTCGGCTCTGGGGCCTAGAAGTTAGAGACATGCAGGTACAAGCAGTGTTGAGTTCTCAGAGGCACCTCTCCCTAGCTCAGAGGGAGCCATGTCTTTTGTAATCCCCACGTGGTCTCTTCTCCATCTATGTCTGTACCCCGAGTCTTCTTTCTTTAAAAATTATTTACCTAGTTGATTGCTTGTTTGTTGGTTTGTTTGGGTATGCATGTTGAGAGAACATGTGCACCATGGAACATATGTGGAGATCAGAAGACAACTTTTAGAAGTCTGTTGTCTCTTTTCAGTTTGTGGGCTCCTGGGATCAAACTGATGTCATCAGACTTGCTCAGTGATTTACTGAGCCATCTCTATGGCCTGATCCTTCTTTCTGATAAGGTCAAATATAGTGGGTTAGGGTTCATTCCACTAGCTTTGTTTTAGTTTGTTCATTTGTTTTGGTAACCATCTGCAAAATACCTAACCCTAAATATACAGACACATTCTGAGGTACTGAGGTTGAATTGCAAGCTGAGAATTTAGCCATGAAAGAGCACAATACTCTTAGGAAGGAACATGATGAATGCTCTTTTTTGGAGTCTGTTGCCACCTTTGATTCTACAAAACATCCCATGACTCAAGCCTCATACAACCAACTTATTCTAACTGGCTGTTGAATGTGCCTGTGCACATCATAGAATGACATGCTGGTGAGAATCTCTCCTCTAGTACACTGTGTGTACAATGATAGTGAAATATAGCACTAGTGTATGTGTATTTCCCTCACTGCCATTGTGAGTTGAGTATAAGATAGGTGTTACCATGTACTGGCTGGTTTTCTGTGTCAACTTTGACACAAGCTGAAGTTATCACAGAGAAAGGAGTTTCAGTTGAGAAAATGCCTCCATGAGA